>JAGFMF010011484.1:2334676-2374031 GCA_019455555.1 Galemys pyrenaicus | reverse complement strand
ATGCCGCAAGCAAGTAAGCAAGTTACAGAAGCAAAACAAGCAAATTAAATTTCTTTTATACCCAACTTTCTCTGTTTCTTTTATAGCCTTAAATATTCCCTTTCAAAAGAATCCATAGAGTCATATTAGTTTTTTTTCCCTCTTTTTCTTTATTTATATATATTTGACATTAATTATGGTCCCCATGGATTTCCCACCACCATTTCACCAGTGCACCATCACCTCAGTCCCTTGTGCTCTTTCTGACTTCATCCCATTCCCTCCCCCAACACACACAGGAAGTGTTTCTGATTTGTCCTTGTCTTTTTGTTTTTGTTGTGTTTTGTTTGCTTGTTTGTTTTCTTTTATTGTTATTTTTCTTTTCCTTGGTCTCTTATTTGGTTCCCTTATATCTTCCTAAGGGGGAAACCATCCGGTATTTTTCTTTTGCTTTCTCACTTATTTCGCTGAGTATAATCCCTTCTAGCTCCATTCATGTTTCTATAGAATCATGTTAATTTCAAAATATTTATTTTCTTATTATATAAATAAGTAGAAACTATTTAAAAAATAAATACTCTTGAAAGCTGACTACAGAACTAAAGCACTGAGGGGGAGTTTAAGAACAAAGATGAAGGAAGCACAATGGTGGAGTATAGGTGATTGGTTGTGAGGCTGTTGTAGGGCAGAGAGAGGAGCATCCCAGAACCCCCAAAACCTGCCCTCTCTGAATGGGTTCTGCCATCCCCAGCATTAAGACAAACATATAAAACCTTTAATGGAAAGAAACTTGAATACAATCAGGGTACAATACAGAAAGGACAAAGAACCTATAGTGACTAAGTCAAGCATCCAAAGTGACCCATCTCCTTGAGGGTAAAAGTCCAGCCAAATAGGATTGGTCCAAGGCAAAGCCCAAAAGTCTTGCCACAAGTCTAAAGCACCTTTCAGTAGAGACCCACAGAAAAGGGTCAGAAAGAGTCAGACAAATCCATGAGGAAAATAGCAAAATCAAAATCAAGATGAAAGCTGCTAGGTTAACCTCCCCACGGGTCTCTCACCCACATCTGTTCCAACCAGTCCAGGCCCAAGAAGCAAGCGCAACTTCTTCACATGTCCCTCTGCTCCACGTGCCTCCTCCAGGTCTCCTTGCTGCTCTCCATCCTGCTTCCTTCTTCCTCCCTTCCTTCTGTCCTCCTCTCTGAAGAATCTTCTTTCCCTGCTCAGCTCCACCCACTTAGGGCGGAACCAGGGTTCTGGAACTTCCCCCTTTCCTGGGGACCTCCCTGTTTTAAGGGCACTATGGGACATCCAACTATTACCTTAATGAAAAATCAACAAATGCATTTCATTTAAAATAAATAATTGACAATTTCACAAATCCAAATACTTTGTAAAATGCTCACATAGTCTCCTTCCTAGTCAGCTCTGTCGGTACAGACACAGATACCCACGGGTCTCTCCTGACTCTTGGATCTGTTACATTTCGCACCCTCCAAATTACATTTCATGCTCCTTAGAAGTCAAACTCATGCTTGAAATTTCTTGAGCTAACTAAACAGCTCATAGTTTCATAATTACCTCTGACTCTGAACCCCTGGCATCTGTTAGACATGCTGCCATGATCTCTGCCATATCAATTCAAGTTTTATATCCAGATTCTCTCTCTTCCTCTCCCCTTCTTCCCCACACACACACCTGTTTCTTGAGCTCATGCAAATTGTACAAGATCTTTACTGTGCTTATTTTGAATTCCATATACCTCTGTTTATTTAGTGTCAATTTCTATTTAATTTTTTCCTTGTCGGGGTTATTATTTCCCTAAAACTTTGTGTTGCTGTCTATAATTTTGAAAACACAGCCACTTTCACCAGCCTTTACAGACTGACTTAAGACGGGAGACATAGCTAGAGATTCTGATGACCCCTGAAGCCTTTTTTTAGGATATTTGACTTATCTGGGCTTAGGCGTCATTTCTGAATTAGACAGCCTTGTCAGTTTCTTTATGAGGAGCTTACAATTTCTTTTATTGCTGGTGTTTGTGTGCAAAACTGCAAGACCCCTAGTTACACAGTAGCAAGCCTACACCACCACCCTACACCACCTTGACCACAGTAGTCAGCAGTGTGCCAGCTTCCCAAGAACTGAGTCAGGAGAGAGACTCCACCAGAGGCAGCTGTCTGAAAAGCAAGAATACCACAAGCACACACCACTTCTCCCCCTCTCTCTCGAGGGAGAAGCCTGGAGTTCAGCATCATCTGATCACATCACATCCCTCATATGAGCTGGCTGCAGCAAGCCAAGTCCTTGTTTGTTCTCAGCAGCCTCCAGGCTTGCAAACTATGCTGGTTTTGTCAGCTATCCAAATGAGGCGAGACAGAAACCGATCCCTCAGGCAACCCTCCAAAAAGCTGGAAGATTGTATGCATGTGCCACTCTTCACTATTCCCCCCAAGGAGAAGTTGCAAGCCGGCACTTTTCAAGTCTGGCATTGAAATGTGCTGCTTGGAGGAGGGTTGACATGGGTAGAAGGAAATTGCTTTTCTTACCCATTTCAATGTAATTCTTGGCTCTGTGTTTGCCCGAAGGACTGCAGCTTCTTAACTGGATTCTGGATTTTTCTCTCATAAATTGTTTTGGTCCATATATTAATGTTAAATCAGTGTTTCTCTGGGGAACAAGAGCTGAGCTTTCCTATTCTGTACTCCTGCCGATGCCACTCCATCATTTCAGACTCAAAAGGAAGAAGATACATTGGTGGACTGGAATCTCCTGTTTATTAAGGAACATAAGTAAAATTTCAAAATCGGTCCTTCTGATGTTTGGTAAAATCTATCACTATTTAGAAGGAATTTTAAAATGAATATATTAGATGTAACATGTAATCCCAAGAAATATGATACATTACAGAAAATCTTTTTATCCAAGACTGACTAATACACATAGTAACACATTTTATGGGTGGGAAAACTTCATGTTGTATAATCTAGAATTGATGCTGCTGTGCTAGGTCACCGTGGTCACAGCTGCCGCTGCCACTGCTCTCGCCCTGGTAGTCACCACGGGTTCTTGCCTCGTGAAACTGTAGAAAGGAATTTACAGACTTTTCAGATAAGTAGGCAAAGAGAAGCAACTTTGTCTTAGAAAGTAAAGAAAAGTTTATTTAGGAAAAAAGGTAAAGAGTAAAGACTCCCAGGGCCTTCCTGGTGGCACCAGGGGTTAATTAAGCACTATATTATGAAGCAGCCATAGCCACTGCAGCACAAGTTCGATCCCCAGCCAAGGAGGGGACCCACATGGCACAACAGATCTCGCTTGTCTCCCCACTGCTCCCCTTAGCAGTGTATTTCAGTAGATCCGCCTATTCTGTTCCCTGCTCTGTCTCTGGTGAACCCTCTCACTCCCCATGGCTCTGGTCTGTCCCCCAGCTTTTGTATACATAAATAAATCTTAAAAAAAATAAAAAAGAAGATGCCAAATTGGTATTCTGGAGAGTAAGCAAGAGCCACATGTAGTATGAGGCCATCCCAAATGATAGACCAAACGATTCTGTCACATCAGTCCATGCAGGAGAGATGAACAGTTGGCTTATGTCAGTGATACTGCATCTTCACTTAGCATTCATCTGAGTATTCTCTGCATTCTTTTAAAAGGGTGTCCAAAGATTTCAAAAGACCTATAGAGGAAACTGCAAAATCTGTTAAACTATTGCATATGAAAATAAGTTTTGGTTGACTGATATGGTTGGACTTTCAGACTTTTCCACATGGTGCAAAGAAAGGATTTAATGTGAATTAACACAGATAAAGTATTACTAAGTTCATGGTGGTGCAGGTTATTTTCACTCTTGGAAAAGAAAAAAAAAGAGGTAAATATAGCATGTATGAAAATAAAATAGATATATTCCAAAATGAAAAAATCCTCCCAGCATTGATTTAACATTTAACATTAATTTAACTGATTTAACATTAATATATGGACCAATCCTTGTCCTCTGTATTGCTGTCACACCCAATGAAAACAGCTGGTAATGAGGCCTAGGGCAAGTTAGATATAATTAAGCAGTTTTAGGAGGATGGAAATAGGTAGGTGACACCCTGGAATAGTTAAGTTTTACAACTAAGGAAAGGAAGGCCCCTCAGGAAGGCACCAGGATATGGGAAATGCAAACTTCTAAAGAGTGGGCTTGGGCATTCAAAGGCAAAGAGGAGATAATGGATGTAAACTAAGGGAGATTATGCAATAGGGTCATCCCCCCAAAAAATGGGGAAGTTCCAAAATCCCAGTTCTTCCCTAAGTGGGTGGAGCTGAGTAGAGAAAAAAAAAATTCTGCAGAGAGGAGGACAGAAGGAAGGGAGGAAGAAGGAAGCAGGATGGAGAGCAGCAAGGAGACCTGGAGGAGGCACGTGGAGCAGAGGGACATGTGAAGAAACTGCGCTTGCTTTCTGGTCCTGGACTGGTTGGAACAGATGCGGGTGAGAGACCCATGGGGAGGTTAACCTAGCAGCTTTCATCTTGATTTTGATTTTGCTATTTTCCTCATGGATTTGTCTGACTCTTTCTGACCCTTTTCTGTGGGTCTCTACTGAAAGGTGCTTTAGACTTGTGGCAAGACTTTTGGGCTTTGCCTTGGACCAATCCTATTTGGCTGGACTTTTACCCTCAAGGAGATGGGTCACTTTGGATGCTTGACTTAGTCACTATAGGTTCTTTGTCCTTTCTGTATTGTACCCTGATTGTATTCAAGTTTCTTTCCATTAAAGGTTTTATATGTTTGTCTTAATGCTGGGGATGGCAGAACCCATTCAGAGAGGGCAGGTTTTGGGGGTTCTGGGATGCTCTTCTCCCTGCCCTGTAACAATTCCAGGGAAGATTCTATACACAATAGTAAGTTAAGTGGGACCATCAAGAAATAACCAATCACACAAAGACTAGTAAGATTTTAGAATAATGAGGGAAAGGAAGTATATATTTCCAAAGACCCCATCACAGCTCTTTGCCCCCTGAGGTAACTTATGAGGTCTTTACTTTTTTTTCCTAAATAAACCTTTCTTTAATATCCAAGACAAAGTTTGCTTCTCTTTGCTTGCTTATCTGAAAAGTCTGTGACTTCTTTTTTACGGCCTCGTGAGACAAGAACCTGTGTGGTGATGACCAGGGGGAGAGGCGGTGGCGGCAGCAGCTATCACCACGGTAGTAACCTGGCTCACCAGCATCAGTAACATACTGGAAAAACATAGATACTCTGATGGTATTGTTAGGGGAAAGGTAGTCCTGAATGGATTACACAGATGGGGATATGGACTCCAGCCCCCGCTCCAGACCACCAGTGTTCCAGAACCACAAATCCGATAATGTGATTATCGAAGAGTGGATCACTGGGACCTGAGGGAGGAGTTAAGCAGCCAGGCTGGCTATAAAAGCAGAGAGGTGAGCCTTGGGCTCTCTCTTCCTTGGGAGCCATCTCACTTGACTCGGAGCCAGCTCTCAACATGCCATTGCTCAGAAGATCTGGTAGGATATTTACGGATTTGTATCCCTCTCTTCCCCTTGGTGTTATTACTATTTTATTCCCCTTCTTTGAAAAACTAATACCCATTAATAACTTTTGTCACATGTACCTGAAGTTGAGACTTATTATAAAAGTCTTCTGAGCGCACAGGTGAGTACCCAGTGAGGGAAACCCATTTTGTATGAGGGTTGCCCTGTAATAGTATCTGTGATGGACTTGAGGATCCACCCTCTCCCCCAACTTCACATTAATGACAACCAATGATGATGGCAAGTCAGAGACCACCCCAAGGAGCTGTTTCTGATGTCTGCAGAGATTCAGAACCTAGGCCAACAGGGTGACAGGACCTTGGCCACAAGGATATGTTTTCTGAGCCTTAAACTTGGACGCACGGTCTTGATATTGTTTTTGGAGCCAGTGGGCTTGGAGAACGGGGTTCTTGGGTTCACTCTGGGGAAGGTATCACCAGAGCTCCCCATTCAGCAGCACATGGCGAGTTCCCAGGTGAGTTTCTTATGAGGCAGAGACATGAGTTATTTAAAAGAGCAGGTTTATTGGGAAAAAGGACAGGAAAGTAACAGACAATTGCATAGACACAAGCAGGCAGGAAGAGCTGCCCCTAAGTGCAGGCAGCACTAGGTTTTATCATCTTTTGGTAGGGAGGGGCTTAGCTTGGTGTTAAGCAGAACCACAGATTAGGCATTGGAATCTAAGGGTCTTGTTTTCTGTAGATGGATTTACTGGCTATGTTAACCTCATCTGCTCCACCCCCTTGTTTGAGAGGAACTCCTGACCTTGTGGTATTTCTGTTCTTTCCTTCATCAGTCTTATTATTATTGGGCAACCCTAATATAAAATGGGTTTCCCTCACTGGGTACTCACCTGTGCGCTCAGAAGACTTTTATATTGTCTCAACTTCATGTACACGTGACAAAAGTTATTAATGGGTTTTATTTTACGAAAGAAGGGGAATAAAATAGTAATAACACCAAGGGAAAGAGAGGGATACAAATCCGTAAATATCCCACCAGATCTTCTGAGCAATGGCATGTTGAGAGCTGGCTCTGAGCCAAGTGAGATGGCTCCCAAGGAAGAGAGAGCCCAAGGCTCACCTCTCTGCTTTTATAGCCAGCCTGGCTGCTTAACTCCTCCCTCAGGTCCCAGTGATCCACTCTTCGATAATCACATTATCGGATTTGTGGTTCTGGAACACTGGTGGTCTGGAGCGGGGGCTGGAGTCCATATCCCCATCTGTGTAATCCATTCAGGACTACCTTTCCCCCTAACATGATCAAAGATTGTTTTTCCTAGTATGTTGTCAGTCTTATTGGCTATTTAAAAAGTTCTCTGAAATTAGTGTTACAGGGCAGGGAGAGGAGCACCCCAGAAGCCCCAAACCTGCCCTCTCTAAATGGGTTCTGCCATTTGCCACATCAAGACAAACATAATGGAAAGGAACTTTTGTAGAATTAGGGAACAATAGAGAGACGACAAAGAATAGTTACTCAGTCAGGCATCCAAGTTACCCATCTCCTTGAGGGTAAAAGTCTAGCCAAATAGGATTGGCCCAAAGCAAGGCCCAAAGCCTGCCACAACTCTAAATGACCTTTCAGTAGAGACCCATAGAAAAGGGTCAGAAACAGACAAATCTAGGAAGAAAAGAGCAAAATCAAAATCAAGATGAAAGCTGCCATGTTAACCTCCCCACGGGTCTCTCACTCACATCTGTCCCAACCAGTCCAGGACCAAGAAGCAAGCGCAGCTTCTTCACATGTCTCTGCTCCACGTGCCTCCTCCAGGTCTCCTTGCTGCTCTCCTTCTCTCCTTTATCTCCTGCTCTCCTTTATCTCCTTTCCAGCATCTACTTATCCCTCCACCCCCACTTAGGGTGGGACAAGGATTCTGGAACTTCCCCTTCTCCTGGGGACCACCCTGTTACATTAGGACTATCCTAAAAAGTTGGAAGAGAGAGTCATCAGTAGTATTTTCCTTGTTACTGATCTTTCCATAGAAATAGTTTTCAACTCTTCGATGTTCTTTTCTCTTTTTCTATCTTATGGGTTTTTACTATTTATCTACTGTTTTCTACTTTGGATTTAATTTTAGCTGTTTAGCTTGTTAAGGTTAAAATTTAGATTTTTTTTGAGATTTCTTCCACTTTAATGTAACCAGCACATCAATTGCTTTCTCTTGACTCAGCTGCACTCTATGAATTTTAGTGTGTTGTGTTCTTAATCTCACATAATTTCAATATTTGTAATTGACTGAGCGATTTCCTTTTTATTGATGTGTTATTAAAAATGGTTGCTTAATTTATGAGTATTTGTTATACTTAAGAATCTAGTTGTTTTAAAATGTCATTTTGTTACTTATTTCTGTTTAAATTCAATTTGCTCATAACCTTAAATGATTTTAATAATTTTAAACATATTAAGGTTTCTTTTCATAATACACATCCTGTGAATGTGTGAATATCGTATATACATTTGAAATTTAATTATGACAAAAATCACTTGAGTTCCCACCTTATCTTTGATTTTCTAATACCTATTTTTTTTTTTTCAGTTCATTCAACAAGTATCAACACTGACCATTTCAAATCCTTCCGACTATCCTCAAATTTCTAAACTTTCTAATCTATTTTTTACAGAAAATGACCTGACTTCTTACTGCATAGAGAAAATAGATGGCTGAGACAGGAATGCTCTCACTTTCTGATACCAAATATAGAAACCTATTTTCCTTTTCACCTGATAAAGTAGTGGAGTTTTTCTTCCTATCAAAGACTAATCCCTTTCCTTGGGAACCTGTTTCTCTCTCTCTTTCATAAACCTTACCCCAAAGAGGACCCCTTATCTCTCATATATTTCCAACCTTTGACTTTCAAGTAGCCCTTTCCTACTTGTCATTAAACTTACTGCAGCTAAGATGGGGATGGGGCAGAACAACTGAGCTGCCCTTCCTTCACCCTTCAACTTCCTCTTGCTACCTTCAAATCTCTTCTCTCCCTCACAGCAAAATTTCTCAAACACAAAATCTTGCTTTTTTTTTTTTTTATGTGTTGAGCCCCTCAAGCCATTTTGTCAGAGGTAATGGGAAAGTTTCAGATGATAAAAAAGCTTAAGTTTTGGTGTGTGGAGTGGATAAGACAAAGTGGAACAGGACAAGTATTATCTAATTCATCTTCTTAAAAATTTAGATTGGACAAAAATTATAAGGACATGTAATATATATAAAATGACATCAATGTATTTACAGAGAGATTGCCTTTTTAATATTCTTGGCTATTATCGATCTGCTACCCAAACACGCAAAAAAAACATGACTGTGTTTTTGAGGAATATGACCTAGTCAATCTGAATTTCTGTGTTAGAAGGGAAAGAAAGTGTCAAATGGAGCTATGCCAGTAGGTTCTGGATAAATGGTTAACGGTTCTGGAGTATGTGGATCAGACATAATCTATAGAACGCCATAGACCTAGTGATAGAACATTGTGAAAACTGAGTATTCATTTCTGATTAATCAAAAGAAAGAACTCTTAATTTTCTATAAATGGAAAGATAGTTTCTCAACTTGCAAGAAAATTTTCTACCAGAAATTGCTGTAAACAAAATACTTAATGATGAAATGTTAGAAGAAATTCCATTAAAGTCAAGAATAATTATGATACCCACTATCGCTATAATTATCCAACACACTAGTAGCATACTGGAATAAATTATCCTTCTCATCAACAAAACTTATACAGACGACAAAATAAGTAGAATTTATCCTACAGGAATGTCTGAGCACATTCAGATTAAAGAAATAGAGCTCTCAAGTAGATGGAATTAAGAAGCTGTCATATTAATAGAAAAATGGTAAAACATGTAGAGCAGTTACTAGATATACATCTTGCTTTTTCAAATATATTTACCTTTTTAACCCTCTTAACAAATCCTCACATAATTGCACATCTATTTTCCCTGTTTTATAGACTCATAGGCTGAGATATAGAGAAATCAATTAAATTGTCCAAGATCAAGTTGCCAACAGAACAAGCTGCCTCAAACACCTGCATGCTTTAATCACTAAGCTCTCTCACTGCTTTTACACATAATACATATTCCCATAATTAGCAATTCTTGGTTCTACTATTTAATTCTTCCATGCTTTTGAGTTTTTAGACTACACTAAGTAAGCTTATGATTACTATAACGCAACATAGAGGAAATCCTCCAGAATACCTCTTCCTGTATAATGTATATGTTTAAAGTTATAGAGATCCAACGGTCAAGCAATTAAGAAAATACTGGAAAAGATATTAGGATTTTTATTTTTGCAGTTTCTCACACATAAGCTTGCCCAACAACCCCATATCCATTAGTATATAGAAATTATTATTTTTTTCTGTAAGCTATAGTAAGTGGTTAGGCTTAAGGAAATCTATATTCCTTTTATATGAGTATGTATTTTAGTTAATAACTGATACTATTCAATTAAAATTTGCACCAGGGAAAATGGTACTTTGGAACAACATGCCTTGAATATCATTTTACTTCTAATGGAGCAAATGATTACCTTCATCAGTGTGTACAAACTGGAAAGTATTCGTTGTTACATCAGAATGGAATATCCTGAATTCATGCCTAAATTAGGCATTGCTAGCAATAAACTATAGTTCTTTTCAATGACATGACATTTTAGAACTGAGTTCTAATGTTATTTTCTGGCTAACACAATAATTTTTAAAATCATATCTTTATTAGCTTTAAAGTATTAAAGTATTAATGAATTTCTTGCAATCAACTTGATTTTAGGAAAACAACAGAGATCTACTTGTGGAGGGAAAGTTTTTCAAAGAGTGAAAATAAATAAAATAGAGCAGTTAAGATCACATGTAGTACTTTATTCATAACTAAGATTATAAATATTTTGTAGATGAAGGCAAAAGCTTAAATAGAGCAAGAAAAAGTATATGAGCCACACCATTATTTGTACTCATAACTTTTCAGCTTTATTGACAAAATCATAGTACATGTAAAGTGTGAATGTGTCCACAATCCAGTTAACACATCTGTCAACTCATATATTTCCCTTTCCCATGGGAGCAGAGGGGAGTAAAGGCACTGAAGATCTACTCTCAGAAGATTTCAATTATACACTACAGTAATAGCAACTATTGTCACCATAGTATACATTAAGTGTTTAGATATTATTCATCTTGTAAGTGAGAATTAATACCTCTTTATCAGTCTTTTCTCCATTTCCCCCACCCTTTGGCCTGGCCACTGCCATTCTACTTCTGTTTCTTCAAGTTTGACTTTGATTTCTCTTCTTAAGATTTCACATATAAATAACACTGTATAGTTTGTCTCTCTCCATTTGGCCTATTTCAGTTAGAATAATATGGTGCAGAATGCATCTACCTTGTTGCAAATGGCAGAATTTCTTTCTAAGTCTGAATAAACACACACACATTATTCATATATAAATTAAGATATATATATTTTAATATTTATTTATTTATGCATACAAGAGCTGGGGTACAGGCCAGGATCACAGGAGGTGAGAGGATTCACCAGACAAGAGTGGGGAGCAGAACAGGCAGATCGACTGAAGCACACTGCTGAGGGCAGCAGCGGCACAGCAGGAGAGGTCTGCTGCGCCATGTGGGTCCCCTCCCTGGCCGCGGCAGCAGGGATCGAACTCATGCTGCAGTGTCTGTGGTTTGCTTCATAGTGTGTTGCTTAACCCACTGCACCACCAGGGAGGCCCAAATTAAGATATATATTATATATAAGATATATATCTTCCATATTTTCTTTATCCCCTTGGTTTTTTATTCCCATAGTACAGCTATTATGATAATGACGCAATAAATATAGGAATACAGATATAATTTCCAGTTTGGTGCGTATTTTGATTTAACTTTTGTCAATTTTAAATAGGCTATAATAAATTTTATGTAAGTCTCCCAGTAACAACAAAACAAAAACCTCTGGTAGGTACCCAACCTCATCACAAGTTCTTTATGGTTCATACATGATATACTTTTACTTCATCTGTTAACCATAAAAATAAAAAAAATTTTCATTAAACTAAGAACTTTTGCATTTATAACACTTTGATGGCCACTAAATCATAATGTCAGTGGAGAGGCGAAGAACTGAACTATATTTGGAGAAAAGGAACTATTCTGAAATAAATGAGTTCTGGTGAATAATTACTTTCTATCTCAAAGTTGGGAATTTCTAATATATCATCAGCCTGTCCCAACAATGCAGAATGAAGAGCTAGATCTTTGTGGATTAATTATAATTTTTACAACTGATCTCCAATTCTTACTAGAGTACAAATTACTTCATTATAGATGGCACTCTGGAAAGATAATATTTTTTAAATTGTTCTTTATTTTAAAGATTTATTTATGTATGCATATAAGTGCTGGGGTACAGATCAGAGACATGGAGGGTAAGAGGAGTCACCAGAGACAGAGTGGAGAACAGAACAGGCAGATGGACTCTACTGAGGGGAGCAGCGGGCAAGGCAGGTGAGGTCTGCTGCGCCATGTGGGTCCCCTCCCCAGCCGGGTGCCATGGATGCTTCACAGTGAGGTGCTCAACCCGCTGCTCCTCAGGGAGTTCCCGGAAAGATAACATTTTTAAGGAAATAAAGTGTGAGATTTGTTTGTAAAAGATATTCCACCTGGCTATACATCTATAATTGAATTATTTTTAAAACTCTGTAATTAGACTCAGAGTCCACAATAGTTATCTGTCACGTCATTAATGAGAACGGCCCCAATGCTGACTTCAAATCCCTTTTATTCCCATTTAGTAAATACTTTCAAGCAATTCATATACATTATTCTTCATGAAATTCGTTATAAATAGGAAAACTTATTCTGCAGTATAACAGCAACAATTCCTTTGATTCTTTAGAGAAGGCTTGCATAGTGCTAAGAAAATGTCTCGTTCTGTGGTAACCAGCGGCAAAGCTATAGGTACCTGCCTTAACCAGTCTCCCTCCAGGTGTTCAAGAACCACTGACATCTGCCTCCATAGGATCTTTGAGGTTATCCCTCAGAGTATGGCACAGGTGGATGTAAAAGTGAGGCTACAGATCACCTGGCTTCTATTTCTGTGCAACCCAGCTTACATATGATGTAGACATGTATTATTCCTGGAGCACAATTCTAACTTGAAAACAAAACCAAAGTCAAGATTCTATTTAGTGTTTCTAGGTCATTCCCCAGAAAAATATTCATTGAGTAATTATCATTATATCAGACTCTAAATCTACCTAATATTTTAATTGTCCTATTTTGATTAATAGCCTTCATAGATGGAGGAATAAATTACTATCATTATCCTCATTTGCAGAGGGAAGAATGAGGTTGAGTTTTAATAACATGACAGGGCATAGAATATCTGAAAACTCAGACTATAACCTCTGAGCATGAAGTATTCTAGGAGGTGCCAATTTTTTTTTTTTACAGATTTATAACTCTTATTCACTATCATGTCTCACCTACATTAAATTATAATTACAATTCTAAGAGTTGCCATTTCAACATTCAATGACTTTAATGTGTTTTATATATAAAATGTTCACAACTAGATTTAAAGTACATAAACTTAAATATATAGAGTGTTCATCTTATCATTGGGGCAATTAAGTAGGTTGAAATGGAAGTGCAAAAAAAGTATTAGCCTTCATTATAGGTTAGGAACATTTTCCTTGTTGTACCAGTTTGACTAAAATGAGGCTGATAAGCTGTTTAAATATGAAATGCATTTTAGCTGATAAAAAAGTCAGCAAAACCAAAAATAAATGAATGCCATGTAAGAGTCAGCCTAATTAGGGAATGATCTCTCGAGTACCATCTGGCATAGAATGGAATTAGTGATTCTAACACTTACACATTGATGCAAAGCCAAGAGGCCACAAAAAGAGAGTTTTATTCTGATAATTAGAGAGTAGCCATGTTTCAAGGCACTGTGGAGTTTATGAGGTCAAGCTCTTTTTATGTGTAAGTCTTCTCCAAAACACCATTTGCAAGTAATGGGGAGCTCATTTTTCTATTGTTAAGTATTCTCTTTTTAAATATTTTTTATGGAAGTAATAATTCATTAAAACATATAGTAGTTTGAATTGTGCATCATTGTGAATCAACATGCAGCTTATTTCTACACTTCATTTTACAGTTTTTTTAATATTTCACGAATTGTGAATATTAGCATTTGACAGATATTTCCTTTTTTGTGCTAAAAACATTATCCTCACATCAAGCTAAATCTGTATCATAAAAGAACAATTGTAAGAATTGAGCATTTTTAAGAATTTGAAAGTGCTTTGTAAGTATTAGTGTTATTTTATCATTTTCATGTTTACTTGCCAATTTAAATAGTAAAAAAAGTATGTGCATATATGCCATGTGTATGTATTCTGTAAATTCTATGAATGTGAGGTTAAACATGATAAGTAACTCTAATTTTTAAATGTATGAAACATATATACACATGTATTCTATGTAAATGTATCCCTGTATAATGTTAACTAGTACACAAAAAAATTGTAGATGAACTCTACTTCCTTCCTCTCTTCATTCCAGTCTTATTTACCTTTTTCCCTATAGCACCTCGTCATTATCAACTTTACTAGTTTAGGTTCAACTTCTATCTCATTATTAAGTCAACGCAAACCTGCTCAACCTTTACCACCTCACTCATATCCAGAAATCTTGCTCTTATATCTTTGAAAAACATAAAAGGCCCAAGATTATTTATGATATATCATGGGTTATATTCATCTTGTGAATGACTAAAAAGAAAACTGATCTTCAGTATAGAGAGTCAAAGCTTCAGATCTATAAGATGAAACAAAAAGAGTTCTTGTGAGACTACCATCCTTTCCATTTTGAAAAACTCAAGTCTCTCAATAGTTTTCTTAACAGTTAATGCCATAAACATGGCAACAGAAGTATTCATGAACCCTCATCTCTGTGTATAGAAATAAAATCTTAACCAACACATTCAAGTGTATTAAGTCGGTGATTTCCAACTCTGAAAAAAATGTTGACGTCTATAATTTCTTTATGAAAAACTTAGAGTTAAAATACTTGCAAAACGTAATAGAGGTCATCCAGGCTGGAAACTTGGGTGCTCCCTCCTGCCGCTGTGCTGATTTCCAGGCTGGCCATGATGCTTCCATCATCTGGATATTGATTCACATCCTTTGTAATAAATAAGTAATCCAGTAAAAAAGAGAAAAACTTCATATATTTGCATGAATTATATATTCATATATTAACATGTATATATCCATATCCATATATGTATGTGTATAATCACATATTTATATGTACATACAATTTATATATTTCAAAACCTAGATGAAAGAATCTCTCCCTATCAAAATGGTAGTGGCAGTAGCTGTGCTAAGCAGAGATTAACTGACAAGAGGTACCTCAGGGTGGCCAATTTCCGTTATGTTTGTTGAGCACAGGAAGTCAAGGTTGGTGCCATTTCTACTTCTCAGGTATAAAAGCCAACCCATTGTTAGATCTGTGGAAGGCTATTTCCAAAAATATTGCTTTGAAGGAATAAAACTGTCTAAATATCACCTTCCTTGCCTCTGTAAAAATAACGCTATATAAATCATTGGCTTCGAGCACAAGTATTTGATTTATTTTATTTTTAATTCATTTATTTATGCATACCAGAACTGAGATATAGGTCAGAGGTGTGGGAGGTGAGAGGATTCAGCAGAGACAGAGTGGGGAGCAGAATAGGCAGATCGACCAAAATACACTGCTGAGGCGAGCAGCGGGTGAGACAGGAGAAGTCTGCTGCACCATGTGGGTCCCCTCCCTGGCTGGGGAACGAAGTTGTGCTGCAGTGTCTGCAGATGCTTCGTTGTGCAGTGCTTACCCCCTTGTGCCACCAGGGAGGCCCTAGCACAAGTATTTCAAAATATTAATTTAAAATAATTACTAATTATTAATTATCACTAATTAATATCTGTAGGGTCAATGCTTGATAGGACCTGAACATGCATGTCTTTCAGAATGTCTCCAGTAGTAACGTTGTGATCAAAATAAATGCCTTCAGAAATGCTCTTTTTTGGTTCCATGCATTTCTGAAGACAAATGTCAGTAGTATCAAACCTTGCCAAGAGATCAAGTAAAGTTGGAATGAAAAGCTTTGACTGAATTTATAAAATGTAAGTTATGGATGCTCCAGAATACATTAGAAACCCTTTTTATATTTTATTACATTTTAATTGAAGTAACAACAAATTATAACATATAAGTTTCAGATGTGCATCATTAAATCACCATGTGTATCTACGACATTAAGTTCATTGTTAAAAGTCCAGTTCTGTCTTATACGCTTTGTTCCAATTTGCCTACCTTCCTTCCCATCTGGTAACCATTAATGAATTTTATAATCCACAAATTTTTTTTGTTTTAATTTGTCCATATATATCATGCTTGTTTGCCTCATATACCATGTACGAATGAAATCATAGCGTTTGTTTTTCTCCTGCTTATTTCAGTAAGAATGGACTCTCTAGGTCCATCTATATCGCTGTAAAATGGCAGACTTTCAACTTTTTAATAGCTGCATAGTATTCTGTTGTGTATATTTATCTCATCTTTGTTATCCATTCCTCAGTACATGGGCATTTGGGTTTTTTCCAGTTCTGATTATTGTAAATAATACTACAATAAACATGATGGCATAAAAGAAAAAATAAATGCCTTAATATATTTTAAAATAAATTAAGCATTCGCCCAAATCTGTGTATGTACATGTGTTTATGTTGTTACCAAGAAAGCGAATCTCTATCTTCAAACCAACTGTACCACCACAAAGGCAGACGCTGTCTCCTTTCAAAGCTGGTAGCACATTTCTGACAAGACAGTAATTGTTACAAGAGGCTTCACCAACTCTGCTGAAGTTATCATTACAGATTTGGGAACAGCTAATCTTTTTGACATTATATAAATTAGCGTATAACGTGTTAAATTACTGTCCCAGCAGGAGATGCAGGTCTGAAAGAATAAATGTAGACTCTTGAGCATCAAATAATCAGAAAGGTAAATCAGTAGCGATCAATTACTCCATTATGTATTTATTTCTCTGATAAATGGCATATATAAAAATAGCTATTTTCTATTATAATTGAAGGATTTTAAAACATAAAGGCTAAACAAGATTGCAGAGGGTTGGCTCACCTCTGCCGTGCCTATAATTACCTCTATTAGCCTCTTAGCACATTTAACTGACAAAAATCCAAGAAATATGAGAACCTTGGGGACACTATTTCCTTTGGAAAAAGGGTTTGATTTTTGTGTGTCTGACATTTTGGCTGGTATTTAGAGTAGATATATTTTCGGAGGTATTTTAAGCACTTGTTTGGTTTATTGAACACTGTAAGAGTAAGCAAGAAGAGCTTAAGAAGTTATATTTCTAAATAAACTGCCAAAGGACAACATAAGTAATTCTTGGATTCTATGAAGAATATATAGCTCCAGCGGGCTTTGCTATTTACCGCATTAAGATAAACATATAAGGCCTTTAATGCAAAGGAACTTTAATACAATTAGGGAATAATAGAGAAAAGACAAAGATTATAGTTATTAAATTAAGCATTTAAAGTGACCCATCTCCTTGAGGGTAAAAGTTTAGCTAAATAGGATTGGCCTAAAGCAAGGCCCAAAAGCCTGCCACAAATCTAAAGGAACTTTCAGTAGAGACCCATAGAAAAAGGTCAGAAAGAGACAAATCTGGGAGGAAAAGAGCAAAATCAAAATCAAGATGGAACTGCCATTGTTAACTTTTTTATGGGTTTTTTACTCACATCTGTTTTAATTAGTTTAAGACTATAAAGCACGTGCAGTTTTTTTTACAGGCCTCTCTGCTCCACGTGCCTCCTCTAGGTCTCCTTGCTGCTCTCCATCTTGCTTTCTTTTTCCTCCCTTCCTTCTGTTTTCCTATCTCCTCGCTCTAGCATTTTTTTTTATTCCTGCTCAGCTTTACCCTACTTAGGGTAGAACCAGGATCCTGGAACTTCTCCTTTTCCTGGGAACCACCCTGTTACTGATTTAGGGTGTCCACAAGGGGAGGGGCCACATTGCCCCCCCCCCCCAAATGACACAGTTATGGAAACTAGTGGTAAATCGATAAAACTTGAAAACAGAAAAAGGGGGATGTTATCATTCTGTATTTGAAGATCATCTGAAGATCCTGGAAACAAGTTTTCCACCTTGATTTGCATTTTGTCTTCTGGCCAGCTAGAACCAGTCTGTATTTATGGAGCTTTCCTGAGATCTCTGGATCTGATTTACTTATTTGAGTGTGTTCCTCTGTAGTGACCTGATTACTCAGGAAGAGAATGGTTAAGCGACATTAGCACCTTTTTTCTAGTTTAGTGATAGAAAATGTTAATCACATGCCTGCGTTAAGGACATGCTTCCTTTGTTAATCATGGGTTTTGGAAAGCTGCTCCATTGTTTGACTTGGGAGTTCAAGGAAAGATTTGGTGGTGGGGAGACCACCACCACCAATGAAGGGAGCATCCGTTCTCCAAGGGCAGATCCCATCAGAATCGGGGGTGACAGAAGTGGATGTGCCGGCACTAGGGAGTCATACGGGTACCTTGCGTGTGTCGTAAACTGAGTGTCGTGCTGTTTGGCCTGAGTGCAGCTTTTCTCTGAGCACTGAAGCTGACAGGCCACGATTGGCCCTCTCCCTGGGACACTGTTCTCCTCCTTGGAATACTGGCGCAGGTTCATATTTTCAGTCAGACACACTGACAGGGACCGAGCCTCCTGGTGCTTTCTGTAGCTAGAAGGCAAAATATTTCATGTGAACTCAGTTGATATTTCTTGAAACAGCTGTTTGGGAAAAATGACACAAAAACTGATGAAAGCATGTCAGCTTTATTTAATGTCAAAAAAAGTCCCTTTGAGACAGAGTATGATCTGTACCTTTTTGACTTTCTGTAAATCCGGAAGTGACACTGGGAAAGGAAAGTCCCGATTAAATAATATGCTTTTAACATTGCATTTGTAAATATTTTTATAGTTTGAAAATGTAGCTTCACTGTCAATGAGGGCTAAGTAATAAAACCCCTTGGAGGCTAATTTAAAACATTTATTGTACTTTATTTTTAGTGTAAAAGTCTACAGCAAGAGTGACAACAGATTCATTTCTCATTTAATATAAAAACTGCTTGCTTTTTAACCATGATAAGCTATTTTAAATAGACTCTTTCAGAGAAGTATTTGCAAAGAAGTTGTTATTAAATAAATAGAATTAGGGGCTGTGTCTAATGCCACAATTTTTTAAAAGATTTATTTGTTTATGCATACAAGAACTGGGGCACAGGCCAGAGGTATGGGTTGGGGTGGGTGGGTGACAGGATTCACCAGGGACAGAGTGGGGAGCAGAACAGGTGGATGGACTGAAATACACTGCTGAGGGAGCAGCGGGTGAGACAGGAGAGGTCCGCTGCCCATGTGGGTCCCCTCCCTGGCTGGTGGCAGGGATTAAACTCGTGCTGCAGAGGCTGCGGTTTACTTCATAGTGTGTTGTTTAACCCACTGCTCCACCAGGGAGGCCCTAATGCCACAATTTTCTTTGAAGGCATAAGGGTAATTAAATATGTTCCCATACACAAATAGAAAAACTGGTTCATTCCCATGCTATCATATGTTGGGAATCTATAACGCTTAGTTAGCCATTTTCCTCTACGTGCGTTAGTCCGCCGTCTGTGAGGACTCGGCCAGCTTCCCAGCTTTAACACCCCCCAGGCAAAGGGATGGTCTCTGACAAAACGCATGACCTTATTACTCTATGCCTCATCCTTGAATGAACACAGCTTTTCAATATTTCTTTATCTATTAAGTTTTACTGCAGAAAAGCAACCAATCACAGCACTCGCTTTCTCAGCATAGAGAGAACAATTCAGCCTTTGAGCTCCCACTTGTCTTTTCTCTCTTTTCATTTATTCTCCTTTTCATTGCATTTTGTTAACTGATGTAATGGTTTGCAACACTGTATATGGTGCAGAAATATAGGATCACCTCTCTTTAGATACGTGTCACCACACCACTCCCAGCTCTCAGGCACCCATAGTCCTTCACCACAGTCCATTGGGACCCATCCCCTCTTAGCTCCTCTCATTGGTAGTTTCAGTTCTATAGTCAGACTTCTAAGGTTTGTTTGGTTTAGTTTTGTCTTTTACTTTGTTTTCCTTCCTTCTTTTTTTTTAAGATTTTTTATTTATGCATGCATATAAGAACTAAGGTACAGGCCAGAGATGTGGGGGGCTGAGATGATTCACCAGAGACAGAGTGGGGAACAGAACAGCCAGACCTACTGAAATATGCTGCTGAGGGGAGCAGCAGGTGAGACAGGAGAAGTCTGCTACGTCATGCGAGACCCCTCCGTGGCTGGGGATCGAACTCGCAGTGCAGTGGCTGCAGAAGCCCCAGAGTGCTGCAATCAACCCCTTGTGCCACCAGGGAGGCCCTGTTTTCTTTCTTTCTATGAGTGAAAGCATTTGGTAGTTGTCTTTGTCCTTCTGCCATTTTATTTAGCATAGTCCCTGTAGTTCTATCCCTATTGTTGCAAACAGCAAGAGTCTATGTTTTTAAATAGCTGAATGGTCCTTCCGTGTCTTCTAACCAGTTTTTCATGGGTAAATTAAACACGTATATACATTTTGCAGATATTCCCCACCTTGCTGCATGTCTCATCAGTTGTGGCTTCATTTTCTGGCAACAACTCTACAAATGGACATTCACCACTCTCCTTTCCCCTCCCTTCCTGAGACAGAGGCATCCATACCATTCCTTTAGATGCTCTGTGATGATTCATCTTCATAGGTGATAGCCCATTCTCTTTCAAACATGCTTTACATAAAGCATGTAATGACATAAAATAAGTAAAAATTCCCTCCATCATTCATTCTCTTGGTCTTAGCATAGCTTCACTGTCCATGTTTTGGATCATCTTTGACAAATATTTCTATGTGCGCTTTTACCAGTTTGTCCCTTCCATATAGTTTGAAATGTGCCTATTATCAACCAAAGATCCTAATAACAAGTAGAGCGTAAAACATTCCTAAACTAGAATTATGAGATGTGGCTATTCTCAGAGAAAATGATGAGCTTGTTGACTAGAGTAGCTAAGCAATTACTAACATAATCATTGTAAAAAATTTAGAAATACATCATTGACTGTTTAATGACTGCCTATAGTCTGGCAATGTAAATAATAATCTTGAAAAATGGTACTAGGGGACCTCCCTGGTGGCACAGAGGGTTGAGCCCCAAAACCCTCAACCCACAACCCACAACCCCCTCAGATGTGAAGCATCTGAGGCACTGCAGCAGGAGTTCAGTCCCCACCCAGGGAGAGGACCCACATGGTGCAGGGGACTCTCCACCTCACCCGCTGCTCCCCTCAGCTGTGTATTTCAGTCAATCTGTCTATTTTACTCCCCACCTTGTCTCTGGCGAATTCTCTCACCTCCTGTGATTCTGGTCTGTACCCCAGCTCTTAGGGTATGCATAAATAATAAATAAATCTTAAAAAAAAAAGAAAAGTGCTACTATGTGTTAGAATTATATATTGCTTTTCGCCACAAAAACAAATGCCTAAGCAATATTGTATGAGATGAGAGACTATACATGAATGTCAGTGTAACAGGGAGTTCCAAAGTCCACCCCTCACAGACTTTTATTAGCACCCACTTTTCTATTCCAGCATGATGTACCCCAGATGATCTAGTCCATAGGATTTTTGCTGACAGAAGGCAAGATGATAATGAATATACATTACCTAAGAAATGTTAATGGGAATTAGATATTATAAAAGTTTTTAATGCATTAATAACTTTCTTCTCTCAAAATAGCCTTGAACTTTAGAAAAGTCAGGTATAACCACCACTCATCTGTCAATGAAAGAACTGACACCTCGGTGATATCAAGTTCTCTATTCTATTCTGTTGAGAATTGGAATCTGTGGTTGGTGCTTTGAAGCTGTCTTTCTTTCTTCTACATCAATCAAAGCAGCTCTTTGCCAGCTGCTTCACTTCTTTCAGTCAAGAGACTAAGTTTGGAAGCTCTAGAAAACAGACAGAGAAAATTTAAGTATGAGACAAGGATGCATCCATAAGGTGGCAGCAGCAGATGGATGTCAACCTGGAGCTCCAGAAAACCGAGAGAGAGGAGCAAGTGTTAAAGGCAATGCTGATGGCTCCCTGACCCCATTTCTGAAGAATGGCTACACGAGTCAGTCTGGCCTGTAGGAAATAATCACTACTGTGAATGTCTCCACTCTGGGCCAGCATTCACAGGCCACCAGGCAGCCAGATGGTGCTGTCCTGTGGAGGAACTTACCTTGAAAACTGTTGAAGTAGGCCTTGTCTCAGTTGGTGGGCTTCCCCAAATCAAAATGGACCTCTGCTAAAAGCTGAAAGATACCTGGGCTGAGACCAACAGCCCTTCACTGGGAGAGGGGGGACATCCAGTCCTTGATTGAACTCCTGTCATCCTCACCTGGCTCTGTGTGCATGGGCCATGTGGCCTCTTAGTGATAGAGCAGGAGACAGCCCACAGCTCAGAGACATGCATGCTTTGACTGATGGCATCCCGCCTCTGCTGACTCTGGTTTCTTCCTCCACATCAGTCTCCATTCTGTAGGTACATGGCCTGTGCAACCTCTTACATGAACCTTGTGCAAAAGTAATGTAGCACCTGCTGCCAGTCCCCTTTAACCCTGTAGCATGGAGAAAATCAGGTTCTTTCAGAAACTGAGGGCCTTGCCTCACTTCTCCAGAGCTTGTATGGAAAGCATTGGTCAGGTGCTTGGAACTTGCATCCTCCCCAGGCCAGAACCACATGGACCAGTCCACACACCTTGTCTACTCTGTTTTGGAGGTACTGGTGGTTCTGTCCACCATCAAGACACCAAAATCATTCTGACCATCCCTGCATCATCTCTCACATCCTCCTGTCCAGGCTCAGAGACACTGAGAGGAAAACCTGTGTCTTCTGACAGAACTCAGTAGATTCATAGAATTAAGATTTCCCAATTTCAGGAAAGCCTGGGTGGCCATGGGGCCCTGAACACAATGAAGATTATTTCAGTGAGAAAGAACATGGCATAACATTACATCCTCCCCTATCATCATCCCTGACCAGAGTGGAACACTTGTTACAATTGAGGAACTTATACTGATACATCATAATCATAGTAAGTCCATGGTTTCCCTTGAGGTCACTCTTGTCATATGTTATATAGGCTTGGACAAATTTATAACAACGTTTATACATCATTTTTGTTTCCTGCAGAATTACTACACCACCCAGCATTTCTTTGCTCTGCTCACTCATCCATCCTTCTCTCCTGACACAGGCAGGTCTTTTCACCATCTCCATAGCTTTGGCTTCTGCGGAATATAGTTTAGTTGTGTTCACATAAGATAGACCCTTTTTAGGTGGGCTCACTTTCCTTGGTAATATGCATTTACATATCCTCCATGTCTTTTTGTGACTTGGTAGTACATTTCTTATTAGTACCAAATAATATCCCATTGTCTAAATGTATCACATTTCATTTTTCCATTCACCTACACAACGGCATGTTGGTTGCCTAGACGTTTAGGCAATTATACATCAAGCTGCTATAAATGTTTGTATGCGGATTTTTGTGTAGATGTATGTTTTCAATTCATTGGCGTAAATACTACAAAGTGTTACAGGATCATATGTTGTATATGTTTATTTTTTAAGGAACCACCAAAATGTTTTCCAAGATGACTGTACCATTTTGCATTCCCACCACTAATGAATGTTTCTCTTGCTCCACATTCTCCCTTAGCAATCAGTCTTCTCAGAGTTTTGGATTTTGACTGTTCTAATAGAATACTGGTTATCATTTTATTAAAATATTAAATGAAATTTTATTTTATTTATTTTCAGTATCAAGTTTGCTTTTAAGTATTTTAAAATATGTCTTTTATTTTAAGAACATATATGCACGCCCTCTTTAAATGTGTTTATTTAAAAAAATTTTTTGCATAGAACTGGGGTGTAGCCAGAGGTGTTGGGGGCAGATGAGAGGATTCACCAGGGACAGAGTGGGGAGCAGAACACATGGAGCTACTGAAACACACTGCTGAGGGGAGCAGTGGGTGAGACAGGAGAGGTCTGCTGCGCCATGTGGGTCCCCTCCCTGGCTAGGGATCGAACCCGTGCTGCTGTGCCATGGATGCTTCACAGTGCGGTGCTCAACCTCCTGCACCAGCAGGGAGGCCACTCCTGTTATTTAATGTGTTGCCTTTATAATAAACGTGTACCCTAAGCTGCCACCTGACCCCAACCCTGGGCCTGTAAAGCCATTTCTAAGTTCCTGAACATGGAGATGCCCACCTTCTCTGCAATCTAAATAATTTATTTTAGCATTCAGTAAGCATTGGTAATAGAAATTGATGATACTTTTATATAACTTTATTAAAAAATAGATTGCAGATGATTTCCCACATGCACAAAAGTACTGGTTCCCAGATTGCTATTCTGTGGTGGGAGGAGAGTCTGATTCTATTCTGTTTTGTCAGTGACTAATTACAATGATCTTGGGCTCATCATTTGATCCTAAACACTCTCAATTCCCTCTCCTCTAACGTGGATAATTGAACCACATGATAGTTAAGGTTGCTTCTTTTCTGAAATCGTGGTTGCACTTTCCTCTCCATTTCATACCTCCCTCAATGCATGAAACACAGTCCTGATTTCAAACCCACTACTCTGGTGCCCCAAATGGACATTTCTGTTCTGATTCAGGGATACTTATAATGAGTTTAGCAAATGACAGCTTCTTTTCCAGCAAAGATAATTTACTAAGATTTTCTATTTCATTTGCTAAATGAGAGAATTGTCTGTGACGGCGACATTTATATCTCATGCTTTTGAATCACTTTCCTGAAAATAAATTTGCATCTCCAGAAGGCAAACAGTCTTTAGGCTGTGCCCTTTTTAGAACCCACTCCATGGCCACTGGGGAAATAGATCTCGAAAAAGATTATAGCAGCAGGAAAACCTTCAGGTATCTGCCAAATGTGCAAATATCGTTTAACCTCCAGATCACTTATTATCATAAGCAGAAAATAATATGATGTGAGAGGCTGACTTGTAACAATTATTCTTAGTAAGTTTTAAAAACTAATTTCCCATTTGAAGTCTGTGACCCTGTAGAAAATAATGAGTCATTGTATATAATCACTTTATGAATAAATCTATATTTCTGATTTAGGTCTCAACTTCAAGGCAGTTGTTCATTCCATCTCTTTTGCTGTACATGGTAATCTTGTTCATTCGAGAACTCAGTAACAACACCCTAGACAGAAACGTCGCTTTCATCACGATAGAAAATTCTGCATAAGTCATTGACAGTTGTGTAATGGTTATTATTTTCCAACATGCTATGGATTTTCAAAATATTCCTGTCACTTTATTTGTTTGCATCACTAAATAAGATGTTCCAAGATATTCTGTCATCCCTACTTCATTACTCTGGGGAAAGTCAGAGGAGTGTAGTAGATTTTTCTTTCTTCCTGGAGTCTAGAAGTTTCTTTCACCACCATGTGCCTCCCTCTGCTCCCTCTTACAAAATAAGAACTTTGACCTAGCAATCAGCTTCTCTAAAAACGCGAAATATTTTGCCAGTTTAGAAAAGGAAGATACCTCCAATTTGTCGTACAGTCTATCAGGAGATACTTGTATAGGCCTAGAATAATAACATTATAGAGAACACAGATCCTTTTAAGGTATTCGATTCTGATAGAGCAAAACTCTTACTTTAAAGAAATGTTCATTTTTTTTTTCTTATGTCAGTGCACAAAATTATCAACTAGTCTTGTTTCTTAAGGTCTGTTTCATGGCCGTTTATCGGTGTGTTACTTCTGGCCTCCAATTCTGCTGTCTGACACCACCGCCTCTTACCATTTTCAGAAAGGAGTAGGTGGGCTGCCATTGCGGTCAGCTTCACCGTTAGGAATCTCCAACTTAAGACCAGTTTCTTGGCCTCCTTTTTCCTCCAAGGCTGCGCTATTAGAAGTAGGGGTTCAAGGCCTTCCCGGTGGCTCAAGGTGTTGAGCGCCATGCTGTGGGACATTGGGCACTGTGAAGCTTCTGTAGGCGCTGCCACGCAAGTTCGCTGCAGCTCAAGTTCGATCCCCAGCCAGGGACGGGACCCACAGGGCGCTGCAGACCTCTCTTGCCTCGCCCACTGCTCCCCTCAACAATGTGCTTTACTCGATCAGCCTGTTCTACTCCCAGTTCTGTCTCTGGTGAATCCTCTCACCGCCCTGCGTCTCTGGCCAGTACCCCAGCTCTTGTATGCATAAATTAAAATCTTTTTTTAAAAAAGGGAGGGGGGCTCAGCCTCAGCTTTCATTGCCTGACTTGCCAGGACTCTAAGAGATCAAAAAGTCTGTGTTCAACCCTTTCCTTAGTGAAAGCATTAGTAAGAGTTAAAAGCATTTATCTGGGGCCTCCTTGGTGGCGCAGTGTGTTAATTAACGCACTATGAAGCGAAACGCAGCCACTACAGCGTGAGTTCGATACCGACCCCTGGCCATGGGGCTGACCCACATGGTAAAGCTGACCTCTCCTGCCTCACCTACTGCTCCCCTCAGCAGTGTGTTTCAGTGGATCCACCTGTTCTGCTCCCCGCTCTGTCTCTGGTGAGTCCTGTCACTGCCCCAACCAGCGCACCTCTGGCCTGTACCCCAGTGATTGCATGCATAAATAAATAGATCTTAAAAAAAAAAGGCGTTGACTTCAGTAGTAGCGCAACCCTTTAGTTGGGACATTTTTATCTTCCCACTGTCCTCTCCTGAAGTCTTGTAATGGTGTTGTCTGAACAACCTTCAACCCCAGCCCCACCCCACGCCCCCACCTGACCACTCCCTTCATTCTGACTCTCCAGGATAGAGAGTGTAACATTCCACAGTCTCTATACGAACTTTAGGAGAAAAACTTTAGTTTTCTTCATGATTTTCTTTCCTAAATCAGTTGTATGAAAAGACTATGTATTTCTAAAGTTTCCTCCAGGAGAGAGATTTTCTGTATCAAAGAACAAGTGAAACATGAATATGTGCGGTACTTCCTTATCGGTTGCCAAGCAACCAAGAATCATCAATGACACTTGGATTTGCAATCTCCAATAAGTGGATCTCCAGTAACTGGACAGAGCCACTGCTCTCCTCCATGGCACAGGGACAGGATTGCTTCTTTTTGTTATGTGTGTGAGTATGTGTGAGTTTGTGTGTGTGTGTGTGTTAGTTTGAAGCGGTGACAGTTGCAGCTGATATTTCACATCAGGGAATATAGTGTGTGCTATTTGGAATAGAATAACAGGTCTCATAGTTGGAAATTAAATTTCAATTAGTAGAATCATTATTTTCAGGCTGAAATGAGCAACAGAAAGTGCACTTATCTCTGCTTCCATGTGCATCTCGGACCCAGAATTGTCTAAACTCTAAGAATTTGAATTAGCTGTGCTACTCAACAATTTACAGAGTGAAAACTATCAGTATCATTAAAATTCTGAAGTTAAAAGTCTATGTGAGAATGATAGCATGTTATATCAGCAGCTTTACCTCTCAGGGGGAAAAAAGTGTTGGCTGAGAAGTATAATTTAATAATGACTTTTGGTTGAAACTGAGCATCCCTTGGTTCTTTTGTGGGTTGTGCCAAGGAGAGGTTTCCTAGATAATTGAGGGGGGGAAATGTAGAACCCCCACCTGGAAGGAGGAGGGTGCATGTAGGGAGGCTCAAATAGTTAAGGTGGGCAGAGTCGGTGTGTATGACATGGGCCTACGAAGAGAATCAAAGCAATTAAAAACACTGTGTAAAGTCCATAAAACAAAAATGTCATGTGAACGATTTTATGTATTTTTATTTTTAAAATTAATTTATTTATACATATTTGATATCAATGGTAGTCTCCATGGAGTTCCCACCACCATTTCCCCAGAGAGCAAGCTCCATATTGTATCAGTACAGACAGACACAAGGAAAGGAAATCACCAAAAACCAAGACGCGGAGGCTGATGGGAGCCACCTATCTCTGAGGGATCAGCCTGCTAAGCATGATGAGGCAGAGAGCGCTCCTGATGTGAGTGACTAGGCAGGGCCTTGCTCATCTCTCTTTCAGCAGAACCTCAGTCTGAAAGCGTAACTGGCGGAGGGTCTCATCTAAGACCTGGAGGCCAGGGTACTGACAGCGGTGCTGGAGCATGGCGGGACTCATGGGGAGCCTCTCCTCGTGAGGAGGCAACCTTAGCCCCGGACTCTTGACAAAACCTTATGGGAACTGTGTGTGGTCTGAAGCTTTCTAGACAATTCTTCCTTCCTCTTTCTCTTCAAGGACAAGGGATTAAGACTTCAGTGACTTCCACTCCACCTCCATATACACACCCTTACCTTTCCAGGAATGTCCCCCATAAATCTTCTCTGTAACTATTTCCACCTTGGCGGTTACTTCTCCGAAAACCCAAAGTAATGCATCCCCAAGGAAACGCAGAGCCTTTTATATTGGGCCAAGCCACAGAGTGACGCCTCAGTTCTGGGACTAGTTTCCCTTAATAGATGTTTAGGTCTGGGAGACTATTTAACAACTAACTATTTAATAACTAACATTATTATTAAACAACCACCTTTCGATGACAACTCTTACTATATTTAGTTTTTTGGTATCGGTGGTCTTATAGTATTGGTTTTAAAGAATTTTGTGTTCGATTATTTGCCAATCAGTAATTCATCTTGCCAATCAGTGATTCAAAATGCTTAGCAACCAATTATTTTGTTTAGCACAACAGTCAATTTTACAACCACCCCCGTAGGTGAGTTTCCAGTTAGCACTTCATCATGTCTGTTACAGAATGATGACTGTGATGTCAGCCAAAACAACGGAGATCTGGCAGGGGCCAGCTTGTGGAGCACCCTGAAATCTCAGGAGTGTCCCTCATACCTGGACCATTGTCAGACAATATGAGTAGCATGGCTCGCACCAATTTATGCATACAAGAACTGGGGTACAGGCCAGATATTTGTGTGTGAGTGAGACAGAGTGGAGAACAGAATAGTCAGCTCAACTGAAACACACTGCTAAGGGGAGCAGTGGGGAGGCAAAAGAGGTCTGCTGCACCATGTGGGTCCCCTCCCTGGCCAGGGATCGAACTTGCACTGCAGTGGCTGCAGAAGCCCCACAGTGCAGTGCTAACACCTTGCGCCACCAGGGAGGTCCCAATCCATAGTATTTTCTTTAATACAGCCTATATTCTTTAATAGAATTGGCAAGTAATAGAAAATATCCCCCCAGACATCCAGGGCCAATGCAAGAGTATATATAACTTCATAGTCAGTAAGATTTTTTTCTACAGCAGTGTACAGAGAGGAAGATTAGGAGACAAGATACTAAGCAACTCTGGTCTCTTTCTTTTTGTCACATACCCAAATCAAAGGGACTTTTCTCAATCATTTTGATGACAACTAAAACACATACACAGCCAGCCCAGACAGTATTTCAATACATCATTTTCTTCTGATTAAATTTTTCCCATAAACTATTTTATAACAGTGGTAACACACATTTCTCCCAAGGGAGAAATTCTACAGAGGCAGTTTCCTCCCATAGTTCGAATACATCTTTGTAAAATTGTGTCAGCAGCAATATATTTCCAAGGACTCCTATTCAGTCTTATCCATTTTCACTTTGTTATAAATGTATGGAAGAGATGAGGGAATATTTTTCTCATTCTACTCAGTCCATTGAGCTTATTCCTTTTGAAAAACTCCCTACGAAAGTTTCCATTTATTTTTTTATTAAAATATAAACTATATGATATATCACTAAAATTTCAAAACCCAATATATATTTATGAATAATGGAATGGAGAAAATTTGATACACAAGACCCCTATTTGAGGTAAAACTATGGTTTTGGAAGACATATCATGACAAAGAGCTTTGGTTACTTATAATACCACAAAGTTGATGTAATAGCAATGTCCTCTCAACTGCCTTCTGAGAAGACTCTAGAAACACCAGGGACTGGCTGAGCACCACAGATATTTCACTGTACATGTGTTGGGGTCAGGAACTGAGGGAGGACTGAGTGGCCCCAGATAACAAAGAGAATATCTTAGAGTATTTGAGTGAAAATTCTAGGACACAACTAAGTGTAAGTAACAAAGGCTGAACACTGGGGAGAAAACAGGAAGTGAAAAAAAACTTTGGGGTTCTGCAAATACAGTAGACCATGGAGGAAATAATGTTTAGTGTTTTTTACACGCGTGCCATGTGACAGAAACAACATCACCAGCTCCCGTTTGATGATTCAGTAGTCTACTCGACTAAAATAATTTTAGAGTATCCTGAAAAGCAAGATGATTCCAAGAAATTCATCCAGAGAAGATTTTTCTTTTCTGTAGGAGTAATTTATTCATTAATTTCATACAATAGAAGGTCATTTGCAGAACAATAAGGCAAAAAAAAATAGTTGGGAATTTGAGCTAATACCAAACACCTAGCTTCACAAGTTCTAGCATGTGTGAAAATCATAAATCATATAACATATGAAAATCCGGAGCCAAAAAAAATTCAAAGAGAGACAGAATTCTCTTTTCCTATTCTATTTTTTTTTTTTAAGATTTATTTATTTGTGCACATAACAGCTGGGTACAGGTCAGAGTCCAGGGAGGTGAGAGGATTCACCAGAGACAGAGCGGGGAGCAGAACAGGCAGATGAACCAAAACACACTGCTGAGGGGAGCAGCAGGTAGGCAGGAGAGGTCTGCTGCGCCCTGTGGGTCCCCTCCGCAGCCGGCAGCAGGGATTAAACTCGTGCTGCAGTGGCTGCGGTTTGCTTCATAGTGCAAACCAACCCATTGCGCCACCAGGGGGACCCCCCCTCTTTTCCTATTCTTATATCAATAGATTTTCTCTCTTTGCCTTCTGTTCCCCTTTCTGCCTTTCTTTCCCTCTCTCCTTTATTTTCTCTCTTTCTTCCTCTCATTCTAATACACACATCCACGTAAGCACACATAAAACTCACAAATCCGTTTAGTGCATGTATATTATTTTGAGTTTTCCTCCTTTTTTTCTGATATCCGTGTACACAGCAGCTGGCTCAGCTGTGCCCAGACACACCTGCCTCCCCTCCACACTTGTGTCAGCTGCTCTAAGGGGAGAGATGATAGAAAGTGAGTCCGAGGTCTTTTGAGACCTCCCCGGGATGGAATGCTACATCCATCCATCTCTTAAGCAAGGTACTCAGACGGGGGGAGCTGGAACTTGGATGGTTTCACCGGACAGCTGGTCCTGGTAAAGACAGAGCTCTCACGCTCCGCTCACTCACTGGGGTCCCGATGGGGAAGGGAAGCCAACATGACACTTTCTACATCGAAATGGAGAGTAAGAATTGATGTTTTAGATGTTCCCCTCGCATAAGTGAGATGGAAGACTAGGTTTTGCAGTCTGCAAATCATTCTATTTTATTTAACAAGCTGTTCTTTCTTGTAGGAAAGATCTAGCGTACTTGAAATGTATTTTCCAACCCAGTAAACAGTAAAATAAAGATCTAGCTTATTTGGGGTTTTTTGTTTGTTTGTTTTTAAAGATTTATTTATGCCTACAAGCACTGGGGTACAGGCCAGAGGTGTGGGGTGGTGAGAGAATCCACCAGACAGAGCAGGATGCAGAACAGGCAGACTGACTGAAACACACTGCTGAGGGGAGCAGCGGATGAGGCAGGAGAGGTCTGCTACGCCATGTGTGTCCCCTCCCCAGCAGGCGGCAGGGATCGAACTCGTGCTGCAGTGGCTGCGGTTTTGCTTCATAGGGTGTCGCTTAACTCACTGCGCCACCAAGGCGGGCCCCAAGATCTAGCTTATTTGAAAGAGGAGAGATATACATGTATGTACACACATATATATACACATATATAAATCAGTTTCGATATGGAAATTTAAAATTGATAGTCAGACAAACTTAGAGTCTTTTTAACTAGAAGAAGACTGACTTTTTTGATTCAGTAGCTAAATATATCTTTTTCAAAAACAAAAAAAGTCAATCCCTCAAATCTATTGTGCAATAAAGGCCTTCAAATTCCTGCGTTTATAGTACAGCCAACTGGGTTGTCAAAATATACCTGACCTACAAACTTCCACTAATTATAAATAATGGGAAGGAGGTTTAGAATGGGAAGGGCGATTTATTACAGGGTGCCCAGCTCCCCAGGCCCCATGTCTGGCTGTATGTGGGTCCTCACTTCCTCTGGGAGCTTCCCTCACACACGTGCCTGTTTAAGAAAGTGTCATTTAAGGGCCTCCCTGGTGGCACAAGGGGTTGAGTGCAGCACTGTGGGGCTTCCGCAGCCACTAGCACAGGAGCACGAGTTCGATCCCCAACCAGGGAGGGGACACACGTGGCACAGCAGACCTCTCCTGCCTCGCCCGCTGCTCCCCTCAGCAGCGTGTTTCACTTGATCTGCCTGTTCTACTCCCCACTCTGTCTCTGGTGGATCCCCTTACCCCTCATGCCTCTGGCCTGTACCCCAGCTCTTGTGTGCATAAATAAATAAAATCTTTAAAATATATATATGGTGTATTTTAAAAAAAGAAAGAAAGCATCGCTGTCTTGTGATGACTTTCCTTTTTCAATACTTAGCCTCTTTTTTTTTTTTAAAGATTTATTTATTTATGCATACAAACACTGGGGTACAGCCCAGAGGGGCAGGGAGGGGTGAGGGAATGTACCAGACAGAGTGGGGAGCAGAACAAGCACATCTACTGAAATACACTGCTGAGAGGAGCAGTGTGGAGACAGGAGAAGTGGGTCACCTCCCCAGCCGGGGGCAGGGATCGAACTCGTGCTGCAGTGACTGCGGTTTGCTTCATAGTGCGTTGCTTAACCCACTGCGCCACCAGGGAGGGCCCTAAATACTTAGCCTCTTAAAGGCAGGGCCCTCTTCATACTCATGGCATCGTATTTTGCCACAGATTCATACAAAAAATGAATGCATTTTTTTTTCTGCAGGAATAAACAAACAAACAAACAGATCAGGAAGACTGTATTCTAAACCACTTTGGGGAAAAAAAAAATCATTTGCCAAAATCACTGAACTGCCATTCTCATGGAGTCTGAGATCGGTATTACCTGAGGCCCTATGTCTAAGGGAACAGCTCATATATATGTTAATACAGAATAATAACTATAGATGCCCCTCGAAATTATTAACTGTAAGCGTGGCTTCCTCAAAATAAATGTAATAAAAATTCAATAGCTTTGTTCGGATTTGCCTCTATGGAAAAAAAAAAAATCTATGTGTCGCTGTCACTGAAAATGACTCTCTGCAAGCCTTTGCAAGCCACGTGGCAGAGACTTTGCTTGTTACACTTTGAAGTAGGACGCTTGCTCCCTGTCACCTTCAATTTGACATTTTACAGGAACTGGAAGCATAAGTCAGATAGGAACACATGTGACATATTGTTTTTCCCCCTCTAGCTGACTACCTGTAATCTTAAAAGTCAACAATGTCAGATTTCAATTTTGTTGTTCACTGAATTACCACGCTGCGGATTGAAAAACCAATCTCTACTGCTTTTATTGTTCTAAATCTTTCCTATTGCTGATTAAAAGGAGAAAAAAATAAAATGACTGGCTTGACAGCTGGTTTTATTTTACCTCTGCTTAAACATTAGGCTTTAAACTTCCTGAATCAGGCAGGTGGGTCAGTCACCTGTCTACCACAATATGAATAAGCGAAGAAGGAAATCAGCTCTCTTGAGTGACCTTCAGTAATTATTCAACTATTTGTTTGGTGCCTATTGTGTGAAATGAGATCTGAACTGTGACTGGGTTATGAAAATGAATGACACCATGTCTGTCCACAGGACTTCAGTGGACCCCAGGTTTGTGGCAATGTTCATGGCTAAAAGAAGACTTTCTTCCATATAACATGTTAATATTCAGTATGAAAGCTCATGTCTAATTTCATAGGGTGTCATTTTTCATGCATTTAATTTATAAGCTTTACCTTAATCATATTTCCAATCAAATCTTTATATTAGCAGCAGTGGCTGTGGATCTCTATAAATGTTCACACATTATATGCAATTAACTAATATGCATGATTAGCCAGGGTTTCCGTAGTGTAGTGGTTATCACGTTCGCCTGACACTAATATGCATGATTAGATTTAGATGTGATGCAATGCTTTGTTGCATCATGGAAGTAGGAAAGGTAAATTCTCTAACAAAAAATTATTCTGGCCCAATCTCAATTCCCCACCAGAATTTTTGCCTACAACTTACTGTATAACTACCCGATAATAGCAGCATTCTGATCAACAAAACGCCACATAATTTCCAAGAAATTGGGCACCCTTTATAAAAACAGAACACTTGATTGAAAAGAGTAGTTCATTATATGAACAACTTTGCTAATAAATTTAAGAAGCTAAAAACTAAATTGCTTTAGTGGTCATGAACATTAAAACAGATAAAGGTTCTGAAAGTAGGGGTCTCCCTGGTGGCTCAAGGGGTTGAGCACAGCCCTGTGGGGCTTCTGCAGTCACTACTTCTGGAGTTCGATCCCCGGCCAGGGAGGGGACCCACATGGCACAACAGACTCTGCTGCTTCACCGGCTGCTCCCCTCAGCAGTGTGTTTCAGTGGATCTGCCTGTTCTGCTCCCCACTCTGTCTCTGGTGAACCCTCTCATCCCCCAACACCTCTGGCCTATACCCCAGCTCTTGTTTGCATGAATAAATGAAATCATAAATATAGATATTATATATATAGTAAAGGTTCTGAAAGTAGCTCACTGTTTAGGACCTTGTAACAGCTTACGCTGCAGAGTACATATGTGGAAATATATTGTTCTGTATTATGATTATTTATGGTTATTAAAATACTCAGTTATTGTAAGTCACACAAAGAAAATAAGCAGGTATTCTGAAAAGCACCACAGGGAAGGGCAATCACTGCGGAGGGTGAAAGTGCCCTCAAAGAAATGGAAAGGACAGAGCCAGCGTACTCCACAAGACTACTTCATAAAACAGACACGCCGGTAGGAGAACATTGACCCGGAGCTAGCGTCAGGCATCTCAGTATTGCAATTTGCCCGTTCCTGGGGCAACTTTGCAGCAACTGGCTGTTAAATTGCAGCTTTTCACTTAAGTCCTGAAAAGCAGCACCATGTGCTAAATGCATCCTTTCAGGGTAAAATTTTTAGACGCTATTTTACTACTGGGGGACAAAAGCAAGAATGTTTCATCAACAATGAAACGATAGGAGAAAAAATGAAAAGTAAAGTAAGCATGTTGATTCGCGAGATAGAAGTTTATACCGTTGACTTTATATAGATGGTGTGAAGCTGTGGGACTCGGGTCGCTTGCTCGTCACCTCGTCTCCTGCGTGCATGGTCTCCACACACGGGAGTTAAAATGGCAGCATTGGGCCTCCCTGGTGGCGCAGCGGGTTGAGCACTGCACTGTGAAGCATCCGCGGCACAATAAGCACGAGTTCGACCCCCGGCCAGGGAGGGGGACCCCCAGGGCGGAGCAGACCTCTCCTGCCTCGCCCGCTGCTCCCCTCAGCAGCGTATTTCACTTGATCTGCCTGTTCTACTCCCCACTCTGTCTCTGTTGACTCCTCTCACCTCCCACAACGCTGGCCTGTGCCCCAGCTCTTGTATGAATAAATAAATAAATAAATCTTTTAAAAAAAAAAGAGCCATACCACAGGGCATCTGAAGATACAGGTTTGTGTGTCTTAGGTGAGCCATTTTCCCTGAGGTGACTGGAGATGTTATCAGCCGGGAAGAAATAAATGTAGGTAATGATTTAAGTTCCAGAATGTCAGTCTGATTGAACTCCTACCCATATGAAACACACACACACACACACACACACACACTCCCGAATCAGTCTCATAATGGTTGAATGGAATATTTTTAGTCACAAGATGTAATAAAGAAAATGTGTCTTTTTTAAAAAAAAATAGGAACAAAGCAAGGGTTACTGGCACCAGGTGCCCAGAATTCTCATTTTCTACCCTCAGTTCCAGTCTCAGGTGTTGAACTTTAACTACTTGATAAGGTGCCACTAACATTTCCAATACTGAAGCTTTGGTGGTTATTCAAAATGGCAAAAGGTAAATAATTTCATTAGCACTCAGAGTCTCCTTCAAACAAGCAGATATTCAAGGTAGCAACTGTACTGTAGCATCAATGCAAGTTCAGTTTCAGCCCTGACCCTCACCCAATCCTCACACTCACTGTTACGCCTGCACGTTGTTTTACGATAGAAGTAGATGTATAAGTTGCATTGACTTATTTACTCCAAAAATCCTCATTTTAGAATTATGATACTAATTATTTTCAACATCTCTAGGGGAATGAAGTTAATAACACTGAGTGCAAGACAATTTGTGATCAGCATCTAAATATTTAGTGCTGAGCCATAACTATTCCTTTTCTATCAGAATAATTGAAATTCAGAGATTCTAATTTATTTTCCTTTTCATTATTTTCTAAACTAAGATAATGCAAACATGGCTTTAAGAAATTCCCAATGTGTCATTTGTGAATTTTTGGTTAAAAGTAACAAATTTAATGTGGTCAATTATGAGCATCACGGGAGATGGGGCCAGCTGGTGTTGGTTGGAATAACCACAGAGTTAGAGTTACCTTCCTGAAGAGAGAAAGCTGATCCAGCAGCTCATAGAAAGCCCAAGAGAAGGGAATTATTCTAGATTTACATCTGGGATAAGGAACAATAGGTAATTAGATCCTCCAGGACGCCACTGCTGCAGGAGCAACTGTTGGTTCTTGACTCATTACGATAATGATATAAATCCAGAAAGGAATCTAAACACTTTTACCAAAATGAAAAGCACTGCAAAGACAAAGTCTTTGTGAAGAAAAACAAAGATGTTAACTAGGTAAGAATAGAAAATCAACTTAACTTTCTTAGCCTGAACTCTTTGTTATAGTGCATAAATAAAAAAGAGGGAACAAACAAAAACCCACTTAAAAAAAACACTTTCTAAACTTTATTTTTTAAAAAAAGATTTATGTGTTTATGCATGCAAGAGCTGGGGTGCAGGCCAGAGGCAGTGGGGAGTGAGAGGGCTCACCAGAGACAGAGTGGGGAGCAGAACAGGCAGATCGACCAAAATACACTGCTGAGGGGAGCAGTGGGTAAAGCAGGAGAGGTCTGCTGTGCCATGTGAGTCCCCTCCCAGGCCAGGGATCGAACTGGTACTGCCGTGCCGTGGATGCTTCACAGTGTGGCATTCAACCCGCTGTGCCACTAGAGAGGCCCAAGCATCTAAACTTTAAAGATTAGACCTTACTGCTTAATCATATTCCTTTTATAATTACTTTATAAACTTAAGGTCTAAGTGTCTTAAAGTGCATTAGGTGGGGAAAAAAGCCACTGATGCACACTTTATTTCCTATTAGAATATATAAAATAATAAAGACAATGGTAGGTGTTATTGACATCCAAATTCAAGCATATCAGTATTCAAGAATACATGCCCTGCTGTTAAAAGCCATGAGGAATCAAATCTGGGTGTTTCCCTACTCATAAGCTAGGATGTTAGTGTGCACTGGTCCCTGATGCAGATGAGAGACCGCCACATCCATGGTCACGGAGGAAGGGCAGAGTCATATGGCAGTAGCAGCAGCCAGATTAAAAGCGTCTATACTATTAATATTTCCATGAGCTTCAGTTCCAACAAGCAGAGCCAGATGCCCACAGTACAGGGAGTTTTGATCGTTAGAATCAGCAGTAACTGCGCTTGACCTTCACCCTGGTTAGAAAGAGTATCTTGATGATATTGGACAGAAGCAAGCCTGCCCTTTGCTCTCAAGGGAAACACACACTAGCTCTAGTTTCCAAGGCTGACAGCCTTGGAAAAGAGAGTCCAGAACAAAGGTTGGCAATGTCTCTGTTTGCCAGATATACAGAAATTTAAGACACCCACAGAGAACGGCATCCCAACATCTATTCCTCCAAATGCTTCCAGTCTTTATTTTTTTAAGATTTATTTATTTGTGCATACAAGAGCTGGGGTACAGGCCAGGGGTGTGGGAGGTGAGAGGGTTCACCAGAGACAGAGTGGGGAGCAGAACAGGCAGATCAGATCGACCAAAGTACATTGCTGAGGGGAGCAGCTGACAAGGCAGGAGAGGTCTGCTGCGCCATGTGGGTTCCTCCCTGGCTGGGGATCGAACTCGCGCTGCTGTGCCTGAGATGCTTCACAGTGTGGTGCTCAGCCCTCTGCGCCTCCAGGGAAGCCCTTAATCCTCCAAGTGCCTCCACTCTTTAAAGGGTGACCCTCCTCCCTACTTTGATTTCAACCTCACACATCCCTGTCATGGAAGCCTTGTGCTGAGTTGCATTATTTTTCTTTTTTCTTTATCTAGCCATGTTACCTATAACTGCCTCTCATATCATATTTCACTTCCCTTATTTTCAGCACAAAACACAGTCCAAAGTGACCCTAATACAGATTTTTGAATAATTAAAACAAAAGTGATGGATTCATTTCTGGCAAAAGTGCATTCTCCACAGGAGGGGGAAATTAATGTTAGGAAAAAAATTACAGGTTCCCAATGAGATGTTTAAACTATAATCTGTATGTTGTCTCAGGAAAAGTAATTTTTTAGCAGAAAATCTTCAGTCATGAAAGACAACCAATACTTTTAATCTCTTTTGATTGCCAATATATTAGCAAGCCTCTGTAGAGAGGCCAAACTCTTCAAAGGCAAATTCAGCTTCAAAGAAGCAGCCAATGGAAGCAGAGAGAATGATTTTTTAAGGGTTTTTCAAGTCATGGATGAGTTTTTATAATACAAAATCAGTCTTTTAAAGTTAGTGAATAAGAGACAAATTCTTAGAAAGGAAGATGGGCTTTGAAATGTCCCACGGGGGAATCATAACGCCATACTACCAAAGCACAAAATAGAACATCCCTACAAAAAATATTAAATAAAAATATTGAATGGCTTGATGAAGGTCAAGAGCATCATTTATATTTTTCCCCTTCATTTTACTTCCTAAGTGCCTCAGCAGAAATGACAAGGTTAACCCCAGACAGCTGCTACCATGTAAGAATTTGTTAGCAGGAGTCAATGAACTGCCAAATTCAAGTTTGAGCACATGTCCCATGGCCCAAGAACGAGCCAGACCACACATTTGTAAGTGAACATTATCATCCATATCTTCATCTAATTTTGGATGTCAATTAATTTGATTTTCTTCGGTTAAACATTCCCTGCAATGCTTTCTTTCCATATTTAAATGGTACTTATCAGTATTCCCCACAATGGTCAAAGCTAGAGCAAGGAATTTGGACTGTGAGGAGTAATTTCAGACAGTTGGTATTGTCAGATATATTAAGAAGAACATGCTAATTTAAAGAATGAACATGCTGGGGCCTGCCTGGTGGCACAGTGGGTTAAGCAACGCACTATGAAGCAAACTGCAGCCACTGTAGCACCAGTTCGATCCCTGCTGCCGGCCAGGGAAGGGACCCACATGATGTAGCAGACCTCTCCTGCCTCTCCTGCTGCTCCCCTCAGCAGTGTATTTCAGTCTACCTGCCTGTTCTGCTCCCCATTCTGGTGGATTCTCTCACTTCCCGTGACTCTGGCCTGTACCTCAGCTCTTGTATGCATAAATAAACAAAGAAGGAAAGAAAGGAGGGAGGGAGGGAGGGAGGGAGGGAGGGAGGGAGGGAGGGAGGGAGGGAGGGAGGAAGGAAGGAAGGAAGGAAGGAAGGAAGG
>JAGFMF010011484.1:2245675-2332015 GCA_019455555.1 Galemys pyrenaicus | reverse complement strand
TCCCTCCCTCCCTCCTTCCTTCCTTCCTTCCTTCCTCCCTCACTCCCTCCCTCCCTCCTTCCTTCCTTCCTTCCTTCCTTCCTTCCTAAAAAAAGATTTATTTATTTATGTACACAAGAGCTGGGGTACAGGCCAGAGTCACAGGAGGTGAGAGGATTCACCAGAGACAGAGTGGGGAGCAGAACAGGCAGGTAGACTGAAATACACTGCTGAGGGGAGCAGCAGGAGAGGCAGGAGAGGTCTGCTGCGTCATTTGGGTCACTTCCCTGGCCGGGATTGAACTCACACTGCTGTGCCACGGATGCTTCACAGTGCAGTGCTCAACCCTTGTGCCGCCAGGGAGGCCCTCTGCCAGTTCTTTCATACTGATTTCTCAAGCATCAGAAGTCTAATCCTGAGTACTGGCAGTAGGTTTACTATGTAGGCTTGCTTTTTATTTAGCAGTAACCATGTGTGATTTTCCCCATTCAGTTACTTGTTGTAAATACCACAGCTTAATGATAAGGGATAAAATACAAAGATGTGAAAACGACTAGTTTGTGGGATCTCATTCCCATTACTTGAGTGTAGGAAGTCAAGTCGAGCCCTTGTCAGTTTCTTTCTGTAAACTCTCCAAAGTTCGAGGAAGTCACTATAATTATCATTCCTGTCACACTGGCAGGTACAACAGGCACTTGGTTCCCCCCCAGCATTCAATTCATTAGCTACTTTATCACAATTAACTTGATAATTGTTCACCATAATGCTACCCTACTCCACAAATCACCAGGATCCCATTCCACTTAGCCAGGCTGGCTGTGTTCAAGCCCAAAGGCATAACCTAACCTATCTCAGAACCCCATCTTTTAGGATTGAATTCTTGGAAAATTCCTGTATTTAAAACCAATTCAGTAAGGCTCAAGTCAGGAAAACAGAATGTGCATGAATTATTTAAGCAGAGTGAGTTTAATGTATGAAGTTACTTGAATAGGTTTTGGGATTCTGAGAGGCACAAAGGGAGTTCTGAAAATATAAAAACCATGGATATAGAAAGGAGCTACAACATTTAGGACTAGGGAAACGAGGGCAAAGGTGGGGGACATTTAGGGAAAGGGACCCCAAAACATTGGAAATCATACCTATGAAAAGAGACACAGGGTCTCCCTGGTGGTGCAAGGGGTTAAGTCTCAGCACTATGAAGCATCCGCAGCCACTGCAGCATGAGTTTGATCCCTGGCCAGGGAGGGGACCCACACAGCACAGCAGACATCAGCAGTGTATTTCAGTAGTTCCACCAGTTATGCTCCCCACTCTATCTCTGGTGAATGTTCTCACACACCGCCCACCCGCCCCACACCTCTGACCTGCACCCCAGTTCTTATATGCATAAAGAAATAAATCTTTAAAAGAGAGAGAGAGAGAGTGATACACACAGAAGCTCAGAGAGCTAACAGTTAGAACTAAGACTGAAGCCTTCAGGAGAGGAGGAACCTCTGTGGTGCAAATGCCTCTCAACAAAAAATGTGAGGACAAATCTGGGAATGTGAGTAGAAACCTACACACTGGAACTACTCGCTGCTGATCAGCCAGTGCGTTCAGGAAGGAGGTTGAGGGAGGGAACAGTAAGAATTATGCATGGACACAGCAAGCGCTGTGGGAGCTGAAGGGATTGCTCCTCTCCAGCCTCCTGCCTCCAGTCTTCCTCCCGCACTCTTGATGTAAAGATCCTTCTGGTCTGTGACTGGCTTTGCAGCGTTCTGGAAACAGCAGCATAACACAGATGCACAGAACCCAGCAAAGTGAGTATCTTGAAGTGGTGCATTTTAAAAATGAGAAGGGGTATCTGACGCAGCTCATAACCAAGGCTGTTTGCACTTCTGGATTTCTGGCAATTTTATGGGCCACGTTAGACGCCATGACTATTTGGGCAAAATACGGAACAGGAAGTGGAGATGTGGAGAGACACCTGCTGAGTGTGTCCAGGCTGACTCCGGGGAGTGAGCCAGAGTTAAGGGGGTTCCCTCTAATCCAGAGTATCATGATGCTACAGCAGGCATCACTGGGATTTCCGGGGAGGGATTTCCAATGCTTCCGCTATCAGGCTTCGCGATGGTAAAGATAATACTCATTGATTCAGATCTATGAGTCACTGTTCATCAGGTTGAAATTTTAATGTTTAACAGCAGAGAAGTTTGTCAGTTTGACAATGGAGGATCAGTACTGTAGTTGTTTTTTTTTTTTTTTAGATTTATTTATTTAATTTATTTATGCATAAAAGAACTGGGGTACAGGTCAGAGGTGTGGAAGGGTGAGAGGATTCATCAAAAACAGAAAAGGGAGAAGAACAGGTGGATCTACTGAAATCCTTCTGAAGGGAGCAGCGGGGAGACAGGAGAGTCTGCTGCAACATGTGGGTCCCCTCCCTGGCCAGGGATGGAACTCGCGCTGCAGTGGCTGCAGATGGTTCATAGTGCAGTGCTTAATCCCTTGGGCCACCAGGGAGGTCCCCCAATACTGAAGTTTTTTGTTATCATTGTTGTTTTTTGCTTTTAACTATGCTATCAATTTTTCACATGCACCGCATGTGCTTAACTCAGTGGAGAGACGACGATAAAATCAGGTATATCAGCTTCATCTTTCCATTTCATCTTTCCCAACATGATGGCTGATTATATTTAGACATCAAACATAATTTTATGTATATTTTATTTTTTATATATGAATAGATCAAGTCCATAAAGTCTATTATGCAGATACGCTCTCTGCCTCTTTTATATTCACAGCTCAGAAACGTTTGAAATATTTCAATTAATTTGGAATTCCTTCCACTCTGTTGGACTTGTTTAGTTTTTTTTTTTTCTAGGATGATGCTTTTGTAAATAAAGCAGACAGTTATAAAATTGAACAACTGTTTAACCAAGAAATGCTTCCCCCCCCACCTGAGGCTGTCTTTAATGAAATTCCATATATTAAACAGAAGCACAGCAGGAAGGCAATGGGAGAATCACATCTTAGCCCTTTCATGCAGCAACAACCGATATAGTAAATATCACTTCCAAATCTTAGATCTGAAATTTGCCTGCCTTGAATTTCTCAGGGAGTTGTTTTCATCTGCTTATTTGGGAGAAGTGTCTCATTGTAGTACTGAGCTAACTGTGAGCCAGAATTCTGGAGAACAGGTTGTATTCCTTGGTTGTGTGCCAATGAATCTTTTCTATTGACAGGTATCAGCATAAGCTCTGAGACTGAGTAAGCTGGGTGGGATGAGAGGTAGACGGAATGAACAACGTATGTCAGTTCCTATTAGGTGACAAATGCTATCCCAGGGAGATATACACATATCTTCCACTAAAGTCCTTTATCAGATGGAGACAATAGAATATTAAAAGAAGGAGCATTGTGTGACCATGAGTCTTTAGCAGCACCTGCCCCTGCTCACAGTGGTCAGATTTGGTGGTTGATTTGATCAGAATATGTCTATACTGAGGTCTCCACTTAACTACTGAATATAAAATTGGAGATAAACTGCGGTACCTCTCCCTAATGTGTGTGTTTTTTTTTAAAGATTTATTTATTTTTGCACACAAGAGCTGGGGTACAGGCCAGAGTTGTGGGAGGTGAGAGGATTCACCAGAGACAGAGTGGGGAGCAGAACAGGCAGATAGACTGAAATGCACTGCTGAGGGGAGCAGCAGGCGAGGCAGGAGAGGTCTGCTGTACCTGGCCGGGGATGGAACTTGCGCTGCTGTGCAGCGGATGCTTCACAGTGTGGCGCTTAACCCGCTGCACCCCCAGGGAGGCCCCCTAATGTGTTTTTAGTGAAACTTATGAATTAGGTTCTAGACTCAAAGTTAACAGGTGGGCAGAGGGAAGCACCATCTGCTACCTAGTGTAAGTGGTGAGTTTCAGTGTGGCGGTACCCCTTAATTCAGTGATCACCTGCACGTGCAGGTGTGATGTCATCATACACCTGGAGTTGACACCTGTGCAGATGAGAATCTCCTGCAGAGTGACATGCCACAAGGACACTCAGCTCTAAAATCACCTTCATAGCTAAGCAATGAGCAGCTACCATGTTACCAGCTTTTGTAATCAGTGAAGGAAATGACAGCCTCATGCTTATGTTTCAGTGGCTCAGCAAGTCACCTTTTTTCTTTGGACTTCTCTCTTCATCTGTAAATCCAGGCATCTGATGATCAGAGAACTGGTGGATTCATTCATCCGTTAAAACATGAATTATAAACCATAGCCAGTGACCTAAGAAGTACTCAACATATGTTCTTTATGACAAGTAGTAAAAAATGATTAGGAATTTGCAAGGATATGCATTAATTTCAGTATTCTCCAAGTGCCACTGTCATTAATGGCATTGAGCTGCAGGAAGAGATGCGTCGTTTCATCCTAAGACGTACGCAGGGACGCAGGAAGGAGACACATTCTGTGTCTTTCTGCAAGTCCTCCAAGAAAACAGAAGGCAGGAAGAGGTATTGCAGAATGCCCAGTGAGTGAGGAATTTTGTACAGAAGATATCCTTCTTAGCCTTGTAAAATTCTCATGAGGACACAATTATTTTAATATAGCTGTAAAGTGAGGACAGTTAAATAATTGGCCCAAGATCAATACAAGCCTACGTGAGACTCCATCAGTCCATAACTTTCTCATGATTATACTGACTCCCACAGTTTACCAGGAATAGTGTATGTAACACCTCCACTCCCAGAGTCACCAGTAACTGTTTAAAACAATACTAGGGAGTCATCAAATTTATATCATTTTAAAAGCAGACATGAGAGTAAAATATGGGGACAACGAATATGCCCATTAATACTTAGATGGATCGGCCTCCCTGGTGGCGCAGTGGATTAAGCAACTCACTGTGAAGCAAACTGCAGCCACTGCAGCACAAGTTCGATCCCTGCTACCGGCCAGGGAGGGGACCCACATGGCACAGCAGACCTCTCCTGCCTCGCCTGCTGCTGCCTCAGCAGTGTGTTTCAGTCAGTCTGCCTGTTCTGTTCCCCACTCTGTCTCTGGTGGATTCTCTCACCGCCCTGGACTCTGGTTTGTACCCCAGCTCTTGTATGCATAAATAAATAAAGCTAAGGAAAAAAAAATAAAGCTTTAAAAAAACGATACTTGGATGGATCAAGCAGATTTGGTAGGGACACACACACACACACACACACACACAGTGAAATAGTATCCAGACCTGAGAAAGAACAAGATCCTACTATTTGAGACCACATGAATGGATTTTATGACATTATACTGTCAGTCAAGTCAGACAGACAAAAGAGAAATAACGGGTACTATCGTGTCTGTGGAATCTTATAAAAAAAAAGTCTAACTCATAGAAACATAGTAGATAAATGGTGGCTGGGTTGGGGGACACGGGGAAATGTAGACTAAAGCGTACAAACTTCCGTTAGAAGAGGAGTAATTTCTGGGAATTTAATGCACAGAATCATAATGATAGATGACAAACCTCCAAATACTTGTAAGTTGCCAAAAAGTCAGTCTTTAAGTGTCTTACCATTCAAAAAATGGTAATGATGAAAGTGCCAGCTAATGTTAAAGTGATCGTCATATTTCAGTATTTGGTGTATCATCTATTGTGGTGTTACGTTGTTGTAAATTAGCCTGTGGTACGCCTTAAATTACCCTTTATATGCCAGTTATTTCTAAATAAAGGTAGAAAAAATATGCATTATCTTATCTGGTTTACCTAACACCAGTTTGGGGATTTTAGATAATAGTTGCTCCCATTGTCCAAATTTATACAATTTCCAAGAAAACCAGCATAGCAAGGAAGTTTTGTCTTGATGTTATTTCCCAACCCAATGAGTTTTTTAAAAAATACTGTTTATTCAGGAGCTATATGATTTTATGCATGTAGTTATTGTTTGTAAGTTTTCCAGGGATAGGAAAAGGGGAATTTCAGCAGCAAAAAGGCATTTAAATAAGATATCTACTGGGAAGTTTCATTCAGCTTTAGCGGCCCTGGCTCTCCTGTCCTTGGGAGAAGGATATAGTCAAGGACTGCAAATGGGGGAGGCTTTGAATTGGTGTAGGGAGCCAGCTGTGAGCTCTCAGAGTTCCAATAACATGTGATTACCAGATCTTCCAAAAGGATTTGGGGAGCATTTTTTTTTTCTGGGATGTGAAGAGTCTTGGCTGTGCCGAGTGACACTTTAGAGGTATAAATTCAGGATACCTCCCCATGTGAGTCACTGTGGAGAATCAAACTGGACTAAAAGCTTTTGACTATTTTTGCACTTGGAGTGGGTACAGCGGAAGGCAGACACTACCGAAGGATGGGGTGCTTGAGAGAAATGCTTTTGATGGAAATACCATTTCTGTGTAATAAGAAGAATAAGAAGAAGCCATTCTTTACTTCTTCTTGCTTATTTCAGTTTTTGTGGCTTTAAAGAATACACAAGTCTCTGCCTAATTTTGAAGAATTTGTTGGAAGCAATTTAGTAAAAGAAAATGTGTGCCTAATTTTCACATAAATAATAATGTGATTTTTCTGAAGTAAGGAATATATTTACATCTTTTGAATCAATAATTAGAAACTAGGACCTACAAAACTACAGCCATCTTGTATGCAATTGTAAATTTATCTTGAAATGCAGTTTGAGCATAAGTGAACCAGAGATAATAGATGTTTTAATAAAAGACTCCAGAGTTAGATAATATGAAAACCCACTGTATTTAATTAGTATTGGTTTCATCTAGGTAAATATATGTTTTCCCCAAATGGAATAACAGAACATAAAATGGCATACGCAAACACACACACACACACATATTGTCTTTGTCACACACACATTTGAACTGTATGTAAAAAATATGTAATTGTATTATTTTCATGAATTACCTCGTTTAATCCTGTATAGGCATACACAAGTATATGTTATATGTGTATACATATATATGCACACACATATGTGTACATATACACAGGCACACACACTATATGTATATTTATTATGTGTGTTGTATGTACATGCATATATGCATACACACATCCATGTACATGCATACATATATGCATACTCATATATCCATCATATGCATATATTATATGTGTATACATATACATTATACTTATATCCAGACACATACATTATATGTATATATTTACACTGTATTATATATGTATATGAATTATGTGTATATGTGTATACATATACATGTATATGTATATATGTATATGAATTTACATTGTACATTTATACATACATGTATAAATATATGTATGCATTATATGTATAAATATATGATAAACTATATGCTATAATAGTTATATAATGTATCATGTAATATATTTTGTTATTATATGCACATATACTATGTAATATACATATATGCACATCTACTTACCTATGTATGTACATAATTAACAGAGGTATTCATGAAAAGAATGACTATAATCCTTGCAGTAAACTTTTGTTCAACTACCCCACACATGTGAGGACCAGAAGGACATATATAAACCGGAAATCAGCAACAGAGGACCAAAGCTATAATCCGAACACTTGAAAATGGAGGAGCAGAGATACAGAAGCCACATTTTAAGAAAGACTTGACTACAAACAAGAAAGTTGCTACAGCAAGTAAGATACAGCCATAAAACCTGTGGAGTCTGGTATTTTAACCGCCTGTCTAGTGCTATGTGTTTTTTGGTCTTTGCTTTTTTAAGATTTTATTTATTAAGCATACAAGAGCTAGGGTACAGGCCAGAGGTGGGGGTGGGGAGCTGGAGGGGTTAGAGGATTCACCAGAAACAGAGCAGATCAGAGAACAGGCAGATTGACCATTTGGTAGATCTATTTTTTTTTTTCAGATGTTTTTTATTTGTGCATACAAGAGCTGGGGTACAGGTCAGAGGCATAGGGGTGTGGTGAGAGGATTCACCAGAGACAGAGTAGGGAACAGAACAGAAAGATCTACTGAAATACACTGTTGAGGGGAGCAGTAGGCAAGGCAGGAGAGGTCTGCTGCACCATGTGGGTCTCCTCCCTGGCCGGGGATCGAACTCACACTGCAGTGGCTGCAGAAGCCCCACAGTGCGGCATTCAACCCACTGAGCCATCATGGAGGCCCTACCTATAGTGCTATTGTGCTATCCCCACACTGCCACCGAGGAGTGTGTGTGCATCCCAAAAGGAATGGATGAAGGCAAATCTGAAAGACTTGCCTCACCAGATTGAGCGACATCAGGCCTTCCAATAGGGAGGAACAAAAGAAGGGAAATTATTGTCATCTGCAATTTGCTGTCACTCTGGTCACTGGGGATTGAAAACCTTGGTAGGCATGCCGATAGCAGGGATTTGAACTTCTATTTTAGATTTTTTTTTGTGCTCAGAACTGTGGGACCAAAGAGTAACCTAATAGGCTGGGGAATTAAAGAGCACAGCGGCCCTGTGCAGGAACAGCCTCCTTTAACTGTGAAGTTCACGCTGGATTCTGGAAAGCACTACTTTGGAAGGTCTTGACAACTGCAGCCCTCCATTGCAATCTGTTTCTTAATTTTAATTGGACTGCATTAGTTCCTGGAGACCAGTAAAACCTGAATATTTATGAAGCTAACTTGATAATAGTGCAGAAAAGCACAAGTTCAGTCCAAAGCTTAATGATTTCCTCTCAGAAATTAATCTCTCCAGGACTGACTCTGAGAAATAAAAAGTCATAGCATATAAATGTAAAGGTCTTTTAATTTTTAATCTAGGCTCTATGGGGGGTCAGTTTTAGTAGTTTAGTAGCCTATTATTTAAAAAAATAAAGAAAGATACCAGATTAAGAATTTTTTAATAACTTTTTAAAAAAAGATTCTTATGCATATAAGAGCTGGGGTACAGACCAAAGGGGCAGGGGCTGAGAGGATTCACCAGAGACAGAGTGGGGAGCAGAACAGGCAGATGGACTGAAACACTGCTGAGGGGAGCAGGAGACTCTGCTGCACCATGTGGGCCAGCTCCCTGGTCGGGGATCGAACTTGTGCTGCAGTGGCTGCATATAGCTTCGTGGTGCTGTGACTTTATCCTTTGTGTCGCCAAGGAGATCCCTGAGATTAAGAATCTCTAATAGATGAAATCTCCTAAGAAGGGTGCTTTCCTGAAGATTTACTGTTCATGAATATATGAGTTAAGAATCCTTCATATTTTGAGAAAATACTACTTAAATCCTGAAAGTTTGAAATGAATAAATTCTGAAACTTAGGAAAAGAAAAAAATTGCTCCTAGGATTTAAACAAATATCAAAAAGTTCTCTAAGAAATCAGTCACTTTTAAAGCGTAGTGGTGTGTTCTTTTCTAAGATTTCAAAAGTCTGGAATTTATAGAACTCCTTGAAAAAGCATTGTATAGCTAAGGAGACTGGAAATGTTTGCATCTGGAAAGATTCACCAGAGACAGAGCCGGGAGCAGAACAGATGCATCTACTGGAACACACCGCTGGGGGGAGCAGCGGAAAGACAGGAGAGGTCTGCTGTGCCATGTGGGTCCCCTCCCTGGCTGGGGACTGAACTCAAGCTGCTGTGGCTACGGATAGCTTCATAGTGCTGCGACTTAACCCTCTGCACCACCAGAGCGACCCCTTACGATTATTCTTAACAAGTTGACTTTCCTTAATAAATAATAAATAGGATGTATTATTCTTCTGAATAGAACAGGAATTGTTTCAGAGCGTGCATAGGAGGAGAAGTGTATCCAGGCAAGTAGAAGGCCAGTGATTTCTCCAGGCAAGTGGGCAGGAAGGGAAGCAGATGTTGTTGGTTCCTTTCCAACTCGGGCAAAGGACAGGAAACTATTGGGAAATTTTCTGAAGGTTGTAAACTGTTTCGTTTCTCAAAAGTAACTAGTTTGCCTACAACTCTATCTGAAATGCAGAAAGTACTTATGTTAAACAATTTTCCTAAGTCACAGGAAAAATACAGAATTTTGCTGCAGAATTCAGCATTTTATTCCCTAGATAGTATTTAAAGTTACAAAACTCTACATTTAGAGTCACTCTATGATGATATATTGCATTTCATGGAACTCTCTAAGGAGAATGCTTACATTGTTTGAAAAAAAAAAACTAAGAATAAAGACAAATTTAATAAGTATATAAAGAGAGAAAATTAATTTTGTTTTAAAATAAACTATCTGGCTGTTCCAGAAACATAAGAAAAGAGCAAAAGATATTATTTTCCTGTGGTGAGCTGTGGAAATTCTCAAGGAAAATTAATTTCTCTGGTTTACTAGAACCACCCAAGTAATGGAACATTCTAACAATCCTAAATTCATTTTAGTTACTTCAATTAGAGAACTCATATCAGAACAGACTCTTCTTGTTTGTGATATAATGTAAAAATTTAACAAGCAGGATTTACTCGGCAAATAGAAGTGCCAGATAAAATATATAAAGTGTGCTTTAATTTAACTCCCCATAATCATATTATACCTGATCTAGAAACTTGAATACTCACTTACATTATGTATGAGACAAGAAAAAAAAATGAACAAAGAAATATCCAAAGTCCCAGATTCCCTTGGAAATGACTAATGGGGCAAAGATAGAATAATTGGAGTAATTCCAAGAATCCAAATTGAGTTTTCTTAAATTATGGTAATTTTTAAAATACAAATACAAAGAGATTTAGATTGTATTCTTAGGACATTAGTTTTGATAAAGTTAGTTGCTTCTCTTCTGTGGCTTCTGTGAGAAATTTAACCATTTCATAATTTGGGGTTAAGAATAATTGTTTTGTGGGGACCTCCCTGGTGGCACAGAGGGTTGAGCTTTGCACTGTGAAGCATCTGCAGAACAGCAGCATGAGTTTGATCCCCTGCCAGGGAAGGGACCCACATGGAGCCTCAGACCTCTCCTGCCTCTCCCGTTGCTCCCCTCAGCAGTGTATTTCAGTTGATCTACCTATTCTGCTCCCGACTCTGGTGAATTCTCTTACCTCCCTGGACTCTGGCCTGTACCCCAGCTCTTGTGTGCATAAATAAATAAATCTTTAAAATAAAAAAGAATAATTGTTTTGTGGAACTAGGAGTTAGATATGCCAGTAGCCTCACAAAGCATCCAAAGGGATAAACATTTTCTTGTGAAATAATAACTGGCGAACAGATGGCTAAAAAATTCAGTTTTGTCCATGGTAATGACCATGGGTCACCAAGTATTTACATGAAAGGAGGACATATGAATGAGTAGGGAAACAGATCTTTCAAGCCTATAACATCTCAGAGGTAGGGAGAGAAGAAATTATTAGGATATTAAGACTCATAGACTTATGCCCCAGGATCAAATGTATCAAATATTGTCTGTAATACCTGGGGATTCTTTCACTTTTAATTAATTCCCAATATTTACACCATCAGAGCAAATGATAGTGTCCCAGAAACTACTCAAGGAAGTAAATTGCTTGCCCCAAAGTAGGTTTCTTTATTTCTAGTAATAGTTCTCTATATGGGTTTCTGACTTTCCAAATGAAGTCTTGCCTCTGGTCGTACACTAGGTTTTCAAAGATTGTTTGTTTGTTTGTTTTTGGGGGGAACACATCACAGGTAATTAGACACGTTTTACTTTTATGAGGTTAGATTGTCACTGAGAAAGAAAACTGTTCAATTACTTCCTATGAAATTTGATCCTTTAAATAATTAAATAGCAGATGCTATTAAGTATGTTCAAGTTTTCTCCTGGTGGAGTTTGCGGATCATTATTTTTATGTGTGAAGAAAGACAACTATAATAAAAGAAGATAGTTCTCCTTGTGGGAAGATTTCATTGTTACTAGTTTCACATGAAGCTTCCTCTAGACAGTATTGAACTTTAAGAGAAAACTGATTGCTAATAAGTGATAATAATAACCTTCTACATCTTTCATAATAAGAAATTGCTTTGAAGGACCAGAATGGTCCTGATTTTAATGGTATCAATTATGCATTTGGCCATTGACTGATGTTAAAAGTGGAATTCACTGGCAGGTAACATAAGGATACAAACAGCTTAAAAATATAAGGGCTTGAGGGAGGGGACCCACATGGCGCAACAGACCTCTCCTGCTGTGCCCGCTGCTCCCCTCAGCAGTGTACTTCTGTTGATCTGCCTGTTCTGCTCCCCGCTCTCTGTGGTGAATCCTCTCACCCCCCTACACCTCTGGCCTGTACCCCAGTGCTTGTATGCATAAATAAATAAATCTTTAAAAAAAAATAAAACCCTTGATATAAACCTTTAGAAGAAAGACAAGTATCATTTGTTCTCACATATATGTGGAATGTAAAGAAACATAAACAAAGGGTCCATCAAAACCAAACCAATAACAAACTCTCAAAACCTGTCTACAAAACCACTAAGGGAAAGCTACATTTGTAGAAGTTTAATCCTATAACTCCCAAAGTAGTTACACAATATAAGCAAACTTTAGGTTTTAATAAACCTAAAACATCCTTGATATAGTTGCATGTTATCTTTTAATGAAATAATATTTTCTGTTGCAAATGTATGCATTTATTCACTTACCTAATTATCCAATAAATAGTTTTTGTTCATGGCCCATACAGCAGCAACATTTTATAAACTAAGAATATTTAATAACTTAATAAATATTTATACTATTTATAATATTTTAAAGAACATTTTTTAATAATGATATATTTAAAAATTGGACAATGTCCCATGGTCAAAAATCGGCATTTCTTCCAGGACCTAGTAGCATGACAGACAGAGCGATTTTTGCAGAGCTATGTAATTCCCTATGGCACGTTCTAGATCAAAAACCTCTTGTGGTCAATGTTGTGATTATTCCATTTACTACATATGGAATCTTTCCCCATGACTTAAAACATTAATAGCATCACCACCGGCCCCAGCACCTCTTGAGACGTGCTGTGGATGGCATTGGTTCCCTGCTACTGAAGGTAGCAACCTTTTGTGATGTCCAAGTGCAGATTGGAGCACATTCCTAATGAAACAAGCTGTGCCCAGAGCTAAGGATGCCCATCAAGTCTTCCTGCCTTGGTGTGGAGGTTCAAGACACAATACTTAGCTCTTTGCTCACCTTGGTTGGAATGATAGAATGATAATATCTCTGCAAGCTCACTGCCTGCTTTCTTTTTTTTTATTGAAAGAACTCTTCGATTCATAATATTCTTGAAGATCTCTTGACAAATTCCTTTCTGAAATTAAAATAGCAGAACAATTTTAAAAATTGAAGACAAAACATGAAATCTGTAAAAACTTTGTAGCTTCACTAAAAAAAATTTAAATACACATTTCTGCCTTGAATCGGATTGCCAAATCAACCTGAGGTCACTGAATAACTGATAACGTCAATGTGTGTTATTTCTTCCCATTGATATGATAAAAGGAAAAAAAAACAAAGAGAATTTTGAAGATGACCAAAATCCCTTGTATAGGAAATAGTATAAATTCCAAGGATTTAAGGGATATTAAAATATCTCTGTGTAACTAGACAACCACAACAAAATAAACAGTACAATCTGGAAACAGTAACATTCTGCATTAAATTGCTAATGATTAATGGTAGGAAATAAGTTAGGAGATAGTTTCAGAGGAAATCTCCTGTAGATTAAGGTGAACGAACGTGATGGTTTGAGATAGTCTGAGAGTAATCGCCATGACAGAGTAAAGTTAATAATATATAAAATTCACTGATGGTTGATACTTTAATGGTTTTATTTTAAATTAAAATAAAAACAGAGCACAGAAAACAATACTTTAACCAGTCTGGCCTGCTAGGTTAATAGCACAATCCAGCAGAAATGGTGTGAAGTATTTCGTTTGACAGAATGATTTGTTCCATATTGCATTTAAGAGAAATGATTAAACCTCTTGGATTCTGTTAGCTAAGAGATTTTGAAAGCTTTTCAAATTTATTCAACTGCTTTCTGAAAGCCCATAGTTGGTTTCTGGAGCTGAACACCAGATTTGCATACCAATAGAAGCCAACAGTAGCAACTTTCAGTTTCAATCATCTGGCACTGACCCCTGAAATTCCCACTAAACTTCAAAATTTGGAGCAACTTTCAGTTCAATCATCCAGTACCGATCCCCTGAAATTCCTCCCAAACTTCAAAATTTGTGTCGATAACTGAATTCGCTATCAATAACCCAAAGCAGTAATAATGTTACTGCCTTTTTCTTAAAATGGAATTACTCTTGTATTTCAACAACCGGAGGTCTTGTCTTCCTCCTTTTCCTAAAATATCCATGGATGCATATTGTTAGTAATAATTTATTAATAATAGTTCTTCGTTCACGACACATCACCATTATTAGTTCGTGTGAGTTGTCCTTTTCTTTCTCTTTCTTTTCTGTTTAAATTTCATTCTTAAAATGAACACAATGAACTCTGAACTCTACTATGTTACTCGAACTGGAACATGAAGTTATCTTTGTTTCCCTTCTTTTTCCCATTCTCTCTCCTTCAGTTGCTGAGTATGAATTAAAGAGAAGAGGGCCAAACGCAAAATGCTACATTCAAGAAATAATCAGAGGAGGGAGCAGTGGGAGGCAGAGGGTGAGGGTGAGAAGGAGCAGAGGAAGAGGCTGACATGGCACCAAGAGGGCAGAGTGGAGGAGAAGATTCGGAGGGCAGAGGCCAGAGTATTGCTTTCCTCCACACTCATGTTTCCAACAGGAAATATCTGTTAGATAGTGTGAGAGTGAGAAGCAGTTATTGCTGACAAGACATTTATTGATCTCTGGGGCTGGGGGCTTGTCTTTTTTTTTTTTAAGATTTATTTATTTATGCACACAAGAACTGGGGTACAGGCCAGAGGTGGGAGTGAGAGGATTCGCCAGTGACAAAGTGGGGCTCAGAACAGGCAGATTGACTGAAACACACTGCTGAGGGGAGCAGTAGGCGAGGCAGGAGAGGTCTGCTGAAACATGTGGGTCCCCTCTGTGGGTCCCCTCCCTGGCCAGAAATCGAACTCGTGCTGCAGTAGCTACCAATGCTTCATAATGCTGAGATTTAATGCCTGGTCCATCAGGGAGGCACTTGGGGCTCTTCATTTTTAAAAACTTTTTCAACTGAGATAATGTTGCTGTTATCATTTCTAAATTTCTGGACTTTGCGGGAGAGATTATAATAGGGTGGTCCCCAGGAAAAGGGGAAGTTTCGGGTTCCCTGTTCCACCCAAATGAGGGTGGAGCTGAGCAGGAAAGAGAAGACGCTGAAAGGAAACTAGAGAAGGAAGGAAGCAGGATGGAGAGCAGCAAGGAAACCTGGAGGAGGCACGTGGAGCTGAGGGACATGTGAAGAAACTGCGCTTGCTTCTTGGTCCTGGACTGGTTGGAACAGATGCGGGTGAGAGACCCGCAGGGAGGTTAACAATGGCAGCTTTTATCTTGATTTTGATTTTGGTCTTTTCCTCACAAACTTGTCTGACTCTTTCTGACCCTCTTTTATGGGTCTCTACTAAAAGGTCCTTTAGATGTGTGGCAGACTTTTGGGCCTTGCTTTGGGCCAATCCTGTTTGGCTGGACTTTTACCCTCAAGGAGATGGGTCACTTTGGATGCTTAACTTAGTAACTCTATTCTTTCTCTTTTCTGTATTGTTCACTAATTGTATTAAAGTGCCTTTCCATTAAAGGTCTAACATGTTTTGTCTTGATGCAGCAGATGGCAGAACCTATTTAGAGCAGGCAGGTTTGGGGGTTCTGGGGTGTCCCTCTCCCTGCCCTGTAAGAGCATTACTTTGCCTCTGTAACTAGCTACTGTGAAAAGTAAACCTTACCTGAATGGGAATTGGTATTTTACTAGGTCCATTCACAAGTGGTATGTTTTATGACCTTGTTGAACCTTCTTTAGGACATCAATCATCTATGCAGCAGCAGTATGTAGGACACAGTCAGATGTACAGATAATTTAAACTTAATATTTTCTTGTATTCATAAATATTGGAGATAAAAGTGTGGACCTCTTATTTATTCCTTATTAGCAAGTAGTAATATATGTTAAAAACTATTAATTGTTGCTGTCATATTAGTACAAAGAGTTGGCACCATTACTTAAGCTCATGGCCAGTTCCAAGTCCTCACTATCAAACTCTTACACCTTGTTCTTCATCACCTTCTAACAAACAACATAATCAGGTGCATGACTTATTGCTACTTTCCCACCCGTCTAGAATGAAGGGAGACATTTTTGTCTCATTCTTAATATATCCCAAGCACTTTTTACATATAGTAAGTTCTCCTTGTATATTTCTAGAATGGAAAAATTAAAATCCACTTATTGTATAAAATATATATATATATTTCTAATTTAACAATCTAATATTTTAATAAAATGACTCCTTTTGCATTTTCCATGAATGGAAAAATGTCCTCAACTAGGTTTTTTTTTTTAAAGATTTATTTATTTATACATACAAGAGCTGGGATACAGGCCAGAGGTACGGGACATGAGAGAACTCACCAGAGACAGAGTGGGGAACAGAACAGGTTGGAGTGACTGAAACACACTGCTGAGGGGAGCAGCAGGCGAGGCAAGCAAGTTCTGCTGTGCCGTGTGGGTCCCCTCCCTGGCTGGGGATCAAACTCGCACTGCTGTGCGGTGGATGCTTCACAGTGCGGTGCTCAACTTACTGGACCACCAGGGATGCCCCTCAACTATGTTTTAAAGAATAAACTTTTCTAGCCTTTCATTATGTATCACTCATTTATCAATTTTATATACAATTAGCTGTTTGTCAGCGTATTACTCAAAATTGTCACCACATAAGCATTATTGTTTTAACATTGAATTAACCAGGTAACTTCATTCTTGTGCTCCTGTTAGATTTCATGAAGAAAACAACAGAAGTTGAAAAAACAGATATTTAGGAAGTCTTATAAGGCCAACAATAAGTGATTATATAGCACAAAAAAGTCTTTCTGTTAAACTCATAAATTGGCCAGTTGATGGGTGAGAGGGTCGTATAATTATATCAGGTAGTGGTTTGTATAATTAAGTGTAAGTATTGTTTTTCTGATTTATAAATTTATACATTCTTCAGTCTGTTTCCCTTCTTACAAACTAGATTTAGGTGTTAAATTTTTATAACAGAATTACTCTATGATGCTTTCCACTCTATACATCACAGTCCTAAGAGTAGCAGGGGAGAGAGATGGAGGAGGGAGGAGAGGAAGGAGAAAATAAGAGAGGAGTAAATGGAGGGCCCTTTGAAGATCAACAAAAAAGAACTATGTAAATGAAATCAACAGTATTAATTTGTTGATTCAATTATTAGTATTGAAGTAAGAAATCTATTCAGGCTCTCAGCAATTGTCCAGATCCCTTGGAGCCAAATTTATCTCAGAAGTGCAAATGTTTCACATTTTAGGAAAATACCTAGTGCACACAATGCCATGTTGTCACAAGTTCAAGGTCAAATGCAGTTCCCTATAATCAACCACTTCGATACACCTGCAGCAAAATTTCTTATTTCTCTTTCTAAGAGCTACTAATACTAGATAACATACAAGTACATTCATAAGTGAGTTGTGCATATGCCAATTATACATGCAAAATTTATTACACTCCCTATATATGTATCGAAGGTTGTTAGCCATTTCTTATCTGTGGGGATTGCACTCTTTTGCAAAAATCTATGTTTGATTCAACAGTTCCACAAAGGTCAACTTCACTAAATCAAAGGCAGGCATGGCATGGATTGTGCTGAGCTCTAAAAACGTTAAAGACCCTCAATTTTAGAATTGATTTGGGAAGACACAATACATAAGTGGAAGTAACTAAATAAAGAGGCCGCTAGCCTGATGTGACTCTAATACTTGAAAATCTACTTAAGGAGACTCGAGCCTAAAGCTGAGTCTGTGCACAGAAATCTGAGAAAGTGAAAATTAAGAACCACCAATGACACTTTCCCAAATAAGGCCAGTGCATAAGCTGTAGCCATCAAATGCATTCTGTTTTGCCTTCGTGTCTTGTGTATTAAAATCTTTCCTCCAATGCCTAGCAAGAGAATTCAGCTAACCGCATTAAGTTTGGTGCTGCCTGGTTCCATGCTGGCTTAAAAAAAAAACCTCTTTAAAACTTTAATGTGCCTCAGACTGCTTTTAAATATGGATGTGTGTATGTTAAAATGACTGTTTCAAAAAAAGCTATCCCCCCTTCCCCCCCCCCCCGTAACAGATAAGATCTAGCAGGTAGTTTAGGACCAAAGAATGTGTATACTTGGAGCACACCCCAATTAATTTTATAGGCAAAGAGTAATTACTGGGACTGTGTCGGGGGAATACGAATGTGGAAATGGTGCTTTGGGAAGTCTTATTTCATCCATAGTTAGAATAGCTTAGTGTTTGGAGAGAATAAAGGAAAAGGTCAGTTAGTAACCTTTTATCACTGTGTAAGATTAAAATAAAAGTTGTTTAAGAGTGAGAATGAGAAGATGTGTTTCAAAGATAAAAACCACACGATCAGGAGCATTACACAATGAAGATGGAGCACATGACGAAGAGTAATAAAGAGATTCGCTTTTCTTTCCCGTAGTAAAACATTGGGTATAATCACTCTGAGGCTGTTGTTCTCTGTGACTGCCTTGCACCTGCCTTCACATCTGGTTTCCAGATAGAAGAGGGAGAAGGGGGAGGAGCTGGAGTAGGAAGCACTGGTACCAACGATGGAGAGATACAAACAACTGCGCAGACTTTTTCCAGAACTCCCCTTAGGAGTCATGCATGAGAATGACGTCACACGGAGGTCACGTGATCATTACTCAGGCCCCCTGGGACCACATCAGCAAGCCCCCTTGTCCCTCCGTGTCTGTGCCAGCGGGGAGTGGCAAGGACTGGCAGGAAGGAGCTAGAGACTCTGCAGTACTCATTCCCTGACTCTCCCTGGTGGGTACAGGCTGGTGGTGGTGACTGCTGTCCATTGACTCCCTCGAAGTCAGCTTGGGCAGGGTCATGGAGCAAGCCCTCTTGCCTTTGAGCCCTTGAAACTTCTGCCTTTGGTTTCCCTTAACTCAGCCTAGAGCGCTGTCAGTATTCCTTCCTGGGCCTCCTCGTGGTGCATGGGGTTGAGCACCGCACTGTGAGATTTCTGCAGCCACTGCAGCGCGAGTTCGATCCCCGGCCAGGGAGGGGACCCACATGGCGCAGCAGACCTCTCCTGCCTCCCACTACTCCCCTCAGCAGTGGGTTTCAGTCCATCTGTCTGTTCTGCTCTGCACTCTGTCTCTGGTGAGTCCTCTCCCCCTGCCCCATGCCTCTGACCTGTACCCCAGCTCTAGTATGCATAAATAAATAAAATATTTTTTTAAAAAGAGAGAAACAGACATGCTCTAAAAACAGAGTGACATCAAATAGCAGACATGATCAATGAATCATATCAGGTGGATGAAAATAAAATTCAAGGCAAAAATCATTAAATGGTACAGAATTGGTCAGTTCCGAAATCTAGCAAGTTCATAATACATCAATTTTATAGTAAAACTCCTTGAAGGAGTTGAAACTGAAAAAAACACATATAGTCCCAAATTGTTAAAAATTGAAAGAAGATATTGCTACATAAATCCAGAATTTGTAGGAAATAAATGGTCTTCCATTGTATAGGCTAGCATGTAAAACAGAACAGAAGTCTGAATGTTAATCATAGGTAACATGATTATACCTGCAATATATGAGAATAACTGTGTTAATAAAATGCATTTTGAACTTTGTAACAAGCAATTGAAAGGAAATGCTTGTACTAAATGACCTTGAGTTCCCTTAGGAGCTTAAAGAGTGAACTAATTTTCTTTTTTCTTATTCCAGAACTGATGCAACAATTGGTAAATTACTCCCTGGATATTCATAACTATTCTTTTTTCTAAAGTGTATCATGTCTTTCAGGCCACTAGAGTAACATCTGAAAAATTATCACTTCATTGATTCCACATAGAATCTATCTGTGAGTCTTACTTCCTACATTATATTCTGGGAAACTGCCAGAAAGTTACAGGACTCTTTCTGACTTTGGTTTGTATGTAGCATTTTATCATCGGGGCACCCAGGCTTGACTGAAAATCCAAAGAGAAAAGGAGAAAAAGGTCAAATCTCTTAATACTGAGGAATTTATAAAATTCCAGGTAAAAGTTGATTCCCAGCACTCAAGTAACAAGCCCAACACAATGGCTACCTGTGTAGTGGTTGATGAGATAATTTGTCTATTTTTTTTAAAAAAGATTTCTTTATTTATGCACACAAGAGCTGGCGTCCAGGCCAGAGTCGCAGGAGGTGAGAGGATTCACCAGAGACAGAGTGGGGAGCAGAACAGGCAGATAGACTGAAATCCACTGCTGAGGGGAGCAGCGGGCGAGGCAGGAGAAGTCTGCTGTGCCATGTGGGTCCCCTCCTTGGCAGGGAGCAAAGTCGCACTGCTGTGTGGTGGATGCTTCACAGTGCAGCGCCCAACCTGCTGCACCACCAGGGAGGCCCTAATTTGTCTATTTTGAGTTGAGTTTAAATTTTAATCAGCCAACTGGGTTTTGTGTACTGAAATAGTCCACTAAGTAATATGCACTTAAATAGTCCACTATATAAAACTATAAAATTTTTCTAACAGAAATTGCTTTATAAAAATGTCCATTTTCACTATCTACAATATTTCTTTTTATCACTTACTTCCTGAGCAGCATTTTCTTTTTCTTACCCTTAAGGTGTGAGAATAAAAATTTTCCAGAACAATGTCTCTCAACTGAGGCAGTGACTACAACCTATATATTAAATATATTGTATATTACATCATCTATTAAGTATTATATCAGATATATTTCACATTCTATTATATCATTAATATTCACCTCTGAATTTCCCCTTCTGCTTGCATCTAATTCTAAGATCTTTAACATTACATTTTCAGATATACTCCATGAAGGAAATAGTTAATGAGTTAGACATCATTAAAATTAAAAACCATGCTCTCCAAAAGACAATGTCAAGAGAATAAGAAAACAAGTTACAGGCTGGAAGAAAATATTTGCAAAGGTCACAGATGATAAAGGACTCTCATCCAAAGAACTCTTAAATTCAATAAGAAAACAAATAATCCAATATAAAGTGGACCAAAGATCTTATTTTTTAAAAATTTATTTATGTATGCATGCAAGAGCTGGGATACAGACCAGAGGTGTGGAGGATCAGAGGATTCACCAGAGACAGAGTGGGGATCAGAACAGGCAGATCGACTGAAATACACCCCTGAGGGGAGCAGCGGGGAGGCAGGAGAGGTCTGCTGCGCCATGTGGGTCCCTCCCTGGCTGGGGATCGAACCTGTGCTGCTGTGCTGCAGAGGCTTCATAGTGTGGTGCTCAACCTGCTGGACCAAAGATTTAACAAACACTTCACATACAAATACAGATGGCAAATAATCCCATGAAGAGGGATTGCTCATCAGCGTATGTCAGCGGGGAAACACACAATACAATATTAACTCAAAACGCTGGGGTTGTGGGAACCTGTACACACAGCCAGCTGGTCAGAACACAGGTAAGAACCTGGCGGTGGTAGGGGGCATTGAGGTCAGCTGGACTGTCCTTTACCTGTGGACATTGATGGTATGTCCAGATAGCTAGTGTCAGAATTGAGTTGAATTAAATGACTTGATAATATGGGAAATTCTTCCTTCCACATATATTGGAAATGGGACCTAGAACCTAAGTCATAATACCAGAAATGTGACACTGACTACAGAAGAGAGGAGAAAAATTATTAATATATACATTTTTCAAATATATACCCTCATAGTAGGGTAAGATTTGGCAAATGAAACTGATATAGTGTTTCAAAAAGATTTTATTTGCAAAATTAATTATTTTGCGATAATCAAAATCAAATAATTAATTATTATATAGTTATATAATAATTAAAATTCAAATTAAATATAAAATAATTAAAATCAAAATAAAAAAGAATATAGCAAAAGGTTTAGTTTTTAAACTTTAGGGGAAGAGAATATCAGTGTTGGCTTAAAGATTTTGTACACATACATATACACATACATTGACAAATATACATGTCTATTTAATTGCTTTCTATAATGTTTCAAAGTTATCATAGGACTAGGACGGATCCAGAATTTTATTTGGGCTGAAAATAAATTGAGCAAATAAATTTGCTTCTCTCTTTCTTCTGGGTCCCAAGGATAAATGGAGGCATCTTTTGCTGAAAGGCAGGGATAAATGATCTAACTAAGGATTAAGTGCTGAGAAGGCATGTGTAATTTGTTTAAACAGCACACTTTAAGAAAAACAGGAATTAGAAATGCTTCATACAGAGGATTGCAGTTACTCGGGGATTAGGAGGATAATTAGAAAATCTCCAGGTGGCAGAAGAGAGGAAAGAAAACTCATCCGTTTAGCAAAATTCAAGAAAAAGTGAAGAAGCAGCCCAAAAAACCCAAGTATAGCTTAAGGGTAGTACCTTTAGTTCTTTGCCATGGAAGAATTTGCTTATTTTTTTAAATTTTTATTGTTTTAGCAATAAACTAGACCTGATGGAATTAACTGCCATGGAAGGATATAGCTTCTATCAAAATAGGACTACTTCTGAAGATAGCCTGACTTTTTATTTAATTAACAGACTTTAAGGAATATTTATTTCTTGATTATGTCAAGGTTGGGTTGTTAAATGTATGTGCCCTTACCTGACGTGTTGGTATTGTGTCTTGTGTTTGTAAAAAGAGATTTCTATTTCTAATCTTTTTTTAAAAAAGATTTTATTTATACAAGAACTAGGGTACAGGCCAGAGGTGGGTGCAGGGGTGAGAGGATTCACCAGAGACAGATGGGGAACAGAACAGGCAGATAGACTGAAATGCACTGCTGAGGGGAGCAGCAGGCAAGGCAGGAAAGGTCTGCTGTGGGTCCTCTCCCTGGCCAGGGATCGAACTCATGCTGCAGTGGCTGCTTCATAGTGTGGTGCTTCATAGTGCAGTGCTTAATCCCTTGTGCCACCAGGGAGGCCCTCTACTTCTAATCTTAAAAAAAAGTCTTGTCTTGTTACAAATTATTTAAGAGGTTTGCCTATCTGCTTGTAACCTCCATGTTGTAAGGTCCAGATAAGTTCTTACAAAGCCACTATTTTTTATCTTAAAGAGCTCTATCAATTTTTATTACATAGCAGATATTTCTTCTCCTGTCATTTTGCTGGTGATAATCGCTGAACAATGAATAATCACCCAGTTATCAATCATTCAGGAGAGACTAAAGACCGAGAATGTGTCTATTATACTAAATAGTATAAGTTAATACCAGCTGCTGTAACAAACACTCTCACAGATCATTATCTTATCCAAATTAAGTAAGGGCCAGTGTGCTTTCATTCTAGAGTTCGGCCAGCATAGAGGACTTCACTTACACTTACAAAGATGAGAGAGAGACAATATGAGGATTGTTCAGGCCATTATTTCTCTCCAGTGGCCCACATTGGCAATGTCTACCATATACCTTCCTGAAGGATGAATACACACACAGAGACGGAGAGAGAGAGAGAGAGAGAGAGAGAGAGAGAGAGAGAGAGAGAGAGAGAGAGAGAGAGAGAGAGAGAGAGAGAGAGAAAGTGTGNGAGAGAGAGAGAGAGAGAGAGAGAGAGAGAGAGAGAGAGAGAGAGAGAGAGAGAGAGAGAGAGAGAGAGAGAGAATAATTTTGATTATGAAGGGAATGAAATAGGGGCTCCAGAATTTATATTGAAAGGACTTAGAATATGAAAGCTGGAGTGAAACAGGTGCCAGAAATTTTCTGTCCACGTTGTGTATATTCAGCGAACATACTTTTTAAAAAAATGATTTATTTTGAAGAGGGGCAAACATTTTTGACTGCCCAATTTAATATACTTACATAGTCCCTTTTTGCCTTGTCTGCTTATTTAAAGAGACATAATTATCTTAAATTTTTACTCTCTCATAGCTGAGGATGATCACGTTATATTTTGTCCCATGAGATATAATGATAATTATACAAGAAATTTCCTGGTAAGATTTTGTTTTCCCGGTAAGGAGATTGGGACATCTGTTGCAATCACTTACTCTCTTCAATCTGTGTTGAGGGTGGATGTAATGTCTTGATACTGGCAGCCTTTTTGTTACCATGAGAATATCAATGCTCCCACCCCTGACAGTCCTAAACCACTGTACCACCAGCACCTGCTTTCCTACTTTTTTGACTATCTGAGAAAAATAAATTAATATTTGCTAAAGTCATGCTTAAAGTTGCCACAACATGAAGCTGGAAGCTTCTGTAGTTGAGAAGCAAAATTCAAATCCTTCAAGCTGTGTTTTTTTCCCCTCCCATGGTTATGGAAAAGGAGAGAAGATGTGAACTATAGACCTTCTCCTGGAAGTGATGAGAGAGTTGGCTTAAGGTCTCAGAAATAATTGGAGTACAGTAGAAATGTCCCTGTGATTTTCCTGTATCTCTCTTTTTACACAAATGCATGAGACAACATTGTGATTCGAATATCACATTCAAGTTACAAATAGTGGAAGTAAGATTTAACCCATTTGCTATGAAACACCTCTGAAACATGGTGGATTTATTGCAATTTCTGTCATCCAGGGTTGTTTGACATGGGAACTTGACACATTTCCATGTACCCATTGCTTTAGATCTTAAGTACACTAATTGTATGTCTATCTCTAAATTGTCTTAATACTGATTCCCCAAGATAACTATCAGGACCTATGCTGTTACTGTCTCCTGGGATTATCTCCAAATGGGAAATTGACACAGGTGCGTTGTCACCCACCTTCCTGATGGGTGTGTCACTCTCCCTTTCCCTCTTGCCAATTACCCCTTGCCACTCTCCTCATCCATTTGTAACCCACACCCACCAAGAGTCCCATGCCCGCTGCTGAAGTTAGCCACACGGTGTCACTTGGTCTTCCTTGGATTTTTTTTAATGTCCACTGTTGACTTTTGCTCGCTGCTTCTAATTGACATTTGTCTTCCCAACCCTCCAGCCTCCAGATTTGAGATGTTTACTTCCTTTCAAAGTTAAAGGGCCATCTTTCTATTTGTCAGGAGAAATCCAAGACAAAAATGTTGGGACATAAGAACAACCTTTTTCTTGTTTGTTTGTTTTCATAACTGTGAAAAAGAAAGCTTTATTGCAGGTTAATTTTACCTGTGATCTTGGTTTCTCTGTATCAGATACCTCACCACCAGGTTGATGATTGGGTGTGGGGAAGCTTTGCTGGGGAGTGATATTCTTTGTTTTTGTTTTTGTTTTTTAGCTATTAGAGAAATGTCGCTAACTTCTACCTGGTGAACTATTCAATTCTTACTTCTCTAGTGTGAAGAAGCAATTTGCCTACTTTTTTGAATCATAGAAATCAAAAATAAGGTTCTTTATTTTAGGAAAATAAAATTTCAATCCGTAACTGTTAAGCTGTTTTATCTAGAAAACAGAACTGAATGACTTGAAACCCTAAGGTGTGGTTCTCTGGCTCAGATCTTTTCTTCACAAGTCACTGGGTTTCTCTCCCCTCTGCTCTCCTCTCTTCACTTGATTTCCTCCCTTTTCCTCTCCTTACCTCCTCTTCCCCTCTTCCCCTTTCCCCCTCCTTCCCTCCCCTTCCTTCTCCTTGACTCTCTTCTCTTCCTCCATCTCTCTCTCCCTATCCTCTCTCCTTCATTCCTTCTCCATGTTTATAAAAATGTTCCCAAACTATCACCAGCAATAACTCAATCTCTTGAGTGTGTGTAAATGGACAGTGTGAATCCTTCAACTATAAACATTTTACTGTCTTAGATTCTCAACAATCTACCTCTACTAAAAATCTAGCCTTTCATCCTTTACAAATTGTTTTCACCATTCACCATTTTTGATTTTACTTCATTTGCTCAGACACAAATTAAGAATTAAGAATTAACCTAGAGGGGCCTCCCTGGTGGCGCAGTGGGCTAAGTAATGTACTATGAGGCAAACTGCACCTACTGCAGCACGAGTTCGATCTCTGCCGTGGGCCAGGGAGGGGCCCCACATGGCACAGCAGACCTTTCCTGCCTCTCCCGCTGCTCCCCTCAGCAGTGGATTTCAGTCAGCCTGCCTGTTCTGCTCCGCACTCTGTCTTTGGTGAATCCTCTCACCTCCCTGGACTCTGGCCTGTAACCCAGCTCTTGTATGTATAAATAAATAAATCTTTTTTAAAAAATTAACCTAGATAAGTAGTAGCTGACATTTCAGGATAAACTACCATTTGAGGGGTTACTGTATTAAATAAAGACAAGTTTAATAAAGACAAGTACAATATATTTATTTCATCCTACAAAGATTATCACAGTCAGTTGTGACTCGGGACAGGGATACTCTCATGGAAGAATATTCCTCATGACAAATAAACAAATTCTCTTATCTCAGATGTAGTTCTTTAGGTCATGTGATACAATCATCCAATGTTTAACTTACTGTCACCAGTAAATAAGAGGCACTCACTGAGCTACTGAAAATAGCAGACATGATTTTCCAGAACTATAAAATGCAGCGCCTCCGTCATAGAGTTTGAACATAAGCAAACATTGATTATGCTGGTGGTTTGAAATTCTCATCACAGATGTCTTCATCCAACATCACAATTGCTTAACCTAGTTTTCACTTCTCCCTTCAAAGTGTCATTCAAACAGCAGAGGAAAAGCAGATGCCAAACGAAAGAAAAAGAACGGGGGCGTGTTTCTCTCGTGTGTTCAGAAGAGCTGGATGCTACGTTTGTGTGGCGCCAGATGGTGTTCTTTTATTGATAAAGGGAAATTTGGGGGGCCAGAGGAAATTGCTGCTAATGAGTGGACTAAGGGAAAAGCAAACTGCAGACGCACTTTTGAATACATACACTTGGCACGAGAAAAGTTATTTCTGTGCATCACTCAAAATTGTCCCTCTTGCACGGCCCTCGTTATCCTACAGGGAAATTGCATGCTTTTGAAACCTTGCTTTACAGAGAAAGAGAATCAACACACATTAAAAACGAAAATACTAATGTACTATGGGAAATAAATGTGAATAGGATTGAGAAATAGAATATTACCTGCACTAAAATTTTAGAGGTTGCGAAAAGGAAGTATCGATAAGAGAAATATTTATGGAAAGAGTAAGAGGGAAGGAGGAGGGAGGGAGAGGGAGAGGGAGAGAAAAATGGTATTTAGATGCGAGAAAGTGACTTGGTCCTTGAATAAAGACGAAATCCCGGAAAGATGTTTGAAATTGAAAATATTAAGTTTGATTTAATATATTTTATGTTTTTTACTTTCTAACATAGACTGACTTTGCTCCATAATGTTCCTATATATCTGCACAGCTGCCAGGACTAGAATTGGCAAGATTCGATTTTTAAAAATAGATATAAAGCACCTGCTCTATTCGACTTCGGAGAAAAAGTAACTGTGTCTATTGGAAAAGAAAATTTGTGAAGTTTGTTAAGATAAATTGGAAAAGTACACACTTTCAAACACGTTAATCACACACATACTATTTAAAGTGTCCTTTGCCATGTTATAGTAGATATTAGTCTTCTCAGTTTTACAGAGGAGGTAAGGATGCCTCCGAATGGTTAAGGAACTCACCCCGAAGTAGTAACACACTTAAATAAAGAAGCAAAGTGGGGGCCTCCGTGATGGCACAGCGGGTTGAGCGCTGCACTGTGAAGCAACTGCTGCACAGCAGCACGAGTTCGATCCCCTGCCAGGGAGGGGACCCACATGGTGCAGCAGACCTCTCCTGCCTCACCCACTGCTCCTCTCAGCAGTGTATTTCAGCCGATCTGCCTGTTCTGCTCCCCACTCTGTCACTGGTGAATCCTCTCACCCCCTGTGCCTTTGGCCTGTACCCAGTTCTTGTATGCATAAATAAATAAATCTTAAAATATTTATATTATCCGTATACACAATTCAATGTGATTATTAGAAAAAAAATTAGGGAAACAATTTAGCTGCAACCCATACAGGTGTTATACACCAGGGCAAATTTCTCCAATCCCTGAGGAAGAGCAGAATTGAAGGAAAATTGGGCATTTTATGACAGAAACATGCCTGGATATAGTAGGGCATTTCTGTATTTTAAATTTATATATAAATGTATATTATAGTAACATAAAATGGAATATAAATAAGTTATAAAGTTATTAGCTCAGACATAACTAATATCAGACATAATTTATAAATAAAAAGATAAAATAATAGCATAAAGTCATAAATAGTTTTTAAATATGTAGTTACAGCTTATAGGCTCTTGTTGGCAAACCGTTGGTTGCTGGTGTAAGTCATGTCTCCTTAGACATAAGTGGAATTTAGAGTCAATATTCTGCCCTCAACTTTTAGGTAGGTAACTGTCTTCAACTTGTTAGAGATGGGAAAATGACTTCCTGAACATGTCCTTCACTCCTAAAAAGATTACTAATTAAATATTGAGAGGATAAAAGGAAATAAACTTGTAGATTTATTTTTTTAATGGTAAAATTAGGGATACAGTTTTAATTATACGAACAGCCTGCATAAACTTGGCATTGAAATGCTAGTGTAGTGTTCAATAAACTCGTTATTCTCAACATTCTGAATGGTAAGTCCTGGGATTTTAATTTTCAAATTTCCAGTTAAATAACTGATCCAAAGTCAACAGCAAGTTGACTAGTCTCACAGCATCTTGACAACATTTTAAAGAGTATTGCCACTGTTAAAAGAACTCCCAACTCTCAGTAGTTTATTTCTTAGATGTGTTTACATTTTGAAAAAGCATTGCTTTTGTCTATATTTGAAATATTTTAAAATAATATTGAATATTATGTACTAAATATAACTTAAAGTGTCTGAAAGAATGTAATTACTAAGTTAAAAATGACATGAATAGAAAATGAGGTTTTGACATTGGTTTTAAAGCTGAAATAAAACATTTTTCTAATGTGTCACTTTAATAAAACAATGGCAATTTATCACTCAATAGCAGATAGTCTTTTTTTATTCATAAAAGTTCTTTCAGATAGAGAACTATCACACTCTTGAAAAAACTCACTTTATAAATACTAGCTTCTTCCAGTTTCTTTCCGATCACACTGTCCAGATTTGACCATTTCCTATGAAAATTATTTCATATTATTCTGTAACTAGATCGATAAATGGTAAACATCAATAACAATTCATAAACAGTAAAAAATAGTATAAAATTCAAAATAAGGGTTTTAAGGAGGCAGAGACTGTGTCTATTATGATTGTGTTTATGGACCCAACTTCTAATGTAATTAATATTGAAATGACATTAAAATTATTTTCTCTACGGTCCCATTATGGGAAGTGGCAGGTTTGAAGTGAGTTGATCTTGCTGTCTGCTTGGCACACAGGAATTTTTATTTTCCTGGCACACCAGGGAGGGAGGAGGTAAGAATTCCCTAAGGAGACAGCAGGCAGGGCACCAGCAGAACATCACTTATTCAAGTTGACTTATCTGTTCCATGCTAGAATTCGCTGAATGCACCCAAAAAGTTGAGAAGAGATTTTATTATATCAAGATCTTTTATTCATGGCACATTATATTCTGTCCAAGTTTAGGACAAATGAAGCAGAGAGAAAGTATCCAACTGTGATCAAGGAAAGACAGAAAGATGACAAATCACAGTGCAAAAAACAGATCAACATCTCAAAGGAATCCCATGAAAATCCCCAGAAATAATCATAAATTCTAGGAGTTCACCGAGATCCTAGATGTTTATGACCTAAGAAGTTGGGTGATGCATTTGCAATTTAAAAAGTCAGTTCAAGAGCTCAGGCTAAAATCAGAACATTCCATCATTTCTTCTAAGATCTTCCTCATGCAAGCCCAAGCCTCCAGCTTTAAAAGTGCAAGGTTTAGTCATAGGATCTATATCCTAAAGATAGTTCCGGCGTTTTAGACAAGGAGCCAGAGTTAAGAGTCAGAATCCTGAACTCCAGTTCTGGATGTTTTGAATTACGTAACATGGAACAAGTCTCTGTGTCCATCCCTTTTCTACAACCATATATTATAAGAACTTATAACAAGCCAGCTCCTGTCCTGAGTGTTTTTTTTAAAAGCTTTATTTAATTGGGGTACAGGCCAGAGGTACAGGGTGTGGGGTGAGAAGATTCACCAGAGACAGAGTGGGGAACAGAACAGGCAGATCAACTGAAATACACTGCTGAGGGGAGCAGCGGGCGAGGCAGGAGAGGTCTGCTGCTCCATGTGTGTCCCCTCCCTGGCTGGGGATCGAAGTCAGGCTGCAGATGCCTCATAGTGTAATGCTTAACCTCTTGCACCACCAGGGAGGCCCCTCCTGAGTATTTTGAACATGCACCTCACCTAACTTTTACAAACTTCACAGAACCGTCTACGGCTAAGCGACTCATCCAGAACAGAGATGTTAAGTAACTGGCGTGGCATCACTGCAGAGGCAAAGTTTGAACTCAACAAATTTGACTCCAACTAAATAGAAATGACTCCCTACTCCTCTTGTGAAATGAACCCATTCTTTACCCCCAACAATGCGCTGACTTTCTGAAATGTGCATGATGATACATTTTATAAAGATCAGCAAGGACACATCCCTGATCTTTCCAGAGGAGAGCAACATCCTAACAGATGCCTCCCACCTGGATGCCATGTTTTGCTGGGAGCATCGTTTGCAACTTATAGATTCTGGTTTAAAGGGAAATAAGTGTCATTAACACTTTTATAAATATTCAGATAATTATTCTTAAATGTGCCTGTCATTATTTTTTGCATAGTTCAAACCAACTTTCTATTTATTTATTCCAAAAAATATGTAAAATAACCTCATCAAATAAATGCTCTCAACTACATGTTATTTGAACAAATGGCTAGTATGCTATTTGGAAAACTACTTCGTATTCGTTTACTGGCATATGCCCTGACTATGTCCAAACATATTTCTAGGTAGTTAAAATACTATGGGATGTTACTGAGTTTCACTTTGATTACAAAAGATTTCTAAAATTGGATATATAAGCATAAATGCTGGTTTGTGTTTATCTTTTTAAGAGTTATTTACTTATACATACGAGAACTGGTGTATAGGCCAGAAGTATGAGGGATTAGAAGCTTCACCAGAGACAGAGTGGGGAGCAGAACAGGCGTATCGACAGAAATACACTGCTGAGCGGAGCAGCAGACCAGGCAGGAGAGGTCTGCTGCGCCATGTGGGTCACTCTCTGGTGGGGGATCGAACTCATGCTGCAGTGGCGGCGGATGATTCATAGTTCGTTGCTTAACACAATGTGCCACCAGGGAGACCCAATACTGGTTTGTCTTTAACTACAACTACTTTGGGGTGAGTTGATCGATGTGCCTGTCTAATGAAATGACCAGTCTCTCAGCAGCAGAGAAGGATTTTTCCAGCTCACTGTGTGGTTTCCACGAGGAGGGCAGTTCCATGGGCCCTGGGAAATGGATATTTGCTTTACTCCTACTTTGTCCTGTACAGGTGCAGTTACTGGTGACAAGCCTGCAAGGGAGGCTAGCATGTGACCTGAACTCTGTTTCTGCTGCCCTGGCAACCAGCTTGCTGCAAACATAACTGCCCTAATCTGGTCCTCCAGGCCTGGAGAACTTACTGCACTGGGGGCCTCCCTGGTGGCACAATGGGTTAAGCAACACACTATAAAGCAAACCTCAGCCACTACAGCATGAGTTTGATCTCTGTCGCCAGCCAGGGAGGGGACCCACATGGCACAGCAGACCTCTCCTGCCTTGCCCGGTGCTCCCCTTAGCAGTGTGTTTCATCATTCTGCCTGTTCTGTTCCCCACTCTGTCTCTCACTGCCCACATCACTGGCCTGTACTCCAGTGCTTGCATGCATAATAAATAAATCTCTAAAAAAAAAAAATTACTGCACTGGCAGGTGCACACGTCCAGTCTCCATGTACTGGACTGGCTGAGAACATTGACTCTATGGGGTCATCAGTGTTAAGGGCCCATTTTTCTGGCCTCTCCCAACCAGGCTGTTCTCAATAATAAAGCTTTCAACATCATTTCTAATTGTCTCTCTCTCAGTAAAATCAAATCATATACAGAGAAGATGTGCAGTCTGTTTCCCTCCTCAGAAATTAGGAATCTAATCATTAAAGTTACCTCCGTGTAGATTGAAGCTCAAGGTTTTTTTCACTATAAATATGCATCTGCTTGTGTGTGTGTTTACGTATATATACACATATGTGGTGTTACATGTGTGCACGTGCGTGCATGCATTTGGGGTGTATATATCATGAAATTTCATAGCCAAATAACGACCATTTGTTCAAATGAGATTTAGTTCAAAGCATTTATATTGATGGAGTTATTTTGCATATTTTTTGGAATAAATAAATAGAAAGTTGCTTTAAACTATGCAAAAAATAATGACAGGAACATTTAAGAATTATTACCTGAATACTTATAAGTGTGTAGTAGCACTTGCTTCCCTTTAATCTATGCGATATATGTATACATCACAAGTTTTCAAAAACATTTTCTAAGCTATAAATTCGCCTAGCAGAAACGAAGAAGGAAGGAGGCCCTGCAATCAGAACCTCCTAATTCATTAGCGATGACAACAATTGTGTTCCATTTCATACAAGGTGCGAGGCAGTGACAGTGGGTTAACGCCACCGTGATGTTCAGCGCTAACTTCAGAACCTGAGACGACGTTAGACACGTGGCCAGGAGAACTAAGCTTTCAGACAGAAGTCCTACTGCTGACCAGCTGATTCTGAGATGGGGAGATGACCCTGGATTATCTGGGTGGGCCCGAGATTAACACTAGAACCCCTAAAAGAAGGGGAGGATTGTTGCAGGGTAGGGAGAGTGGCATTTTAGGACTTTTAAATTTGCTTTTTATAAATGGGTTTTGCTATTTGCTGCATTAAGATAAACATATAAGGTTTTTAATGGAAAGGATCTTTAATATAATTAGGGAAAAATATAGAAAAGACAAAGAATATAGTTATTAAGTTAAGTATTTGAAGTTACTTCTTTCTTTGAAGGTAAAAGTTTAGTTACATGGAATTGGCTTAAAGCAAGGCTTAAAAGCTTGCCACAAGTTTAAAGGATTTTTTAGTGGAGACTTATAGAAAAGGGTTAGAAAGAGTTAGACAAATCTGGGAAGAAAAGAGCAAAATTAAAATTAAGATAAACTGCTATTATTAAGTATTTTATGGGTTTTTTACCCACATCTCTTCCAATTAGTTTAAGATTAAGAAGCAAGTGTAGTAGGGTGGAACCAAGATCTTAAACTTTTCCCTTTTCCTGGAGACCACCCTATTATAGGATGACAGAGGAAGGACAATAATATGAGGATAGGGCCTAGTGTTGATGTCTGTGAAGGCAAAAAAATGGGAATTTGAGGCAAAGAATCTGGGTGACTTAGAAGCTTGAAAAGGCAAGAAAGCAAATCTAGAAAACCCTGGAGAGTCCAAGAAAAAATACAGACCTATGAGCATCTTTGTTTGAGCTCCTTCAGACCCCTGTCAGGCATCTGACGTCTAACATTGAGTATAGTAAGTCTGTGTTATTTTAAACCACAGAGTGTTTAGCAATTAGTTGCAGCAGCAATGATAAAATTATTCGTACATACGTGGTCAAAAGTCTATCAAAGCACAGAAAGGGAAGTTCCTAGTTCTGTCTGCTTGGATGCTTCATGAATATTGGCCAGAAAAAAATCCCTCATGAGCAGAATTTTTTCTATCACTTCTATATGATTTTATTAAGAGTTTCACAATTATAAGCTTCATTACTCACCACATATTAAAAGATTTAAATACAAGTGGCAGCAATTTGTCGATGGGTAATTTGTAGAACTTAGTATCCTTTGGTTTTCTGCATTAGGTGATTTTATGTATAAACTACATGAAAAGAAAAGCGATTTGGGCACATCTCTTAAAAATGTTTAAATAAACATTAGATTTCACAGACTATGCCAGGGACTGTCAAAAGGAGCTAGAAACACCAATACCTTTTAATACCAGATGTGAAGCCGTTTCTCCTAGTGTGAAGTCAAAATACATTAGTGACTCAGTGCTGTGACAGGTAGACCCTGGAGATTTCTCTCTTTAAAGTGCAGAGACAGACTGCGGAAATTAATGATATGTTTGTGTGAGACTCAACCTAAATGTCTGCATATAACATACTGGAATGATAATACTCCCAAGCACATAGTTAACATCTTCAAGCTTGATAGTAAAGAATATTAGGCACCTCCCTGGTGGCGCAGCGGGTTGAGCGCAGCACTGTGAAGCATCCGCTGCACAGCAGTGCGAGTTCAATTCCCAGCAAGGGAGGGGACCCACATGGTACAGCAGACCTCTCCTGTCTCCCCACTGCTCCCCTCAGCAGTGTGTTTCAGTCCATCTGCCTGTTATGCTCCCCACTCTGTCTCTGGTGAATCCTCCCCACTCCCACACCTCCCAGCTCTTACATGTTTAAATAAATAAATCTTTAAAAAGAGAAAAAAGAATATTAATTTTACTTTACAATCTCCTATTCAACATCATCCAGTGAGCAAGACACCAAATACAGCGTTGACCTTTACCAGGTTACTTTGCTGTAAGTGAATATTTGGGAGCATAAATTCAACCTGAATTCCAGTCACTAAACTGTGGGCCAGCCAGGCATCCCTGGTCAGGGTGTGAGAAGAAGGCCTTTACTTATTTTATTTTTTTTCTTTTAAGATTTATTTATTTATGCACACAAGAGCTGGGGTACAGGCCAGAGTTGCAGGACGTGAGAGGATTTACCAGAGACAGAGTGGGGAGCAGAACAGGCAGATCGACTGAAACACTGCTGAGAGGAGCAGTGGGTGAGGCAGGAGAGGTCTGCTGCGCCATGTGGGTCCCCTCCCTGGCTGTGCAGCGCTCAACTCTCTGTACCACCAGGGAGGCCCTGAAGCAGACCTTGATGCATCCAGAGAAGATATCTTTTTCTTAGCATTCTGTAGAACTGCAGGTGCTGGTGGAGTTCATAGCTCAACATGAGAAACTGGATGTGATGACTTTGGCTAATGCAGTGGTGACAGGGAATACGCACTCACAATTGCTCTTTTGGACTATTAGATGTGGTGGTACTTATGCTGACCACATTCGGGACTTATCGATAAAGCAGAAATCGACCTGAAATATGTCCACGCATCCGATCTCATTTTGGTCACACGAGATCACAGGTTAGATTAGTGGGATTAGGTGTCCATCAATATTTAAGATGTGGGAGCAGGAAAGACGTGGACCCCCTGCTGATGGTGGTTACAGACGCTAAGTTGCCACCTTCTGGCTGAAGACCCCATTCAATCTGTCATAGACAGACAGGCAGACTTAGGAACCACTCAAAAAGGTTTCACAAGTGACCTGAGTTCAGACAATCTTCTCTTTCTTTTTTTTAAGATTTATTTTATTTATTTATGCATACAAGAACCAGGGTGTAGACCAGAGGTGCAAGGGGTTGAGAAGATTCACCAGAGACAGAACGGGGAGCAGAACAGATGGATCTACTAAAATACACTGCTGAGGGGAGCATCAGGGAGACAGGTGAGGTCTGCTGCCATGTGGGTCCCCTCCCTGGCCGGGGATGGAACTCGTGCTGCAGTGGCTGGTGATAGCTTCATAGCACTAAGATTTTAACTCCTGTGCCACCAGGAAGCCCCTACCTCTTCTCTTTTCCTGGCTAGAGCACAAACTGGTATTGCCTTTGGTCATCAACAGATCATGTTTCCTAGTATCAAATAAACACTTATCTTAACTGTGTTGCAGCCCGATTATCCCCCAATCTATAGAGTTGCTTCTTCACTCATAACCTTTAGTTGGTTAAAGTTGATAGACAACTAAGCATTACAACCACCACTTTGCCTCTATTAATACCCTGAGCTTAATTTCAACAAATAATGTGTCTTGCTTTTGCAACCTATTTAATCTACTATATTTGATCAGATTATTGAAATGTGATTTCATGTTTGTGGAGTCTAATAAAATTTTTTCCCGTTTCATTTTGCTTCTGTAATTCACTTTTCTAGCAATTTTACCTTCTATGTTCCTTTTTATTGCATTTTCCAAAAACATAGATCACTGACAACTTGAAATTAAAAAGCAAACTGTCCCTTACTACAGATAATTTAAGAAATACTGCTATAAAATCAATCCTATATTCAAGATAAAGAAGCCATAGAAAGATGAATTATTTTTCACAGAAAAATCAAATTGCGTTGTAGCCAGAGGCCCAAAGATGTGAATAAACATCAAACTGCACGATGGACTAGTCTTTAGTCAATCCCTATAGTGCGCTGGCGCTTGGCTCTGTCGTGTTTAAAATTTAATTAATAACGAGGAGGGAAATCACTGAAGGGCATGGCATTAAGATTTGTAGATGGCAGCAAGCCGGGAGTGGAGACTGAAGCAAGAGAAACAAAATCAAGAGAAAAGAATGAATGTTGACCATCTGGTGTGCTGTACAGAAATGCAGACAAAATTTGATAAAAATAAAGCAGAAGTCTGGTGCTTTTTAGAACTTGAGTGGTTTAATTTCATTAAAAAGGAAATTTCCTTTGTGGTAGTGGCTTTAAAAAAAGAACCTGTAGATTTTAATTGGATGTCAATATACTTGGCATTCAGCAGGTCCAGTCACCTAAAAATTGTAGCACAGAAAGACACTTGCTTTGCCAAATAACAGGTGACTCATTGCTGTGTTCCTCTGGCTCCAAGTGGAGAGCTAGATTAGGACACTATTTCCTAATTCTGCCTTTGCCAGCTGTAAGGTACTTCCGCCCAGGACATTCAACTCTCAATTCACGCAAGTCCTATATTGGGTGGCTGGGGACTTTTGGTGTGTCCCGACATCTGGCAGCGCACTGAATGATCTAGAAGGGTCGTGGGCCTCCAGAAGCAGTGCTGGCACAGAGGACAGTCAATCCGTGCAATGTGATTCTCAGTACGTGACCAGCAGCCCCTGGCAAGGAGCTGCTCTCTGAGATTTGAGCAAATCAGCTTCCACCACCTCTTCTGGTCTTGGGGTTGGGGCTGGCTCCACCAGGGAGTTCAGGTCCTCTGTCTATTCTCTGTGTTCTCCCCTCTTCTTTTTCCCTTTTTCCTTCCCCTTCTGCCAGAAAATAAATCTAAAACCACACTAAATGTACTCAACATATACTCTCCTTTCAACGTGCTACTGAATTCAGTTTGTTAGCATTTGGGTGAGAATTTTTACAACTATGTTCATCGAAGTTTGGCATGCAGTTTTCTTCTAACTTTTTTATCTGGCTTTGGTATCAGGGTAATGCTGACCTCACAGAATGAGTTTAGGAGTTTCTTCTGCTGTTTGGAAGAGTTTGAGAAGGATTGGTGTGAATTCATCTATAAATGCATAGTAGAATTCGCCTGTGAAAACTTCTGGCTCTGGGTTTTTCCTTATTAGGAGGCTTCGATGATTGAGTCTGTCTTCCATTATTGGTTTGTTTCTGTTTTGTATTTCTTCATCATTCAGTCTTACTCCAGTGTATGTTTCCAAGGTTTTTGATAAAAGACAAATTTGTAAATTTCCCAGCATTCCTTCTGTTACTAATTTCTACAGACGAATTTGTCTGTGTAGATGGGCATGGGCATGGCTGGAATCTCTGGTTAGGCACCACTGCAGGCAGGGGTGAGGCAGCGCGAGCTGCATACTGGCCTGGCACATCCCTGTTCTCCATCTCTACTTGATGCCAGTCATTGAGTTCCACACATTCTTCCACCTATTGCCATGAGTCTCCACCAGAATGAGTTTCTGGTGAAATGTCCTTCAAATGTGGGAAGCTGATGAGCTACCATGGGTGTCTCTTCTCACTGGATAGCCCATTGGCCCAGGGGAGGCCATCTTGGTACGGTAATGAGTTGACCTTAGGGATAACTAAATCAGTCAGTGTAGAGAGTTCCTCTTACTCTTTAAGGCTGGCTTTTTCAGTCTCTGGGGTCCCGAAGGTTGCTTCAGCCTCACCCCTGCATTCTGGGATTTTCATAATGTTTCTTGTCTCTGACTCATTCCCAGTTGTGCTTCTGGTTAGAGGGATGGAAGTTAGGAATGGCCTGTGTTACCATCTGCCTTGAGGACTAACTTGTAATACACTGTGGTCAAGGCTTAGAACACAAATCTGGTGACAGAGCATTGGACTTCCTGACCCAAGTACCCTGCTGCCTGGCAGACTAAAGTGGCCCAGCTTGAGAAGCAGAGGCTGGCAATGGCCAGAGCCTGAACCAGGCCAAAATGCCTGCTTCTACTATTGCTGCTGCCACCATATTCTCTCACAAACTCCAAGTATGAAAGCAAATTTTATTCAGTTACAAAAAGTCATGAACATTTTCTGTTCACTGCAAAAGTTCATTGTGATTTTAATAGCCCCAAGTTAATATCTGAAAATCAAGTTACATAACACATGGCCTAATATTTCAGTGACTGTGAGAGATACTAGAATCACCAGTAACAGGCAACCTTGATCATATTTATTGAAAAATTGAGCAAAGTATTATTTGGTTAATAACACTCGGTGCTCAGCAGGGGAAGTCCCAGAATTACTGAGTGTGAGAGTTACTTTTTCTTTTCTCTGGAAGATCAAAAAGAACTAAGAAATGAAGGTGACAATGTTAATGATGAGACCTGGGATTCATCCTTGTCTTTCACAGTAAGTATGTCAATTCTTACTGAAAGCAAGAAAGAACTTTCCAGAATGCTTGTTTAACTGGAGTTTGAATGAATAGGTGAGAGTCCCATGCTGAATTGTCCCTAAAAACTGTGAATTGTTATCATTAGCATATCAAAACCCTTCCAAAGTGTTTGGAAGATCCCCTGCCTCCCTTTTATCTGCAGGTTTTCTCTGGAAGAGGCTGGTAATGAATGTATCCTGGGATATAGTTTTATTTCAAGGTTACTGAAGAATCACAGGAATGCAGTCAAATGGGAAACTGATGAATAATCTCCAGAGGGCACAGTAGTGAGATAACTTATAGTTTCCAGAAACTTGAAAAATGATGATAAACGTTTTAAATCTAGCATGTTGCTGGTGAGACTAAAAATGTATTTTGACAGATAATCAACGCTTTTGTCCAAGCTTTACTATATATTATACTTTTGTAACTTTCCAATTCACAATGAATAGCTTTCATTTTATAGTAATAAGCGATCAAGTTCAAGAGACACGTACTCAAAGACAAATTTGTTGCTGAAGATAAAATACATTCAAGACCACTGAAGAGAGACACGTGTTTCTGTTTGAATAGTAAGCATTGGTAACTTCCAGAACGTTTTCAAGTAATAATTTTGTTGTTGGCAAAGTACCCACAGAAAAGATTGCTTATGTCACCTGGGTGTTACTTTCTATATAATCAGATGGTCAGAAAAAGGAAGAATAAAGAACAGGAAAAACAGAGGAAAGAAGAGAGAAATTCAGTGTATTCCTACTCTCTAGCTTATTTAGTGAAAACTTTTCAAATACGTCTAGTAATCTAATTTCTAAATTACTTCCTCTGAAATACGTGTTTTGAATTAATGAAATAGATTTATTTGAAACTCAAGTGAACTGGAAGTTCTGAATGAAAGGCTGTTCACATTTTTTAAGCTTTTAATATTTATCGCCATTTATTATTCATGAACATTCTGTGAACAGCAGCAGTGTTTAAATACAACTATTTTTAAAATAGAGAATTTGCTATTGGGGGGGGCAAAAAGTCTCATTTCAACTTGTTTTCATAATGTTTGAGATGGAACAGTTGTTCATTTGCTTAATAGCCATTTTTAACTGTCTAAATTTTACACTTAATCCTCTGAGAATACTTTATTGGCATATTTTTCTATTTTAAATCTGTTTCTTGTATTATGTTCAAACAATTTATTATAATAATGGATAGCACAGATAAGCATAAAGAACAAAACCCTGAAATGTCAGAAAGATAAGCACTGGTGACATTAACCATGATAATCCAGAAATGTATGCATATGTCTATTCATAAAATATGTCTGTATGGTAGATAATCCATGGATATATGGATATGAAATTAGGTTGAGACGACTGTTACTTGACCATTACTAAAACAGCCATTTCACATAGTTCAGTCTATGTTTTATCCTATACAAAGATGAGGTTGTTTGTAGTTAACTAAAAATAATCACAAGGATTTCTTTTAAACAAATTTCCTATATATCTTCATTGATTTGGGAGTACTTATAGGAAGTTTTTATGACTTGATGTTGTAAAAGATGCTATAATGAACATTCATATATATATATATATATATATACACACATATATATATAGAGAGAGAGCTTCCTACATTTTTTTTTTCCTATGGAGGAAGACTCTTGAAATGGAAATTGTGAGCTAAACAGCAAGTTTTCCTGGTAAAGAAGAGGAGCTTTAACTATCTTTGCAAAGATCCCACTGACTTTTAACACAGAATTTAAGCTTAAGTTACCAAAGCAATGGTCCATAATTTCCTTTTTGCATACCCACTGATTTAGTTTTTGTTTTACTCATTTATATACTGAAATACATCACTGATTTATTATTAATTTAAATGTATGTAATTAATAGTGAGGCTGATGATGTCTATATTCTTGGTCAGTTGAATTTGTGTGTGTGTGTTTTTTTTTTTTTTTTTTTTTTGCTTTGCAAATTACCCTTTCTTCAAGCCAAAAATACTTCTCCTTCTATACAAGGTAAACCCAGCAACAAACACAAGAAACAGAGTGTTCACATACCTGGTGTGAACACAGTGGATGCCTACTGACTTAAAAGAATGACTCTTAAGGATTGAGCCAGTTCCCATCTATGGCTTGGAATACCAGGTCATTCAGTATGGCAGCCTCTGATTTATTTACTGAAGGAGCCCAGGACATTTGCAAAAGGGAAGCATGCTGTACTCAATTCCTCTTTTTCAAAATTTGAAGGTAGAGGTCTTGAAGAACCGGTTCCATATGGCCACGCTTCTCCCCACACCCTCCCAAACATTTATGTGCACAGGAAAGGAATTACAATGAGAGGGGCTGTTAGGCTGGGAACACAGGCTCCTCAAAAGCATCCAGTGTTTTTTTTTCAGGGTACAGAGGGGCTGGATGGATACTCTGTACCAGTTACCCAAAGGAAGCAGCTTTCCTAGACTCAGTAACAACGGCCCATCAGATTGTGCTTTTGAGAATAAAATCAAGCCAACGAGCAGGGAAGAAAGTGAAATAAATGAATGAGCCTTTTGTGCATGGGTCATCCATGTGAACTGAGCAGACACTGTATAGTGTGTGGTTCTGGCCTGCAGACAAGTGTGGTTTGTTGAGCTGGGCAAGCCCATCATTTGTGGTGACACTTTATACCAGTGAGAAGCAGTGAAAGTTTTGGCCACAAAGAATTATGGTTCTGTCTCCATTTTATGTTTGGAATAGTCCCCAAATTATCTCCCTTTTATTTCCCAGTGTATATCTTCAACTTCAAATTACTTATCCCTAGAGTCTGTTCTCCCACCAATAAATAAGTGGTGGGAAAATAGAGCAGTATAGGAAAAGTAAGAAGTCTAAAGTACCTTGGAATTTTATCAAATTTACTCTATTTCAATTGACTTTTGGAGGGGGTGCACAGAAAACTGGGGTACATGTCAAAGATGTGGAGGGGTGAGAGGAGTCACCGGAGACAGAGTGGAGAGCAGAACAGGTGGATCTACTGAAATACACTGCAGAGGAGAGCAGCAGGGAGACAGGAGAGGTCTGCTGCACCATGTGGGTCACTTCCCTGGCCGGGGCTCGAACTTAGGACTTTGTGGTGATAGCACTGTGCCTTAACCCCTAGGCCACCAGCGAGGTCCTTATTTCTATTGACTTTTTAAGATGTGATATTCATTTTTTGCTTTGAGATTTTTAAGTTCTCTAAAGATAATAAGTCATGTTTATTTAATTTTTATTGAGGTAACAGTGTATTACTACAAAATTTCCATATGTGCTTCATTGAGAATCAATGTGCGTGTCTATCAGGTTCACCACTGAGAGCCCAGTTCTGTCCTCCTTAACATCACCACTTAGCCATCAACTCTCCTCCTTCAGCATGGAACTGCCAAAAGGTTGCAGCGTCCAAACACTCATGTTTGTTTCTTTATTTCATCTGCTTGTTTTAAAGACATTTATTTATGCATACAAGAGCGGGGGTACAGGCCAGAGTGGTGGGAGGTTAGAGGATTCACTAGAGACAGAGTGGGGAGCAGAACAGGCAGATCAACTGAAACACACTGCAGAGGGGAGCAGCAGGAGAGGCAGGAGAGGTCTGCTGCGCCATGTGGGTCCCCTCCCTGGCCGCCAGCAGGGATCGAATTCGTGCTGCAGTGGCTGAAGTTTGCTTTACAGTGCGTTGCTTAACCCATTGCACCACCAGGGAGGCCCCTCATCTGCTTGTTTGCTCTCTATACTACATATGAGTGAGTTCACACTGTGTTTGTCTTAAATATATTAAATCTTTATTTGTAAAAGGTGAAATCAAATTTCCTGATTTGGTGCTTTTTTATTGCTCTCATTGCTATTGCTTTTTTTTTCTTACATAGAAATTTTAAAATATGCATGGAGATCTCTTAGTCCTTTCTATCTGATTTCTGGTTTTGTTATAACTAATTAATTAGTCCGGCCTTCTTTAACCATAGCATTTTATGAATATCTGTTTCCTTACGGTAAGTTGAAATGTCTGATTTACACATAGACTCAATATATCTGAAAAATATTTTAAGGTATCTGGGTAAATAAGGTCAATTCTTATGTAAATATGTCTAGTCCTCTAATTATTGAATTGTAGGCCCTATCAATCAATAACTATTTTAGAAAGCTATTGTGAAAAATAAGCTTGAAATGGAGCTTAAGAACTGAAAAATGAGGTCCATAGTTATAGTTATAATTTACGTTGCTGAACCTATATTCATTTTATTAATTGAAAATTAATACTTGATCCAAGTTCAGACCACTATATTCCTGTATCTATATAAACCTATATCTATATAAACCGAAAGTCAAAAGATAATAACATGTTAATCACAGGTTTTTCACAGGGAGGGGTATTTGGGGTGCTCTTCATGTTTTTCTATATATTTGAAACTTCCCTCAAAGACTATGGATTTAATTTAAAAAAAATACAATTTCTGCCTGTCCTTCCCTTTGCCCCATTAAGAGAACAGAACATCACTCTTTAAAGGTGATGAGAATGAAGAGAGTATAAAGATAAAAATCTGTGCAGATTATGGGAGGGCAGCGCAGACAGAATAAATCTGGTTAACACAAGGAAGAGAGCACTCTGGGACAGAGGGGGATGATTTAGCTACGTTTCACCGCAGAGATCCCTGAGAGGTCAAAGAGCGAGATTCGATGGACACAGAGAACTTCGGAAAATCAGATTCTGCATTTGTGAATCTGCCGACCCTCAAAATCGTGTTACCCCAAGTCAGTATTCATGGCACGTGGGCAGCGCTGACTTGGTCTCACCGCAAATAACCTGGGTCCTGAGGCACCTGCCAGCCCACGCTGACCAGGAGGGGGAGTCTCTGCCTCTTCGCATTTCTGCTTTCCCACCAGAATCAGGGGCTTTTCACACTGTGGGGCTTTTGGGGGTGACTTCTTGCTTAAAATTCCAAAGCATATCGGTGAAGTGTGTTTTCCTGTTCTAGGCACAAAAAAATATGTATGTAGGCCCTCCCTGGTGGCGCAGCGGCTTGAGCGCCGCACTGTGAAGCATCCACGGCACAGAAGCACGAGTTCGATTCCTGGCCAGGGAGGGGACCCACATGGCGCTGCAGACCTCTCCTGCCTCCCCGCTGCTCCCCTCAGCAGTGTACTTCAGTAGATTTGCCTGTTCTGCTCCCCACTCTGTCTCTGGTGAATCCTCTCTCCTCTGGTGACTGTGGCCTATACCTCAGCTCTCGTGTGCATAAATAAATAAATCTTAAAAAAATAAAATTACAGCTGTGTGCTGTGCGACAGAGAATGGGAGTACTGGTTAGATGAGCTCACTGGGATTGAGTCCCGTTTGGATAATGAATCATCAACGTAGATTCAATAAAATATCTTTAAACAGAAACACATCAAGTCAAGGTATATATTGATGAGTTGCTGAAAATGCAGTAGGCCACAGGCAGCAAGGAGCCCAAATCTGTAAGGTGATGGAACGAGGCATAAACTAGACCAATTGATAGTCACGTCTGTACTCAGGAGAAACATGAACACCTAAGTCGCCTCACCAGCTAATAGGAGGATTGGTTACCTCCTTGCCAGCTGTAACATCAGCCTAGACCTCTCCTTTCTTCCAGGGAAGATGTGTTCAGACACCCAATCGTAAAATTACCCCATCCTGACAGCAGCTCACTCAGAGTAATTATCATTCTTTTTAAATCTTTCTGACTGGGGGTGGGAGGCCTCCCGGGTGGCACAATGGGTTAAGCAACGGGTTAAGCAACACGCAGCCACTGCAGCACCAGTCAGGGAGGGGACCCACATGGTGCAGCAGACCTCTCCTGCCTCTCCCGATGCTCCCCTCAGCAGTGTGTTTCAGTTGATCTACCTGTTCTGTTCCCCATTCTGTCTCTGCTGAATCATCTCAATCAAACCCCGCCCCCCCCACCTCTGGCCTGTACCCCTGTTCTTGTATACATACATAAACAAATCTTTAAAAAAAAAATCAAATCTTTCTGACTGTAATAATAAATCCAGCTTGTTCCTGGTAGTTTCTGGCTGGTGAAAAAATATATATATCTGTATCTACAACCACAACGGAAAAGTAGAAAAAGTAAATCAAATTGAATGAATGAAAGGATGTAAGATTAGGAGTCAGAGCTAAAACAATAGCAAAAATAAAATATAAAATGGTAAGTAGGGGCAAAAAAATAAAAAGCCAGTCTTTGAAAAGACAATATTTCAAACAAAAATTCTGACCAGGGAACAAAAAGAAACTAGGAACACATACTGAATATTAGGGGTATAAGAATGTGTGTGGGGTGTATCATTTAGACATCAGAATGTCTTTTTATCAATAGATGTAAAAATTAAAGAAAATATAAAATTCTTTTAAAAACATAACTGACCACAATAGAGTTAAAATAAATACATGACCTAAATAAAATACCTAAATAAAGGACATCAAATAGAACTACATAAGTAGTTAAAATGTTCCCACAAAGAAAACACAATGGCCAGTTTGCTTTCTAAGTGAGTATCACATCATCTGAATCTTACAGAAACTCTTCTACAGAATATACAAGTAGATTATCCTCAATTTATTTCATGTGACAACTATGTTGACTTCAAAATTAGACACTGTGGTATGATAAAAATCACAATTACAAATGCTGATGCAAACATCCTACATTAATTATTCACAGATTCAATCCAGTTACATACACAAATATCATGAAACACTGTCAGATGTAGGCTCACATAATACACACATTAGTAGATAAAAGGCAACGAAAAGTGGCAATCACAATAAATGCAGTAAAGGCATTGGATAAATCCCATGCATGAATGACACAAAGTCCACTAATCAAACTTGGGGGAGAAGGGGATAGTACAGCCTGATAAGATGATTTATTAAGCCCATTCAGTATTTTATAAGAGGTCCTAACCAATGCAATAAGAACAGTAAAAAGTTATATAAGATTACAAGGATGGAAATATAATTCTCATTATTACAGATTACAAAACCATCTACATAAGTGTTTCAAAACTATTTATAAGTAAATTTTAAATTAGAAAGAGGATCTAATAAGGTCCCTGATACAATATAAATACACTAAAGTGAACTGCATTTTCTATAGAATAACAACAGTTGAGCAAACATTAAAAATAAATATCATCCGCTGTAATAACAAATATAAAGTGCTCATATTTTAAATCCAACAAAGATTAATGAATATTATATAAAAGGTGGCTATATCATGCTCAGGAATAGGGATTAAAGAGTTCAAATTCTTGAAAAATTTATAGAATGCATTCACAATCAACAAGTATTGTTCTTTGTTTGCTTTGGGGGGAACTGTGTATATTCATTCTAAAATGCATGTGCGAGAACAAAAGCTTAAGAAAATCTAAGACAAAACGAGGCATAAACAAAAACACTGGCTTTGCCAGATCCCAAGGCTAACAAAAAGATGAGCATCGTTAAGACAGTGTGGTATTGTCGTTGGCATACTCAAATTCGCCAGTGGGGTCAAAAAGTGGGTTTTCTTCAAAAAGAAATAGACTCACAAGGACCGGGTGTGCGATGGAGTTGACAGCCAAGGTCAGCGGACAAGAAAAGGTTATTCAGTCCTGATAATCTCCGGCCACAGGTAATGCATACAAGAAAAAGAACAGTCTTAGAATAGAAACAACAATTAACATAAGTCAAATGAAATCATTAAAATTGAGACCACTCTGGGGCACAGATGCTGAAATGATCTCAGACACCCGTCTCCTGCTACCCGGGCCCTTTGTGTGCCTCCTTTCCCTGGGCAGCGGGTGAGACCCGCACCCTACTTCTGGCCTGAGTTAATTGGGTGTCACTTCTGTGATAGGCTAATGAACCCGTTCTCTGTTCATTCTCCCCTCCCTGATTTCACAGAGTAAACGGCCATATGGAGAAACCCAGATGGCAACTGCTGAAAGGTGAACTCCAGCCAACAGCTAGGAAAAAACAGGCTCTCAGTCCATCGCCCATGAGGAGCCGAATCTTTCCAGCAGCCACGTGAGAATGGCACCAGCGCGTCTCCAGGTGAGGCTCCAGCAACCGCAGAGCAGTGTGGGAAAAGCCCTGCCCCATGCCCCCGACGCCCTGGATTCTTGACCCACGAAACGGTGAGATAATCAAGGTATAGTGTGTGAAGCCGTTAACTTTGTGGCAATATTGTTATGCAGCACTGGATAACCAATTTTAAAAAAAAACAACAACAAAACCTCTTAGAAGAAAATAGAGAATAATCCTAGGTCTAAGACCTTGGGAAAGATTCTTTCATAAGATGCATTCTTAAGAAAAGTATAAATGATAAAGGAAAACACTGACATATTGTTTCCTTTTATATTAAGAACACCTGTGTATCAAAATCACAAAAGTCACAGCATAACGAGCATGAAAATATAAACCAAGCTATTCACAACACATAAAACCACAAAAGGATTAGTATTATTAACATATTGAAAACTTCAATGAATCAGAAAGAAAAGCCCAAAGGAAAAAATTGGATTAAAGACTGAATATGGATTTTCATTTCACAAAAGAGGAAAGAAAATGAAAAAAAACATTAAGACTATTCTATATGTGTGTGTGCATGTACAAATGTAGGTGTGTATATACTCTGTGCCATTAATAAGCAGATAAGTACAAATAAAAATAAAGTTGTGGCAGTTTTGCCCTATCACACAGGGAGATATCACAAGTCTGAAAATGTCAAGTATAGGAGTAAACCTGGAGCAACTGAAACTTTCCATAATGTTCTAAGTATCAATCTGTATAGGCAATTTGTAAGAATTTGCATCCCCTGTAAGAGTAGAGGATGCAACTATCCTATTACCCAGCATTTTGAATCTAGATAAATATACAGGAAGGAGGGTAGGGTGAGGATGGATGGGAATATTCTGGGTACAAAGAAAACACAACAAAATTCTTATAAACTGCATCATAGAACACAAATAAGAATTTTTACAAAAGCAATGTGTGAATTTGCAAAAATTAGAAATATTCCCTAAATACATCAACAAAATTAGATGAAATATGGTATGTTCAGATGACATATTCATATAGAACACTGCATGTTAAAAATAAGTTATCGCCACCTATAACATCAGTCAACATTAGATAAACAAAACTTTGAGCAAAATAAAAGCAAGTTGCACAAGAACATATGTCATGGTTACATAAAGTGAAAAAAATATGAAATGTTGATAAAGATAGAGACATATGTGGTAGAGCTAGGAGAAAAGCAAGGACACAGCAAAACACAGAGTCCAGGATAGATGTTATTCTGAGATCTTTGGTGGGAGCTGGAGGATGTGATAATGGAGATCAGATGGAGGCCTTAACTATTGTTAATTGCACATTTCTTAGAGTGGATGGTGGGTTACTCTCACATCGATGTTATTAATATAACAATACCGTATAGGCATCATAACATATTGTAGAGGTTGTGAGGACTTCTCACTCTAAGTCTCATCTTCAGCCTTAGCCAGTTATCAACACCATACAGGAGGGCTTCCAACTTCCCAGCTAGAGCCAGTACATTTTCCTTTTTAAGTCGCCAAATAAGTGCTATGCCCCTGTATATCCATAATTCCCAGTTTAATAAGGGGGGTGGGGCAGCTGAACTGGCATACACAAAGATCGTGGTTTCTAATTAACATACAGTGAACCACAGCAAGGGAGTAGACAGCCATTCCCAAGAAAAACCAATCACAGAAAAGGAATTCCTCTCTATCAGTATGGACCCTGGTATCTGATCTATGGCACTGGCTCCCAGTGCAGGTGTGTCCTCTCTTGAATTTTTCACTGGAAAGCTGAGTTTCCAGCTGGAGGTTCTGGAATTTGCTTCTGGGTCCCTATCTACCAACATGGAAGAGAGAAAGTGTCCAAATTTACAGAGCACCAAGCAGAGGATGAGTACCATAGAACTGTAACCCAACTCAAGGACTATGCATGTATGTATGAATTTACAAGAAAAAAATATTCTCTCTAGATCATATTTTATAATCCCTTGCTCTGTATGTTAAGATTATATATGTAATTTGGTTATGTACCTCTCATTCATTTCCTCTGACCCATCATAACTGTGGAGTAGACACATTCACACATAGTCTTAAGTACCCCCAGCTTTTATGCCCAGATTATAATAAATGAAACACATTAAAGTAGAATTAAAATACAATGGTTATATTATAATAATACAGATGACAATTACAGTCTACAAATGAAGCTATGACGATGTTATGCTCGGTGTTATACAAATGGCACTTTTAACAGAGAATAACATCTTGAGTAGTAACACCATACTTGGATTCAAAAAGGTCTATATCTCAATAAAACAGAAATAGGCTATACTCTAGAAAAAGTAACACATGGCTTAGAAATGAAGACATTGAAGATGATGTGAGAGTTTGAATAAATTTGTTTCTTGAATATGAACATGAAAGCAATCAGTATTTCCAAACCAATATATATTAATTGTGATTTTACATGTTTGTACAACTCAATTAATATATTAAATACTAAAATAGGTATCTATTAGGTCTATATATCTTAACTATGTATGTTCAAATTATCTGAAAATATTTTTAATACCTTCTAAATGGGAAAATGACCCATTCCATGGGTTTGCCTTTATTTGGGCACATTATCTCACTCGCTCTCTGTGTGTATACACATATATGTGTATATACACATACATATCCATATATACACATATGAATATGCATGTGTGTATACATATGCACATGTCAGTAACACTTGAGGAGTTGCAGTGATCACAAAGAGGAAATAAGTACCTTTCTATCAGTTTTCACATATGATTTTAGTTGACCCTCCATCAACTTTGAGACGATTTTACAAAGGCTGAGGAAATAGAAATTTAAAATTTAAAAGTTTACTTAAGATCTCATAGCTGGTATTCACTGACCTAGGAATTCAGTTTTATCTCATTTCAAATCGCATATAAGAGTGTTGCAAATATAAAATTTTAAGAGACTGTCCCCTTCAAATTAAAGAGGAAAATTGGGGTAAATTACAAACCAAGGGACAACCCACCTGTGTGTGTGTTAGTAACACAGAGAAAACCACTTGCCCTGATGAAGATGGAAAGTTGTCTAGTTGTGGCGTGTGTCTGCAACCATCTGCCTTGCTTCTCATGCTCAGCAATAGGGGAGTGTAGATGTTTTATGCCTAATGCTGGGTAAAAGATAAAGTAATAGCAATCATGTGATACATGTAAGCAAGCACGCCAAGTGCCAGTGAGTACTGAATTAGCCAGGGCGCCCAGGTTAGTGGTTGAAAATGAAGCGTAAAATCCACCTATTTTGTTTGTAGGGGGTCAACTTTTATTAACTGTGCTATTTCAATGCATTTATTATGGGTGTCTTATGAAGTAATCTCATCCCTTCTTGATTCTATTATGTATTCTTATCAACAAATCCTCCTTTAATCATTTTATCAACAATCACATTAAAACTCAAATTAAATAGTAAAATATAATTAAAACAACCATATTTTAAAAATCCCAAGGGGGTTAACACTACAACAAACAACCTTTTGGAGCAAGGTTAGAGGATAAATGACTACATAACTAAAGCCAGATAAATGCCAGTATAATTTAGGCAGTAATCTTTTACCATAGCGTGAAGGGTTTGGAGCATTATTTGCATCATGCAATTAATAAGAAATGTCTTTTGCATTGTTGCACAGGGGCACCCAGTTTAAGGAGGGATTAGAGATGCCATATTGCTCCTTTATCTGAGGAAAGGGACTCTGGTGGGATTGGGGCTTCCAGGGAGCACCATGGATGGCCTGGGTGCACAGGCATCTGCTACTTTAACCATGGAACAGAGATCTCAAGTGTAGAAAGAGCAGAAGACAACATAGGGGAGAACATAACATATCTAGGACATGTGAACCACTGACACGAGATTTAACGTGCTAACAAACTTGAAAGAATAAGACATTTCATCTCGATAGAGTCAGAGCTGTCCTCCTCTTCTCCTGCCACATGCCTTCCTTCTCTTCCTCCCACCTCTCCCTCCCTCCTTCCTTCTTTCCTTTCTTACTTCTTCTATGATAAAGACAGACTGTTTCCTAAAATAAGCCCTACTTAAATATATTTGTTAATCACTGACTTGATGAGACTTTTCACTACCACTTAGGGTAGGCTTCTCTGTACAGTATTGTAAGAATAAGGTGGGTTTTTTTTGTTTGTTTGTTTTTGTTTGTTTGTTTTTCACAGAACTGGGGTGCAGGTCAGATTAGGGATGGTAGTGAGAGGATTCACCAAAGATAGAGTGGGGAGCAGAACAGGTAGATCTACTGAAATACACTGCTGAGGGGAGTAGTGGGGAGACAGGAGAAGTCTGCTGTGCCATGTGGGTCACCTTCCAGGCCAGGGATTGACTAAGGCCATAGAGGTGAGATACTGCTGAGATTTAACCCTTAGGCCACCACGGAGGCCCAGAATAAGATGGACTAAACTGTCCAAAGGGGTGAGTCTCGTGTATATTTTATTCACTCTTGCCTTCCTGTACTGACAGCCATGTCTCCTCACGTGAATTGGGGCAGTAGAAGGGGAGAGAGGCCAGTAGGGCCTGGATGAAATACACTGCATTACGTAACTTCCTACTCTTACCATTATCGACGATCTGTACACACCAGTCTGTCCAAACTCATACTCTTCTCTTCAGATACCCCTCGATATTCAGATTTCCTGTTCATTAGCATATTGGGGTGGCTGAGTGAACGAGATGGGAGAGTTCAGGGTCGGTTGATAATCCTAGCTGCACTTCTCTCTGTATAGATGCACCATGACACCCACAGTTAAATCCAAGAATGTACCTAACCTTACCAACCTTAACTCCCCTAACCTAACAGATACCCTCCTCATAAGCGCCCTGTTTGGAAGAAATCTCTGTCAACTACAGAGAAGAGCACTTCCGGGTGCCCGTCCTCACCGGAAATCACCACCTGGGACGTCCCTCAGCATCTCTCCTTGATAATTCCTACTCATTTAGAAGTCTCTGCAGAGACTCCATTCCTCACAAGGCAGGGTCACAGTCAATTGATTTTTGTGTCTAATGCCAGTAACCACCCTGACACAAGATCCAAAAGGTTAGGCAAATAAGGGGATTGATCAGTGAACTATAAATACAATCAAAATTCCTTCAGAAAATCATATTCCCTATAGAGAAAACATGTTGGGCACATGTAGAGTTCTCAGAGTTATAATATCACACATGAATACCGTCTGGGTTATCCTCTAGCGCATATGAAATAACTGACAGATTCATATCCCTCTTTTAAAAATGTCTACACTGTGCCAAACCTGGACTTCACCCACCTAGAATGTCTCAGGTAACCTGTAAGAACCTTCTTTTTAGTGAGAACATGAATGAAGATCTTACCAGTGAAAGATGGGAGGTGGGGGAGTAAGCACAGGTGCTTGGTAGAAGGAACTCTTGCCATTTAGTAAGTGAGGATGATGTATGTAGAAAAGTGAAATAGAGTGAGACACAGTTAGAGACATGGCATTAAGTACAGGGAGTGGAAGACAGGTTTATACATCTCTGAGGGAGCAAGATGAGAAGATGAGTGGCTGAAATTGTGGGACTGGATGTCATCTTCAGCTTCTCCCAGATTCCCAACTTCTGCTTTCTCAACTCCATACAACATTCTAAGTTCCTCAGAAGCCTAAAGAAGAGAGGGCTATCACAAAGTTATCCCAGCCATAGCCAAGTTGCTTTTAATTTATTTATTAACAGAAAAGCTTTGTTATACATAGAGTTCCAATAAGCTAGTTGATAATCCTCCATCAATTTTCTTTGCTACTAACTGAGTAGGTGTGTGAAAAAAGCTAAACAAGGGCAGAACCCCACAGCTTGGAAGTGTTGGCTGAACCTATCTTCTGGAAATAGAATCTAGTCAACATGTGTATGTTCTTTGGACTAAATAAAATATAAGCTCATATAAATTGTAGCTCAAGCATCTACAAGTTAAAGAACACTAGAATTCGTTGATGTTCTTATGGTCCTTTTTGCAAAAACTCAGTCATTTTAATTCTTCGTTGCCTGGACAATTTAGATATATTAGTAGTAGACATGTTTTGATCACAAGTACAAGAGCCCATCTATTCAATTCCTTGGTCTATTTTAGAATGGCGGTGTCCTTACTTCTGGAACTGGTATTAGAACATGCTGCCTCCTCTTTGCATTTTATCCCTAAGTGAATCAGCATTTTTCTAATTGTGACCAGAGTTAATCAAGTCAATCCATCAGAATGATAGAAAAATCACTCTTCCTGTTTATTCAGCACAGGCAGTCGAATGTATGTGCTCGATGCTATCTAATAAGCTGATCTAGGACTTTTGATGATGGACCAGAAAGTTCTGCTAAGCGATAGTGATGGAAAGTAAACTGCAGAGGGGAGGGGCAGCATCCCCACAAAAGGTTAAGTGTTAACACATTTAGTGTGGGGTCTTCTCCAAAGACATTCCCGAGGGCCACGGGCAGGTGTGTGCCATGCTGCTGTCTGAACTGTCATCCTTGTCTGTCATGTCCTAATTCTCTATCTGGAAAGAAAGCCAGTGCATGCCCAATTTGGGATCTGGTACTGATTGTGTGTATTTGTCATGTCCTTTAAACTTGTGCCACTCTAGGTTTCTATCAATCAATAAATTTATAAATTTTATAAATTCAGAGATTGAGCTCCCTTCTCCTGAACAGTGTCCCGTTTCCTCTCCTCTCTGGCATTTTCATTACAGTAAACTCCACCCCAGATACATTCTTTCCCTTTCATTCCAAGTGGCATAATTTCAGAAAACTAGATGAACTATTACCACCACGTCTACATTACTTGCATCAGCAAAATCAAGTCACGCTGTCAAGATTTCAATTTAATAAAGACTTTTTATCTAATTAGACCCACATCTGGAGAAGTCAATGAAGATAAGAAATTTATTTTAGAGAGGACATCTTTTAACTGTTGCCTTTACAGGTATCACATAAGGAAAGTCACTCATTTATTTTCAAGGTGATAAAAATAAGAGCAGAGGCCACCAGGGTGGTTCCAAAAGCAGCACCCTAAAATGTGCAGGTCTCGGTGACATGCCAGAGTCCTCCCCTTACGCACCGAGACTACACTAAGCCTGGGGACCCCAGGGTGGGGGGTCATATGCTCGTACACCTGAAGGCCCTGTCACCCTTCACCCACACATAGCATTCTCAAGGACATCTGCAAATAGTCTCCCTTTCTGCAAACTCCCCTGGGTATGAGTGTGGGTGAATAGAGACCGGGAAATTCACCTGGCAGGGCCACGTGGGGTGAAGGTGAAAATGTGTCCCTTCCGTTGCTGCAATGGCAGTCCCCATGCTGTTCCCATATCAATACCAGGATGACCCCTTCTCACTCGCCCCCCTCGACCCCTCTTCCTCTGCAGCTGCAAGCCTGCTGCTGCTCTCCCTGCCAGCCTGATTCTGCATAACGTCAAAAGCAAGACCGGGGTAGCTCCGCTCTCCTCGGCGGGCACCCGCACGCATTTGTAATTCTTACCTTGACTTGATCAGACTTAATACTCCTGCCAACCAGAGCCATTTGATTTGATCTGATCAGAGACCACACATGCCGGAAGCCGAAAGCAAACACTGGGAGTCTAACCAGTAATGTAATGGAAATAGTGTTATCGTCCATGTAGCAATTTTACATGCTGGCTGATAACCCTGAGCTAGAGAGAACAATCTTCCCGGAGAAGAATAATACAGATTCAGGTCTTCCGTTTTCCTGTCCACCTATATGAATACAAGAATGATTTTCCTTCATTTCAACAGTGTACAGAAAGCAGTGACAGCTGTGGAAGGAAGGAAGGAGGTTTTTCTTTTGGGGGGAGGATTCCATGGACTACAGTCTCATGGACGAGAAGTGACAGGCAAGCAGGTTTAGCGGGAGTGTAACACATCCACAGCTTTATCACTCTGGAGGCACATTTTGACATAATAACAAACTACTGAGAAAGAACCACTTTTATCTAGGTCAGAGTGACAGACTCCCAAGTGTTAGAGACCTGGGTTTGAACCATCAGGGAAGAGAGCGGCCTATACAGCGATTCTCAAGTCCCCACACCACCTACCACCAGACTTTTTTCATCCAGTATTTTGTAATTACTTCACTGGCTTAACATGGCCTAGCATTTTGATTTCAGAGATGACCGAAATAAAACGTGCCACATTTTATGATGGCTACATTGCTAATAAGATGCAGATGGTAAAGGAAGCAGATGCCTCTGACATCATCTCCCGTTTGCCTTCAACTTCTGCAGACACTGGCGGTCTGTGCTCTCATTCAAAGGGATGCAAGAGAAGTCAGGCAATTTTCCAGTTCTGTTTCCAGTCCAAAAAAGAAAAAAACCTCACAGCAGCGGCCCAGCTTCCTTTAGTCATCCAGTAATAATTCCACAAAAAGAATTTTGATTCTAAGTCTGTGTCAAGCTTTGGTACAAAATTAATCACTATGGGGAAAAAAATTCCCCACAAATATCAGGAGTTTAGCAATTAGTAAGTGCTGTTTTTGCAAGACAGAAAGGACAGGATCGGAAGGGATGACAGTGAGCAGCTGTGTCCTCAAGGAGGACAAGAAAGCGTTTTCACAGAGAAGCAGGTAAAATGCTCCATATGCCCCTGGCACCCAGATTCTTCAAAGACTATGTCCTTCTAAGTGGAAAAAAAAAAAAACTTGCAGGAAGGTTTTTTAGGTCACTGATTCTGACCTCAAAAAAAGAGAGAAAAAATCATTCTGTATTCCCATCTGTATTTTCCAGAAGACATTCTGTTGTTCTGATAGGTGCTTGCACCATTTCCCCAGAGACACAGCACTAGACGTTATACACATTAGTGTGTACTGTATGTGTATAAGTGTACTAGATGTTCTTGTAGAACAGACAAGGTACTTTAGAAAGAGTTACTTGAAGGAAACCACAACCAAAGGCCTAGAGCAGGGTTGGAGGTTCAAGACAGAACAGCAGTTACAGATGAAGGCAAGTTAAGAGGAAAACCTTCCCAAATGTCCCTTTTCCCCAGACCCCCGTGAGAGAACTTCACCAACCCCTCTGGAGCAGAAATATTTTTGCAGAAAAAATTTCAGAAGCCAAAGTGAGGAACATGGTGACGTAAAAAATAAATCATGCTAGCCCAAACATGGTACCTATTTTTAAAATAATCTCTGTGCAAGTAACACGCTGCACACACGCACACACGCACGCACACATCATCACGCACGCCGTACAAGAATAAACAAACACTTGTAACTCAGAGCCACAAATTGGGTGGGGAAGCGTTAGTGCAAATTTCTGCTGACCTGCAGCAGTTACCCCCTAAACTTTGGGTACCCTAGACGAGCCATTAGCGTCCAGCAGATGTTTTCAATCAGTTTAATGTCATCTCTAGGCAAGTTCTGTTTCCAAACACTAGTGCTCGTTGGTGAGATCTCCCCTTCGTAGGGAAGATAGAAAAGGTTTGTGGAGGTGGCAAACAATATTTGGTTTAAACTAGCAGGAGATAAAGGAATTCCAAGAAAGGCAAAAATCTGTTCAGTCGTTTTCTGAGGAAATTGCACAATATCTTCAAACTTGATCAGCCTGTAGCTGCTGGGCCGTAAGTCTGCATTTATTCTCAGGGCTGCGGCTGTGCTCGCCAGCCACAAATGAGACAACAGGGAGACCGCGTTCGACCTGGAGTTGGATAATTCTTCCCTCAACGATTCATACTCAACAGCGTAGCCCGAGTTTGAGCTGCATTTGCCTTTACCTCCCTCTATTTTAAACAATTTACCTAAGTGCTCTGGTACATTCTTCAAAGAGTAAAGACTCGGCTTACTGCCGTACAGCAGCGAGTAAACCCACGCCCGGGGGTCCCTTACTACGTATAATGCCCGCATGGAGGCTCCTAAAACTTCTTGAAAAAAATGAAGCTTTAAAGTCCAGCTCCCACTGCTTAAACTGAGCACAGGCCGAGCGCTTGGGTAAAAGACCAGGTGTCTCCTCAAAGCCCTGATATATTCAGCATCTCTATCAAAGGTGCCTCTCATTCTCATCCTACTTCTTTGTTCGGGCAAAGACTCTCTTCTTTTCAATTTTCTTTTCTTGTCCTTGTTTGCTGCAAAATATTGGGCCAGTTTCCCCCGACTGGGTTCGTGCAGGTGGATGTTTTGCAAATGGAGCTTTGTGTCTTGCACTAAGGACTGCAGCCAGCCCCGCAGCAAGCGAAAACGGACGCCCTGCACGTCAGAGGCCCTCCACTCGCAGGCATCCACGAACGAGTCGATCTCAAACTCAGTCTCCGGGATATCGATGTAGGCCGTGGGCACCCTGATGTAGAGAAAGTCGCTGCTGTTGAAGAAAAGTTGTTTGAGGATTTCCGCTCCTGACCCAGGAAGTGAGGTAATGACAACGTCGGGGAGGTCCAAGTGATGGCCTTCGGGGGACAAAGTCTTGGCGCCCGCCCCGGCCTCTGTCCTCGTCCACTTGGCACAGATGGGCTGGGTGCAAGTGGTCCACACGTCCAGCAGCTCGATGAACCACAAGGCAATCACAAGGATGAGTATCCACCGCATCAGCTTTTTAAAAGAAAGGTAAAAGCGCCACTGACAGGTCAGAATCACCAAGCTAATGCACAGAATCAACCCCACTGCTATGTTAAATTTAAATCCAAAGGGGAAGATAACTCTGTCACGTCTCACGGGCTTTACGATGGCTTGTGTGCCCAGACCGAACCGGGTGACTTGGCCCTGATCAGCCACACTGGCAAAGCCACCAAACCCCAGGTAATCGAACCTGGTCTTCACGTTGGGGTAGTCGGTGACCATGGAAACGACGTGTTCAGTGTTGTTGACGTGAAGAGAGATTTGGAGGCCAGAATCGGAGCTGTCGATAAATCTGCAGCTGGAAACATTGACGTAGGGCCCATAGAAGACATAGGCAATTCTCGTGACCGTGGAGTCCATCTGGAAGGTGACGTTAACAAACTGAGTCCACCGCTTCTTGAATTCCGCAGCTTGCTCGGCCTCCTGGATGCTGGCCACGGGGCTGGCGCCATGCTGATCAAACCAGAACATTTTGTAGTGCGCGTCCCACACATCCATCATGGCGCCATTGTAGCGGCTCATGAACTTATAAGGGATGTACTTAAAATCAATGTCCAGGTTATGAAAGAAGGCACTGACAGATCTGACTGGGGAGTCATCTTGCCTCTCCACGTGATCGACAACTAGCAACGTCTGGGAATTGAGGAGAAGCAAAGCGCGATACACACTCTTCAGTTTCATGGCCGAAGAGTAAGCAGACACCGCTTCCCCACTCACGAACAGCATGTCCCCATGCTGAGAGGCGGTGACCAGCTCCCCGGCAGCATCACCCACCTCCTCACCAGTCCACTTGAGCCACTGTGCACACTCCCCCAGCTGGCCCTCCCAGGGCTTGTTGCATTGGCTCGTGGGGGAGGGCGCAAAGACCAGCACGTTGTTCAGGTGACTCAACTTGGGCCCGTAGAGGGCTTCAGAAACAAACACTTGCCCGTTGGGGGCAAACGTAAATGAGTTCTGATCTGGGTGTTCGTGGCCTGGGTTAAAGCTTCTCCAGCCGTCAATCCAGGAGTATGGCTGAAAGTGAACTATGTCATACACAGCTCGCCCCCCAAGCTTCCCAGATTTAAAAGACACAAAGGTGTTGGTCTGGGTGTTTGGCAGCCCTGCCCCGTAAGTGACAACACCCCAGTTAGGGAACATGTGCATCTTGGCAGTACCGTAATCGGGAGGTGGTTGTGGGGTGAGCTGGGGATCATACCAGATGTACTCCGTGTGAAGAGTGCTCCACCTCTGGGCAGTGGAGGGGACCATGGGTCCGTCCTTGGGCCGATGCTTTCTAATTTGCTGAGCCAGCCAATTCCCGGCTCCATTCTTTAAGATGAACTTATCCAAAAAGACGAGCTGGCTCTCCGGGCCGTAAAACCAGTTGTAATTGGAATCTGCTATCCCCACGGTTCTTTGGAAGCCCGGGAGAAGGGTGGCATAATAGAACCAAAAGTGCATTTTTAACCAGTTATTATCCAAGTTGTTGATATTAAAATGGCGCTGGGCCAGAAAAACGTACTGCGTGATGGACTTGGCCGTGTAGCTCCCGTAGGCTACACCTTCATCCAAAGAACCGTCCACCACGTGGTTCAACAGAAACATGGTCTTTTCCATCACATCCACCACGACCTGTTTCCACGCGTTCACTTCGGAGCCTCTGCCCGCCCCAGCCACCAAGGCCCCCGTGAGCAAAGCCAGCATGTTCGTGGCTTGGTGGTTATGAAGCAGCTGCTTGCCCCATGAACGGACTTTAGAATACTCATACATTTCCTCAGTAACAATCCATATTTTTTCCAGGTATCTCTGTCTCCGGTGATTATCTAACAAGTTATATAAAAAGTCAAAGGCAGTGGCAAAACCTGTCAAGGAATGGCCCACGGGAACCTCATCCCCTGGCGCGTTCTCCACCAGCCAGTCTTTGTAGCCAACCATCCTGTCCATGTATTCCAAGACAAATTCAAAGGCCACTCTGTCTTCTGGGCATAACAAACAGTACAACGCTAAAGGAGGCAGATTGTTGCCATAAATTTCATTCCACTTGGCAGCGAAGTCGACATGCTTGGGTGGAGGTAGGTAGTACGTGGGGTTGGACAGCATCACTGTCACTGCACTTCTGATCGCTCGGAAAAGATGCAAATGGCTTGTGCGAGACTTGTGTCTCATCGCTTGGATTTCTCCAGCATCAAAATATAAACTTGGATGAAGCGTGCTTTTCGGCAGCTTTGGATTGGGTCTGAAATCTTGCACTTGCTGCGTCTTAAACTGACCCAGATCATCGGTGAAAACTGCCCAATCAGAGTAATTGCTCACAGACTCCTCAAAAGTAGAGAAAGCAAACACCGCTAATGTTAAAAACAAGCAATGTCCTGTAAGCATCAACGCCATGATCCAGGGGGGCCCCTGTCCTTAGGCAGACATGTCAAACACGGTGCTCAGTGAGGGTTCCATGGAGTTGGTAGGAAATATGCATTTAAGGCCTGGATGAAACAAAGACAATATAACTGTGCCTGTCCCGAGATGCAGCTGACATTCAGCTCCTTGGAAGCAGGTCCAGCGGCCAACAGAGAAAATGTACACTGTCATCTTTGTCCCTGACACAGTTTGCACGCAATAAAACTTCAAGGAATGTTAAAGCCACCAAATGGTCCGCATCACAGTAAAGAGGGATCTAGCCAAGCGCACTGAATTTAGAATTTACTTCCTGTACATACATTTATCTAATAGGATGAGTCAAAGTAAAAAAAAAAAATAAAAATAAAAAAGATAAAGCACTCCAGTATGCAAATCAGCAGTCATTTCTAGAATAGGAAACCAGCGTGGGCGATAAAATGGCCATGGGGAAGAAGCCTCTGTCTGCCCAGAGAAGCTGAGGAAGCACTGACATTCTTGGAGTGGACTTGGTTGTCATTGCTTTCAACTTTTTATACTTCTTGCTTGGAGAATTTTTTCTTCTTCCATTTCGGGGAGGAAAAGATCCTCAACAAGTGTTCAGTGGTTTTAAAAAGAAATCACAATTCCTGCCCTCATGTCAAATCTGTCTTTCCAAGCTTACTTACTCATCAGCCCACTAAGACTCCCGTGTCTTCTTTTATCGGCTTCTTCTGTGCAACTAGAAAAATCTAATCTCTTCAGCCATCTAGGCATGTCTCTTCCCCTCAAGAAGTAGCCACCAACTGGGAAGGAAAAATCCCCTTTCACCAACCTTGAGTGACATCTCTTTTCTGTTCTTTTCGCATGGCACTCCTGTCTGGAGGGGGGGGGGGCGACAAAACAGAGAAATTCTCTGAGGCTAGGGGTATGGAGATAAACCGATGACTTAATGCCCTATCATCTCTTGATGTGAGCATCACAAATCTGTTATTAAGTATAATCTAAGTGAGCTCAAGGGATCCCACCACACACACACTGTACTTTTAAATGCATATATTAAATGCAACAATGAATGGTGGCAAGTGACAGGCAGCTACAAGACATAACCCGACAGTACTTATATTTCAGCTGGGGCTGGCTTCGGTCATTAGAAAATGTTATTATGCAAATGCAGCTCACACAAAGATGAGCACCGCTCTTCTGTTGTTGCGGTCACAAAGCATTCAGGAGAAAAAGGGCGAGTTTGGGAAGGACCCTTCTAGATTCAGGCGGAGGGCCTAGCTTTCCTGGAGTCAGGAGGTTGGCTGTGCAGCTGGAACCCGAGACCAGCACTTTTCTCCCAGGGGCAAGCCCGAGCCAGGAGAGCTGGTCTCACCTGTAGCCTCGGCGTCCATGCAGCCCGGGGCCGGCAGAGGGAGCTCAGCGCCGCACTTAAGGAGCCGCTCCCGCGCCCGTCTCGGGTCTGGAGGAACCTAACCAACTTTCAGTCTTGGACAAGTCTCCTCGCTGTAGGAAACATTAACGCCAGGAGTTTCCCGATCCGCCCCGCCTGTTGCATTTCTCGTCCGTCTCCTACGAACAGGCCGCCCCTCTGCCGCACTCCCCACCCCCGACCCCAGGCTGGGCTTGCGGGGCAAGAGAGCCCCGAATGGCAAGTCCGCTTACCTTGGGCAGGTCTGGACGGGGTCTCCTGGCAGCGCAGGGCCCCGAGGAGGAGGGGGTGGAGAGTTCGAGAAAACTGCTCTGCCCAGGGAGCCCGGCCGGCGCGATCACTCGCAGGGCTCCCCGCGCCCCCAGTTCTGCGCCCGGCGCTCCCACAGGCTGCGAACCCGCTCCGGGTCCCCAGCCCCGCGCCGCGCGGACTCGCCCGCCCTCGGGGAGCGCCGGGAGCCCCCGGGCAGCCCCGGACGCGGGAGGCAGATCCGCGAGCGGCGGGCGCTGTCTGGAGCGCCGCGTTCGGCTGAGCGCCCGCGTTCCCAGGCCGCGATGCCACCGCGGCCGCCACTTCTCGGAGCCAGCTCCCGCCGCACGGCCCGGGGAGGGCGAGACGGCGACGCGAGCCGGGGGCGGGGCAGGAACCGGCGGGGGCGGGGCCGGGCGGGGCTTCGATCCTGGGGAGGAGGAAGCCGGGGGCGGAGCCTGGGCGGAGCTTCGGGGCCCGGACTGGCCAGAGACGGCGTCGAGAGCCGGGGGCGGGGCAGGAACCAGTCTGGGGCGGGGCAGGAGGCGTGGCTTCAGAGCGGGGAGACGGAGACAAGGGCCGGGGGCGGGGCGGGAACTGGCTAGGGGCCGGGCTGGGGCGGGGCTTCTAGTATGGGCACCAGGCCGTGGGGACCGCAGGGGGGGTTAGAAAGAGAGAGTTGGCAACCGGGTTGCGGGGTGGAGGGCGGGGCGTGAACGAGGAGGAGCTGGGGCTGGGATGGGGCCGAGCCCTGCAGAATCTCACAACTTGGGGGCGGTGATCGGTCCTAGGCTGCGCCTCTCTGGTGGCGGCGGTGGCGGTGCGCTCCCGGGAGGAACCGAGCCCGAAGAGCAAATTTAGGAGTGCTAGTGTGTGCAATCGCAGCCGGGCTGGGCGTGTTCTGCTGGTGTTTACCCTCGGGCTGGGAGGAAGACGGTAGGTTCTGGGCCTGATTGCCTATGATGGGAACTACCTGCCAGGAGGGCTGATGAAGCTACGGGGAGATGCGAGCGCTGAGGAGGGCAGGAATGAGGCCGCCTAGCTCAGGTCTCTGTCATTTAGGAAAACAAAATCAATATATCAGACTAATAGGAGAGTGACTGCTGGGACACTGATGTTAAAGATCAGGGGCAAACAACCGAGGCTGATCAGTGTTATTGATAGAAATAATTTCTCCAACAGTGTAAAAATAAAGGAGAGTCAAGGATACACTGGTAGAAAGAAGGAAGCTCTTGTGAAGAAATGGTAACTGGCATTCCGTGAAGACCCACAGCTGGAGAAGAAAGGGCGCCTCAGCTAGGGGGCTCTTGTCTGCACGTCTGGCCTGTGGAAATCCGCTATGACTCTTGTACTGCACATGTGAGATTACACCTTGTCTTGAGCCACCCAAAAGTCTGACCTCAACTATCCCAACTAAGAGCTTACGCCTAATAGGAATACAGTGAGACATCAAGCATCCCCAAAAGAACAAGGCCACCTGCAGCTGGGGATTGGCGATGCCTTCAGTTTGCTCCTATTCGGTCCCGTTTTGATCACTTGGGCAGATGTGTCCATTAAAAAGGGAGTGTAGGGCCTCCCTGTTGGCGCAGTAGGTTAAGCAGCCACTGCAGCACGAGTTCGATTCCTGCTGTGCACCAGAGGGGTGACCCACGTGGCTCAGCAGACCTCTCCTGCCCAGCACTGCTCCCCTCAGCAGTGTGCTTCAGTAGATCTGCCTGTTCTGCTCCCCACTCTGGCTCTGGTGAACCCTCTCACCTCCGGTGACTCTGTCCTGTACCCAGCTATTGTATACATAAGTAAATAAATCTTTTTTTTTTTTTTAATGGAGTGTGTTGCTTAGATCACTGGCTGGTATTACCAGACAGCAGGTCCTTAGGCGCTTAGTGAATTTCAAAGACCTTACCTTGGAAGTGACACTTGGCCTCTCTGCTCTTCTACATTGTCCCCTTGGCAGTTCCACCCCAGTCCCAATGAGCAAACTCACTCCTCCCTGGCACTAGCTTCACCATGCTTACCCATCCTTCCCACAGCTGTGCTGTGTCCAGCCACCCCATTTCCTAGTTAAAATTCTTTCTACTGAAATCTTCTCATCCACTTGGTCTCAGCTCAGATGTTTTAATTCCTCTGTAAACACCCAAAGGGTTTCCCTAGTCAGAATGGATTATTCCAACGCCCCATGTTGTGTTGCTGTGTTCAGACCTTAAATCATTTGTTTGTGCTTAATATTTCACCTGACTCACACCTAGCTCTATTCAAAACTCCTAGCCATGCACAGTCACTCAATCCCCCCAAGATTATTTATTGTATGCATACAAGAGCTGGGGTACAGGCCAGAGGCCCAGGAGGTTAGAGGATTCACCAGAGACAGAGTGGGGAGCAGAACAGGCAGATCCACTGAAACACACTGCTGAGGGGAGCAGCGGGAGGCAGGAGAGGTCTGCTGCGCCATGTGGGTCCCTCCCTGGCCGGGGATCGAACTGGCACTGCTGTGCCATGGGTGCTTCACAGTGTGGTGCTCAACCCACTGCGCCACCAGGGAGGTCCCACTCAATCCTTTTTAATCGCTGGTCTGTGTTTGACGTCCAAGTTTACTAGCTGGGCTCTGCAGAGCATCGTCTGCCCACTGAGCTCCATTCTGAAGTACAGCTCTTCCTCTGAAGTCCAGAGACAGAAGTTCCTGGAAACATCCAGATTGTCTCCCTCTGTGGTCCCCAGATGGAGGAAGACGACCCATTTGTCTCACTTACAGCATCAAGCGGAGTTGGGGGAAAGAGAAGCCCAACTATAGAGATGCTGCCAAGAGGCACTTTGGAAACTGTCTAGGAATCAGTGTGCGGAGACAGTGAATAAATAAAGTCTCAGAGCGCTTCCCAGGACAAACGGGGCTCTTTTGTGGATCCAGAGCGCTTCATGTTACCAGAACCAAGGGAATCATGGAGAATTTGTATGAGCACTAATATCTGTCGGGAAAATATTGCAACTTCATCCAAACTTTTTTTTTTCCCTTGCTGGATTTACTAAGGTGAATATCATCATTTTCTCTTTGCAGGTGCAGGACCCCAGGTAGAGTATAGTGGCCTCTCGCTTTGCCCACGCATCTGCGCAGGAGCTGTGGGCTGCCGCTAACCGCAGCGTTTTCCGAGGAGCTTTCGGGCTGAGTCATTGTGGACAAGCATCTTCTCACAGTTGTAAGTGCGCTGAAACAGGGAGCTCCAGCCAAACAATTCAGATCATTGACAGAAAAGGTGGGAGGTAAATGGCACCATGACAAATGAAGAGAGTCTTGTTTCCTGTGAGCTAAAAATGGATAGCTCTAATTATTGCCCCTTCCAGACATGCAGACGTGCAAAGTGAGTTAATTATAAATAATGCATCCCACCATAGAAGGGAGGAGCTATATGTTATGTGGCTGTACATTAAAAACCTTTATGAGTGTGGCAAGAGACACATATACCAACAGCTGCTAAATTCAGAATTCTGGAGAAGTAGCTTATTTTAATATAAGTGAAGTACAGTGTATCGCTCTGGGGATTCCCCGCTATATAGAAGGATCTTAAATCTACATGAGATTTTATTGTTGATTTCAAAGCACTTATGAAAATCTGTTTTCTTTATTTGAATATCTTTCAACTCTTTCCCCAGCTACTCTACTTACCACAGAGATGATACTTTTTAGATTACCTTCCCCCTTCCAAGGCTGGAGCCTCACCCCTCCTTCCCTCACTTCCTTCTTCCCTTCCTTCTTTTTCTTTTTAATTCTTGAACAGCTAGCCCAGAGTCCAGTACTTTGTGTTGAGCACATGTTGAACGCTGAAAGGGAATGATCATCCTCATTTTATGGCATAAGAGAAGAAGGCTTCAGTGTAGAAAGTGGGCTACTGAGATCGAAGCAGAACCACAATCTCTTTCCCGTCCCATCGTGCTGAGAAGGTTGTCACTGCACAATGGAAGCTATGTCTTGGGGTGACTTAATTCAAGTGACCCTAAAACTGGGAAGTCAGCCAAGATTTTAAAGAGCATTTCTGCAAGAAAGTTTATGTTTTCAGATAAGTAAATTCCAAGTCCAGAGCCTTAGAACAGAAGGTAAATATACTGCATTGGCCTGCAGAAAGCTAAAACACAAGCAGTAAAACAAGCCTGGTCACTGCATAGAGTACCTGGACTGGAGTCCTTTTTTTAAAGATTTATTTATTTATGCATACAAGCACTGGGGTATAGGCCAGAGGCATGGAGGGTGAGAGGATCCACCAGAGACAGAGTGTGGAGCAGAACAGATGGATCCACTGAAATACACTGCTGAGGGGAGCAGAGGGCGAGGCAGGAGAGGTCTGCCACTCCATGTGGGGCCCCTCCTTGGCCTGCGGCAGGGATCAAACTCATGCTGCAGTGGCTGCAGACACTTCACAGTGGGTTGCTTAATCTACTGCGCCACCAGGGAGGCCCCTGGAGTCTTATTTGTCTGTGATGCTGTTTTCCTGGGCTTCTAATAATTGGGGTAAAGATATCCCAGAGCTAACTGCTATATATTCAGCACCTGACCATGCACAGATCTCCAGGGATGGCTTGCACAGATCTCAGGCCCCCTACTTCTGAGGCTGACTGCTCATCTTTCTCTTAGTAGATCCCCTCTTTAATAAGGTTTTGGAAGTGAGAAAGCCGAGATGCCCATTTCTTGATCTGCTTATCCAAGCCAGGTCTGTACTGTCTTGATTCACAAGCTGGAACTAGGGTTTGCCCAGAATTTGGGGGTGTGGCTGCTGTGATTGTACAGCAGCAGACACCAAACCTGAACTGCAAATCGTATTGCACAATTGGCCGGCAGTAATAGGCCACAGCAATAATAAAGACAAAAGCACAGATTTAAAGCAGGCAGTGGAATCTGGAAATACTTTTTCTGCAATTGCTTTGAATACAAAACATCTCAAAATGACAGGGATTTTGCCTGCAGAGTTGCTAATGAAGATGCGGCCCAGAGTGTTCCTTGAGTTTGTTTATCCAGCTGTACTGGAGTCTGGGTGACAGTAACTGGATTTATAAAAATTTAAAAATACCAAAGCAGAGATCTGAGGGAAGAAGTTTCCCCCTAAGTCCACTAAAACTTTATATTCGTAAATGGGGAGCTCTCAGCTACCACATCTGCGAATATACAGTTTTGCTTTTAGTATGAAAGAAAATGATCAACAAATTGAAACTTAGAAGAGGGAACAGCGGTGACCTTCTTCTCTCCCTCCTCCTGTCTCAGTCTCCCAGCTCCTGAGCCTGGGGCTTTTTAGCCTTCTTGGGGGATTTGGTAAAGTCTGAAGAAATTTAAGGAGAGGCAGCTGGTTTTCCGAGTGCCAGGGGCTACAAGATGGAGGCAAGGAGGATGCTGTTGAGCTTTCTGAAGAGTCCCGGATCAACCCAACTAAGAATTATCTAACCTAAAATATCAATACTGCTGAGTGCAAGAAGCCGGCCCTAACCCTCTGACTTCAAAAATCGATTGTGTGCAAATTGGTGGTGCTCATTCAGATCAAGTCCTGATTATCCTCTGGCCTTTCCATCACTGTCTGCACTGACTTCCAGAACCAGCTCTTCTGCCTGACTTGTTCACTGCCAGCTTTCTGCTGCTTACCAGGTGCTGATCCTTCCTTTTCTTTTGATCAAAGGCACTTCCGAAGCCAGGAGGCTCACGCCTGGGAAAGCCTGGGCAAGGCCTCTGGGCAGTAAATAGTGGCCACACACCCAGAAGGGAAAGGGGAGCTCCAGGGTTATCAACAGCCACAAGTTAAAAACTCAGACCCCTTCACATGCAGCAGACACAATTGCACAATTGGCCGGCAGTAATAGCATGCACTCCTGCCCAATACACACAGGGACAACCAGTTCCTTTATTAAATTGGTTCTATCTGAGACATATTAAAATTCTCAGAATTAGAAAGATTACGGTATTGTTAAAAATGCCCCTTTCTCAAATCTGCCCCCACCCTGTAGATTAATAATCCTGAACACAGGGCCTCCCTGGTGGTACAAGGGGTTGAGCACCACGCTGTGGGGCTTCTGCAGCCGCTGCAGTGGGAGTTCGATCCCTGGCCAGGGAGGGGACCCACAGTGGCACAGCAGACCTCTCCTGCCTCCCCGCTGCATCCCTCAGCAGTGTGCTTCAGTGAATCTGCCTGTTCTGCTCCCCACTCTGTCTCTGGTGAATCCTCTCACCTCCTGGGCCTCTGGCCTGTACCCCAGCTCTTGTATGCATAATTAAATAAAATCTTAAAAAATGATCCCAAACACATCTCCCAATAATCCACACCTTTCAGTTGCTCTGGAGGGTAGCAGAGATGCCTGCCCTGGATCAAATTTTGCGGGTCTCTGTTCCTAGACAAGGTTTCTCATTCTTTTCTTGCCCACACACCTATGGTAAATCTCTGGCGTGCCTCCTGCTGGGTGATGAACATCCTGGCTGACAGGAACACAAGGACTTGGGAGTGCACAATTAACCCAGAGGCGTGGAGGTAGTTGTTTCACAGTTAGTTTCATTATTTTGTTACCACCGAGGCCCTTGACTATGGCATTGAAAAAATTCAGAGCCCTGTAGGCAAAGCAAAGCAAAGCTTGCTTATCGATCTAATCTGTCTGTCTGTCGCCTGTCTATTTTTATTCTTATTTATCCTTATTTATTTATATTTAAAGATTTTTATTATTTTTTAAAAAAAATTATTTATTTATGCATACAAGAGCTGGGGCACAGGCCAGAGACACAGGGAGGTGAGAGGAGTCACCAGAGACAGAGTGGGGAGCAGAACAGGCAGATGGACCAAAACACCCTGCTGAGGGGAGCAGCGGGCGAGGCAGGAGAGGTCTGCTGCGCCCTGTGGGTCCCCTCCCTGGCCGGGGATCGAACTGGCACTGCTGTGCCCCGGATGCTTCACAACGTGATGCTCACCCTGCTGCGCCACCAGTTTATTTGGAGACAGTGCTCCTGGGAAGAGGTCCTGGTGGGCAGTGTCCACGGAAGAACAACTGGGAGGAAAGCAGCACCTCAGGCTCAAGTGAGGTTCCTGGGCTGCCCACTCCTTTCCTCTCCGGGCTTTACTGAGCAGGCTGCTGGTTTATCAGCCCAGGCAAGAGCTCCTCAGTCACTCCCCCTTCTGCTGCACCCCTGGGGTCCAGTTTTATCAGCCCTGCCAGCAGGTTGGGAAGGGAGCTGCCTTCCACCTTGGCGTTTCTTGACTCTCCCTGGGCTTTATCGGCTCTGGCAAATATTTCCTGGGGTCTTGGATACAGCCGGCTGTTGATTTTCTTTAGGCAGCCCTCCCTGCTCTAAATGCCTAACAATTTTACCTGCTTATCGCTTACTCACCTGAGAGACTTTATTTTTTTTCTTTCCTCTTTTTCTTTTTTTTTTTTTCTTTTCTTTATTTATATATATTTGACATCAATTGTGGTCCCCATGGATTTCCCACCACCATTTCACCAGGGCACCGTCACCTCAGTCCCTTGTGCTCTTCCTGCCCTCATCCCATTTCCTCCCCACTCCCTACGAAGTGTCACCGATTTGTCCTTGTCTTTTTTGGTTTTTTTTTTGTGTTTATGTTTTTGGTTTTTATTGTTATTATTCATTTCCTTGGTCCCTTATTTGGTTCCCTTATATTCCTCCTAGGAATGAAACCATCCGGTATTTTTCTTTTGCCCTCTGACTTAGTTCACTGAGAAAAATCCCTTCTAGCTCCATCCATCACAGGAGAGACTTTAAACAAGTCTTAATGACACAGAAAGGAGAGAAAAATTGAGACAGTCTGGGAACATGAACATTTTGGGGGTAAATTGATTAAACGGAAAGTAGCAGAGAAGACTGCTTTGGATCTTTCTTTGAGGAGCAACTTGCAATTCTGTGGGGAGTCCCGAGAAAATAGTGAGAGTTTAGCTGTGAGATGAAGGATTGTCTCTGAGACACAATGGCCAGTAACCTCCCCTCACCTTAGTCAGTTCCCTCCTGCCACATGTTCCCTGGGAGCGGCCCTCACTGGGGAACATCTAGGCAATCTGCACCCCCCACTCCATCCCTGGAGGCCAGGAGGCTTCTCTCTTTTCTTCTGAGCATTGGCTTCATTCTCTTTTGCAGAGAATTGGCTTTACCACATCCTTCCTGAGGAAAGGCCTAAAACCAGCTACCCCCCAGCACAAGTCCAAATCCCCTTGGTTCTACCATCAGGCAGAAATAAATTGTCCATTTTGAACTTCAAATTCAAAATCTCAGGAGAAAAGAGATGATTGCACAGCACAGTTGGGGCTCCATTATGACTCATGCAGTGTTGGAAAGTAATTCAGGGTCAAGCTGTTCAAACATTGCTACAGCGGCTGACATGTGTGGGTGTGGGTATCAATCATCGCTAGAGAAAAGAGCTGGCACGTACCTAAAATGTACCTACTCTAAAATGACACATCAGAGACAGGTGCTCCCCAGAGAGGTACATGGAGCATCATGGACATGATGGCGGGCAGTCGAAGCGGTGAAGGTTGATGAGGGTTGGGGTTAGGTGGGCTTGTGGAAGGCTGAGTGGGAGGCTGGCAGATGTTTGAAAATGCCCACTAGTCGCATGATGTACATTAACTTGTAGTCCCCACACTGGTAGAATTTTCTAAATTTACTTGAATATAAAAATTACTTAGAAATGCTTGTTAAAAATACACAATATTATTTGAGAACCTAGCCAAGATTTATGGGCAAATAAGGAGAGAGAGCCAAGGAGTTCACTTTTTCTTTTAATACATGATTTTTTTTATGGAATTAAATGCTGATTTACAACAGTGACTGATTTAGATTATAGGTTAGTTAACACCTCTTTGATGTCTGTTACCATACCACACCCACCCACAAAGTATCTATATAGTCCATCATAGTCTACTGGTCTCCCTTCCTGCTTTGCTCTCCACTCCCCATGGCCCCCAATTAGTTCAGTCTATGCTTTATACGCCATATATGAGTAAAATCATCTGGTATTTGTCTTTCTCCTTCTGACATATTTCTCTGAGCACAATCCCTTTCAGAATCAGTTCCATCCATGTCACAAACAGCATAAGTTTATCTTTTTATAGCTGCATAGTATTCCACCCTATATAACACATCTTCTTAATCAACTCTTCTGTCCTTGGGCACATAGGTCATTTACCTAACTCGACTATTTTAAGTAGTGCTGCTGTGAACACAGGAGCACATGTTTCCTTTCAAGTTAGTGTTTTTGTATTTTGCAGGTAGATACCTACGAGTACAATTGTTACATCATATAGTTAATCTAATATTAATATTTTGAGAAAACTACATACAGTTATTCATAGGTGCTAAACCAGCCTACATTTCCATCAATAGTGTCTAAAAGTTCCTTTTTCTCCATATTTTTTCCAACACTTGTTATTTCTGGTCTTTTTGATATGGCCATTTGCACAAGTGCAATGGTATTTCATTGTCGATTTGATTTGCATTTCCATGATAATGAACATTTGTTCATATGCCTGTTGGCCATTTGTATATCTTCTTTGGACAAGTGTCTTTTTAGAACGTCTGCCCATTTTTTTATTGGACTATTTGATCGGATTATTTGGTTTTCATTATTGTGGAGTTGTATGAATTCTTTGTAGAGCTTGTATATTAGCCCCTCTTGGGATGCATCATTTGCAAATATTTTCTCCCATTCTGTAAGGTTTCTTTCATTTTGATGTTAGTCTCTTTCATTGTGTAGAAGCTAATATTTAGTTTGATGTCCTCCCATTGGTTTATTTTGCTTTTGTTTCCTTTGTTGCTCTAGTTGAGTCTCCAAGACACCCCTCAAGCCAATGTTTTGGATGCTTTGCTTATGTTTTCTTCCATGTATTTTATGGTTTCTTACATTTTTAAATGCCATTTTTATCATGAAGAATTGGCAAATTATCCTTATGGAGATCACCTTTTAAAATTTGCCAACTACTTATAATAGATCTCAAATTAGTTCCAGATAGAGAGAGCAAAATCTAAGATGGGCTGTGGAGGGAAAGTAAAAGGATGTTCTTGCATGAAACTAGAATTCTGTCCAATATGCTAGCATATGATTCTAGTTAAATTAAACTTAATTAAAATTTAATAAAATAAAAGCTGACATTCCTAATTGTACTATTCATAACCCTAATGTTCAAAATCCATTTATGATTAATAACTATAGTACTTTGCAACAAAGATGTAGAGCTCTTCTTTTGTTCAGAAAGTTCTATTGGATTACACTATAGAGGAAGACACAAGGATGGACTAATACGAAATATTATTTATTTCAGGAGCACTTGATCATAAGTCGATGCAGAGTTGGTAAGTAACTACCATAAAGATGATGATGATGATCTACTATGTCATGATAAAAATGACACTTATTGAGCATGTATTGTGTGCAAAGAATTTCTCTTGTAATTCTCCGAAGCAACCAAAACAGTCTGTTGTCATTTGGAAGGTAGGACCTTAGGGAGCCAGATAGTCTGATTTTGTAAGAAAAGTCAGAAACCTGGATTTTATGTGAAATTACCATTTTTAAAAATTACTTATTAAAAATGTGAAGGTTAAATAAATATGTGTGTGTGAAATAGCTTCAGATTATAAACTGTAAGGTTTTGACTTTTAATTAGAAGTTAGATACACTGAAAGAAGCTAGATACACTGAAAATCAACTTCCTGAATTGGCTTAATCAGTCTAACACTGTCCAGGAATCCAAGTACCATTTTAATGCTGGGGACTGCAATGACATTCTCTCTCGTAAGTTACCTGCTTCTATAATCCATCTCCATCTGGACTAGCCAAGATCGATGGTGTATTCAAGCAACCACATTTATATCTACACAAATATGTTGAATTTTATTTTGCTCATTTATTCAACATATAGTCACTAAATACTGTATAAATACACACTGTACCAGGAACTGGTTGAGAAAACTCTGGGACAATGACTCCTAGTCATATGGAGCTTATAATCTTCTGAACAGAAAAGACATAATATGTAAAAATGATTGTTCTCGGTATTTAATCATCACTTTATGAGATTAAAATATGTTTCAAAGATCCTCTCTAGCTTGTTATTCATTATTCTTAAAAGCACATTTAAGTTGATAGTGATCTGGAATGACACAGGAACTGGGAAATGAATAAAACCCTAAATATTTTAAGAGATCTCTAGGATGTTAGAATATTTTCAGAGCATGCCCTTCTGCTGTAATACCTGGAGTCCAGCCAGACCCAAAACAAGATGAGTGTTTATGCATAAAGGATCCTGAATGGACACTTGCTGATCAGTTTCTAGCACAGCTGAACAACGACTTTCTATGGACATTAAGGGAATTCAAAAATAATGTCTATGGGAGTTCAGACATTGTGTGTTTGTTTATCTGGCTATCTTTAGCGGTTAGACTGGCCCATTTTCCCATTAAACAGGTCATCAAGAGGCTCCAACATGGACAGGGCCGTGTTGTTGGCATAACCCACATCATGGACAAGATCTTTTCATCATAGGATACTGTCAAAAAAGTGCAAAATGCAATGGGACCTTCCTGGTGGCACAAGGGGTTAAGCACCGCACTATGAAGCATCTGCAGCCACTGCAGCACAAGTTCAATCCCCGGCCAGGGAGGGGACCCACATGGCACAGCAGAACTCTCCTGTCTTTTCTGCTGCTCCCCTCAGCAGTGTTTCAGTAGATATTTCTGTTCTGTTCCCCACTCTGTTTCTGGTGAATCCTCCCCCCCCCCCCCAAACCACCACCACACACACACACCTCTGACCTGTAACCCAGTTCTTGTATGCATAAATAAATAAAAATTGAAGAAATAATCATAAAAATATTCAAAATGCAAATCATCTCACTGGTAATCACATAAAACATAATAAGTGCAAGTAGAGCGAATCATGCTTTCCAGAAGTCCTTGATGACAAGAATCACCTGTGCTAGATTCCCATGCTAGAAAAGCAGATGGAGGGAGAAGACCCAAAGCAGGAATGCTGTGTTCTTAGTGAAACGGAACATGTGTGGGGAACCGTGGAGGATGCGGTGGGTCATGCAGAGAGAACTAAAAATAAAACGATTCATTTCCCTAAAGAGTGAGAGAGAGAAAGGGAGAGCTGAAAGCAAGGAAAAGAGGATTTATTTTTTTATTTAATTTTTTTAAAGATTTATTTATTTGTGCATACAAGAGCTGGGGTGCAGGCCAGAGGCTCAGGAAGGGAGTATATTCACCAGAGACAGAGTGGGGAGCAGAACAGCAGATCAACTGAAACACACCACTGAGGGGAGCAGTGGCCAAGACAGGAGAGGTCTGCTGCACCATGTGGGTTCCCTCCCTGCCTGGGCACTGAACTCACCATGCAACAGATGCTTCACAGTACAGCGCTCAACCTGCTGTGCCACCAGGGAGGCCCGAAAAGAGAATTTATTGACTAGATGCTACCTAGCCAAACCCACACAGTGTCCACTGAGCAGTCTGAAACCAGTCAAAAAAGAGGCCCACCGTGCCTGTGTTTTGAGTTTTACATCAACATGGCGACTCTATTCGGCCCGAGCTCCCAGCATCCAGGATTCAGGGTTCAGGGGAGTAGGGTTTGCAGCCTGGGAAGCTCCCCCTTGAGTAGGGTGGAGGGTGCTCCTCCCCTTCCTTTAACATGAGTGGGTGTGTTAAGAGACTGTTGTCACCAGAGAAGTTTAGGGAATATTGGAGTAGAAAAAGAAAGAATGATCCCTCCAGAGGCCTCTCTCCCACATAGGGCCTCTGTGCCTGTGTGCGCTGGGCCCCTCTGTGCACCTGTGTGCGTGTGTGTGTGTGTGTGTGTGTGAAAGATTCGGACCAGGCGCTTCCACATGACTGCTTCTGGACAATGGCCCACATCACAGGTGACCAGGGACACTTAGGTAGGCCATGACTGATTGTGTGGTCAGAGTCCAAGACGGTCTGGTAGTAGCTCAAAATTATACTGAGCACCTGCATGGGAAGTTCTCCCTGGATACGTGGTTGACATGTCCTCCCCTGTTCCCCAGAGAATGATGACCACCTTTGATCCCTTTGCAGTCCTGCTCCCCAGAAGATGAACGCCCTTGGTCTCCCTGGACCCTGCCCCCCTACCACTGTCATATGATAGATCATGCCTGTGTATTATTGCCAATAAATAACAAGAGCGCTGCTCACCGGGCAGCAGTGTTTTGCCTTGCAAACCCGCTCCACGACTTGTACCTGGGCGTGTCCCCAGACCAGACGTGCTGTCACATCTGCCACCACCAGAGCTGTCGTTGTGTGGTTTGACCATGTGTTGGTCGTCTTATGTGTTGCTTTCATAGACTTGTGGTTGCGAGTTATGTGCCTGAGTTTTTTGTGGGATGGTCTTGAGTTTGAAAACAAGCGCACAGGCTATACCGTAAGTTGATAAATGACCACAAACCAATTACATGACTTTTCCGAATCTAGACATCTTCATCTGTCAAGACGGGGCCTCGGTATTACAAGTACTTAGGGGAGTGGTGAGGATTCCATAAGAAGAGGCAGGGAGACTCCATCGTATAGAGCTCTGGGGTTTGCTCATGTGAGTTCTTTACAGATAAAGAGCAATTTTTCATACTTTGTCTCATTTGATTCTCTTTAACAGTCATGTGGATGATATGTATGACGGCCCCAGTCTTGTTTATTGAAAACCGAGGAAGAAAAATTCAGCATAGAAAATATGTCTCAGGATAGCGTAATAAAAATAGTACACTGCTGTCTAGCAAGTTGCTTTCTGAATATGTCTAATATTTTAAATTTAATTTAATTACTTTTGCATAGAGGAACTGGGGTTTAGGCCAGAGGTGTGGGGGGATAAGAGGATTCACTAGAGACAGAGTGGGGAGCAGAACAGGCAAATGGACTGAAGTACACTGCTGAGGGGAGCAGCGGGGAGACAGGAGAGGTCTGCTGTGCCCTTTGGGTCAGCTCCCTGGCTGGGATCGAACTCAGGCCATAGTGGTGATAGCTCTGAGATTTAACCCCTAGGCCACCAGAGAGGCCCTGAATATGTCTAATTTTAAAGACAGAGAATACTTCTAGAAAACATCTAATCATTTTGTCAGTGAAGAATCTTAGGTCCAATGAATTAAATGCATTTGTTCAGCGAGTGGCAATGACAGATCAACGATTAGAACTGAAGCCATGTTTTGTATGCAGATGTGACCTTGACCTTGCATTGACAGTAAAACAGAATCATGTGACTTATCTGTCTGCAAATCCAATGATACGTATTTTATAGTTGCTTCTTCTGGTGTTAAAAAAGAACCCTTAAATGGCAATTCTAAATGTTTCCTGAAATAAAAAAGTTTTTCAAGAAATTACCTAGCAACATTAGGACCCAGACTTCCAGAAATCTTCTAAAGCATGGATATCTGTGTCCACTGGAGATCTTTTTTGAATCAGAATCTTGATAGGGTACGAGAATTTACATTTTTATCAAGTTTACCCATTAAAGTCAGAGAACTAGCTAATTAAACTACTGTGTCCTTGAGACCAGAAATTGTGTATTTTCCTTTCTTTGTATTCCCATCAGTTCCAGTCAGAATTTCAGGCAGGCAGTTTTCACTCAGTTAACTCATTGGATTGAACTGTGGAGGAATCAATTATGGTAAAATGTTTTGATTATATAAAAATCTTTGAAACACATGCATGGATGAATCATTTCCAAATATGTAATTTATATAGATTTGCTCTGAATTAGAAGCCTATGTCTCTTGCCAAATATATTTCATCTCCTTGGAGAAATACATATACATATGAATTTTCATATAAATATATAACCTTTTAACATCTATTATATATGTAAAAAATCTACATATTAATTTGATATATCTAATATCTAATATGTATAGCAGATGTATATGATATACACAGATTATTATATATTATGCATCGTATATGTAATTATATATGAAATCTCAAATATAGCATATATAGATTTCAAATATCAGTGAGAAAATTAGGCTTTAGACAAATGGAATCCAATTTTACAGAGAGGAGAAAAACCCAAATAGCCTGCCAATTTTGAAGAATGTTAGCTTGGATATTAATTATATATTGCTGCACAATAAATTATTCCCTACTTGGCAGCTGAAAAAAAAGGTTTCCTTCCTCACACAACACATCTTTCCCAATTGTGGCTGGCCTCTCTCTGGGAGCTGCGCTTGACATATTTGTGTCTTTACGTGACCTTGGAAAAGATGCAGGCCAGATTTAGGTCAAGAGAGGGAACCTGGAAAGAATTTTACATTCTGTAATCCAAGCTCCTCTGGAAGAACACAGGGGGTCTTGTGGTCCTTGAGGACCACTCGAGGGAAGCACAGGGTGGGCGATAGGGAGACTGAGAATGACACGTAGGGAGGCAGTTTATTGTAGTTTCTGAGGGGTGGAGCAGGAAGGGCAGGGTAGCAGGCTTATGATGGTCCAGTTGAAATAATCTCAGTGAAAACATTAACTCACGTAGGCATATGTGGGTCTGTGATCATGCAGTGCTGCTCACGATGGCCAAGATGGGGGAACAACTGTTCACTGACAGAGAAGTGGATAAAGACGATGTGAAAAAGACACGTGATGGAAAACTACTCAGCTGTAAAAAATGATGAAAGGGCCTCTCTGGTGGCACAAGGGGTTAAGTAACAGCACTGTGAAGCTATTCACAGCTACTGTAGCATGAGTTAGATCCCCCAGCCAGGGAGGGGACCCACATGGCACAGCAGACCTCTCCTGTCTCCCCGCTGCTCCCCTCAGCAATGCATTTAAGTAGATCTGCCTGTTCTGCTCCCCACTCTGTCTCTGGGGGGGGAGTCCTCTCACCCCGCCAATCCCACACCCCTGGTCTGCAGCCCAGCTCTTGTGTGCATAAATAAATATTTTTTAAAAATTAAAAAAATCATAAAAATGATGAAACTTTGCCATCTGTGCACCATGGATGGACCTTAAAGGGCCTTAAGGGAAATCATTCTGAAGAAGAAAGATAATCATTATTTTTTCACTCATCACTAAGAAACAAAGCTAATGGACAAACAAACCAAACCTAAGCACTGGAGTTCTGACATCAGACTGTGGTTACCAGAGGGGAAGGGGGATGAGGGGTGGGTAAAACAGGTTAAAGGTGGGCAATTGTGTGGAGTTGGGTGGAAAGTAGACTTTTGGTGGAGACCATAATGTGGCATCTACAGATGCCAAACTGCAGGACAGCACACCTCAAACCTATATAGTTTTGTGAAGTAGTGTTACTTCATTATATGTTCTTTTTTTTTTTAAGGATTTATTTATTTATGCATACAAGCACTGGGGACAGGCCAGAGGTACAGGGGAGTGGGAGGATCCACTAGAGACAGAGTGGGGAACAGAACAGGCAGATGGACTGAAATCCACTGTTGAGGGGAGCAGCGGGCGAGGCAAGAGAGGGCTGCTGCGCCCTGTGGGTCCCCTCCCTGGCCGGTAGCAGGGATCGAACTCATGTTGCAGTGGCTGCGGTCTGCTTCATAGTGCGTTGCTTAACCCACTGCACCACCAGGGAGGCCCCTCATTATTTGTTCTTAATAAGAATGATTTCTGTGTGTTCTGAGCATAGGGACTGTCTCTGGTGTCTAGTATCTGGCCCTGGAGTCACTAAAGAGAGGGGCATAGTGACCTGGAATAAGAGAACAGATAAGGGAGGTACAGGCAGGGAAAGGGGCACCCCAGAACCCCCAAACCTGCCCTCTCTAAATGGGCTCTGTCATCTGCCATATCAAGACAAATCTATAAGGCCTTTAATGGAAAGGAACTTTAATACAATTAGTGAACAATACAGAAAAGACAAAGAATGTAGTTACTAAATTAATCATCTAAAGTTACTTGTCACCTTGTGGATAAAAGTCCAGTTAAACAGGATGGGCCTAAAGCAAGGCCTAAAAGTCTGTCACAAGTTTAAAGCACCTTTTGGTGGAGACCCATAGAAAAGGGTCAGAAAGTGTCAGATAAATCTGGGAGTAAAAGAATAAAATTAAAATCAAGATGAAAGCTGCCATTGTTAAGCTCCCCACGGGTCTCTCTCCCACATCTGTTCCAACCAGTCCAGGACCAAAAAGCAAGTGCAGGTTTTTCACATGTTTCTCTGCTCCATGTCTCTCTTCCAAGTCTCCCTGCTGCTCTCCATCCTGCTTCCTTTTTCTCCTTTCTCCCTTCTCTAGTCTCCTTTCTAGCTTCTACTTATCCCAGCTCAGCTCCACCCTACTTAGGGTGGGTCAGCGATCCTGGAACTTCACTTTTTCCTGGGGACCCCCCTGTGACCAGTGGACCATGCCTTAAGCAGCTACCAGTATGGGGAACTGAATAGCCACTGGCCTGGACTGCAAAACTGAGTCAGAACAGCGTTAAAAACAAGAACAAACGCAACATATTGCCGTTGGCCAGCATGAAGTCTTCCGAGGGTTTGGATGGGGCTGCAAGTTCTGCTCTCAAGAAGTCTCATCGACTTGACTCTTGGCATTGATGTGACTGTCACCAGCTGGTGACAGGAGGGCTCAGATCGTCTTTCCATGGACAATGTGGCCTGATCATTTTCACAAAATGGCAGCTGGTGCTACCCAGATTTTGTGCTTCTGGAATGAGAGCAGCAAGGAGAACATTACAGTCCTTTTATGACCTAGTTTCAGAACCCATATCATTGTTGCAAGCAAGACATTTAATCCCATACAGGCATTTTATGCCATCACAGCTTGATTGGCAGGATTCTCTAGAAAAAGAGGTGACAAGAATATTTTCTGGTTAACTTAGCATATATATATGTATGTATACATATTTCTATTGATTCTCACTGATGAACACTTAAAGCTTTTATAATTTTATAATATTATGATGCACTATTATCTGTGTAAATTATGCGTTTTGTCTTAGATGCCTGTTAAGACAATGCTGGCTGAAGAGAAGAAATCATGTTCAGTGCATTTGTATGCATTTTGATCAGTATTAGGATTTCGTTATTTTTTGATATAACAAAGGTCACAGTTGGGCCCTCCCTGGTGGCGCAGTGGGTTAAGCAATGCACTATGAAGCAAACCGCAGCCACTGCAGCACGAGTTCGATCCCTGCTGCGCGCCAGGGACGGGACCCACAGGGTGCAGGCAGACCTCTCCTGCCTCACCCGCTGCGCCCCTCAGCAGTGTGCTTCCATCAATCTGCCTGTTTTGTTCCCTGCTCTGTCTGGTAGATTCTCTCACCACCCCAACCTCTGGCCTGTACCCCAGTGTTTGTATACATAAATAAATAAATCTTAAAAAAAACAAAACAAAGGTCAAGTTATAGAAGTTATAGAAAAGTTATAGAAAATGAAAGGCCTATGTTCCTCATTTTCACATGTGATCCCAAGGTAAATTCTGGAATAACACTATAAATTATCATTATATCATAACAGCCACTTGGAAAGATCAAACACATTTTCCTATGTATTCATTCAGTTATTCAACAAGTATTAGAATTCCCGTCATTTGTCTAATTCAGGGATAAGCATTGTGTATGATGGTAAAAAGAGACAAGTGGCCCTCGTTCCCATTGAATTTATGTTCTAGTACAGGAGAAAGTTTCATTGAACTATTCAGACTAAAGTATATGTGATTTAGAACTGAACTACAATAGAAAATGTGCATAATACTATGAAAGTAGACAGAGCACATAGAACAAAAGGGAAGTTTTCCTTTAGTTGACATCTAAACAATGAATTGTAAAGAGCAGGAAGAAGCCAGATTCTCCATAATTAATTGAACTTTGCATCGTATTTTTTAAATGACACTAAATGATCTCAGCTAACAAGGAGATCCTCAAATGTTTACCATCTCAGACAAATGATATTTTCCCTTTCAAAGTTTTTAATCTTTTACTCCTTGATTCCATTTATGATCTTTATTTATTTAAAGATTTATTTATTTATGCATGCAAGACTGGGGTGCAGGCCAGAGGCACGGGGGTGTGGGATGATGGTGGTGGTGAGAGGATTCACCAGAGACAGAGTGGGGAGCAGAACAGGCAGATAGACTGAAATACACTGTTGAGGGGAGCAGTGGGTGAGGCAGGAGAGGTCTGCTGCACCATGTGGATTCACTCCCTGGACGGGGATCGAACTGGTATTGCAGTGGCTGCTTAGATGGTTCCTATTGCTGCGCCTTAACCCCTTGCGCCACCAGGGAGGGCCCCATTTATGACCTTTAAAGATTATGCTGGGAAAATACCATGACTCTTCCAATGTGTGTGTACTTATTTAGATTTGGTAGTCGGTGAACACTCAATCTTTTAACTTTCTGACTTATAAAAAAGAAAAAAACAATTTTAATGTTATCCATGACATCATTTAAAGCCAGGATTTTTACTATTTGCAGAAAGGCCGCCAAAGTTTTCTGAATTTATGGAAAGGAATTTGCCTTGCTCTGAGATAAGTTATTGGAACCACAAGCAGAAACTCATTCCCTGTGTGGGGCGCCATCTTGATGTTGATTTGGGAGCATGTGTTGATGAGGGTTAATGAGTCACATGCAAATCCTATTTTTTGAAATTATTCTCATTATTGTTTGTTAAATTCTCCTTTTGACAAACTTATGAAACTACTCTTATTTTTTGTGGAAGAGCAAAGAACAACTATAATGACAAGAACTTTACACTGACAGGGAATAATTTCTTTGGAACTATGCTGATAGTAATGGATCTTATAGGCTTTGTGAGAAGCAATATACTTCCTGAACTGAAAATATATTCTTTCTCCTAGCTTTGAAATGTTCTGTATTACAGTTATTCGAAATCAGGAATTAAAACTTCTTAAATGTACAGTTTAAAAAGAAGGTCTTTAGGGATTTAAAAATGGATCCAAATGATCACTTTCCTACCCTTCATTTAGTTAACTTAATTTTTATAATTTCATCCAGATGTCATTATCTTCGCTTTTCATATTTGTGCAATGAATAGTATTATTCAGTGTGCATTTAATTTGAACCCATTTTTGCTATTAAGTATGTATTATTTTTTAAAGCATGAAACCCAGTATCGTTCAATAGCTTCAAATATTTCATTCCAACTTTTTAATTGCTGTTTAAAATTTTAAAACCCTTAGTATTATATAATCAAAAGACTGCAACAAAGGCAAAAACTTAATTTTCTCATTTTCTATAGATACATTCTTTTTTTATATAAAAGACTATAGTCTAGTCTGTAGTCTAGCTAAATCATGTGACCTTTATATTGTTAATTTAATTAATTACTTTGTTTGCCCTTGGGGAAATCTAAAGGATTTTTGGCTATTAGTGGAATTAAATAGCGTAGTAAATTTGAAATAAACCAAATACTTCTTCAGAGACCCTTGAAAGAAAGCTATAACTATATATATTTTTCTATTTAAAATTAAACAAGACTACTTTAAATTATTTGGAAGTTAAAAGAAAGAGCTTTGTGTACATAGGCCCATTTTATTTATAGTGCTTCTGCCTAATTCCACTATTTGGTGGGTGTTATTTACACTATTCCTTTTAAAACTGCACAGATAAGAAACTGAAAAATGAAAATGTGAAACTAAGTTAACAAAATGTGAATCTTGTCAGCGTTGTATTTTACCTACAATAATAAAATTAAGCTCCTATAATATTTTGAATTGTTACATCGGATTTTTTAAAATCTATTTTTTTAAGATTTATTTATTTATGCATACAAGAGCTGGGGTACAGGCCAGAGGTGTGTGGGGGTGAGAGGATTCACCACAGACAGAGCGGGGAGCAGAACAGGCAGATCAATGGAAGTACACTGCTGAGGGGAGCAGCGGGCCAGGCAGGAGAGGTCTGCTGTGCCATGTGGGTCCCCTACTGGCGGGCAGCAGGGATCGAACTCGTGCTGCAGTGGCTGCGGTTTGCTTCACAGTGTGTTGCTTAACCCACTGCACCATCAGGGAGGCCCAACATAGGATATTTTAAAAGTACTTTCATATATTAAAAATATAAAAGTACAGAAAGTATTTTATGAGCCCTTAAGAAATTGGAATTTTGTTCACAATATCATAAAGATATGGAACTTGGATTTATTGGTTCTCTCACCCCCATTTACCATCTGAGATGCCATCTTGATGTTGATTTGGAGAGTGTGTTGATAAAGGTCTCTCCATGGTGGGGGTCTTCCAATATTATTCTATAACACTGTTCTGCATCTTTTTATTATTGAAATATTTTTTATATATTATTTATTTGAAATACATCTGGCATATAAATACATCAATTAAAGGTTTACATAGTAGCTTGTTATAGTTATATTTTATGATTATTGTATTGTAGTGTTAATTAGTACCTCTACACATTCCATAATTATCCTTCCTTTTCAGTGGTTGGTATCAAGATCTAGATTTTTAGCAAGTTTGATGATTATTATACAGCATCACTGCCTGTGTTCACTCTGCGTTAGATCTCTAGATCTTGTTCACTATTCATTACGAGTTTGTACCTGCAAACGACATGTGTCCTGTTTGTCTACTACCACTCCTTGGGAATCACCATTTTAGTTTGCTTCTGTTTGTAGAGTTTGGCATTTTCACTTGGAGTAACAACTAATTTGGTACATGGATCATTTTTTGAAGTGGATTTCACAGAATCATTTTGTATAGGAATCCTGCAGCCAGTGCTCCTGTGAATTTCTTGTTCTGAGTTTCCAGTCCAGTCCACTGTGCCCCAGAGGGCAGCGTTCTGTGCTTAAAACCAAGCTGACCTGTTACCTGGGTGCTTCTGTACAGCTTGTATCAGCCACATATGGTGAGTCCTGCTAGCCGAGGCACGTAGGAGAATGGGGTGACACTTAAGATGGTTGGTTGATGTCAGAAATGATACTTACTTGCTGGTCAGTAGAATAAGAATGTGACTCTTGATTAGACTTTGCCTCCTGGAAGACACCTGGATCTGGAAGATTCTTTCCATGTACTGTGTCATATAGTAGCCATAGAAATTTTGCTGATTTTTGATCCTAACATTTTAGAGCAGTAAAAGACCTAGTGGCACTATAAATCGAGTCTTTCTTTTGTACTGGGGAAATGATCACTGTTTCACTTCCCGATTCTGCCATCCTTCCAGTATTCAGAAATCTTAAGCTATTTAGGAATCCTTCTAGTATTCAGAATTCCTTGCAAAGGCTTCCCTTGCAGTGTAAAGGATGAAAAAGAGATTGTGCAAATGGAAAATTTCAGGAATAATGCTGCAATAGACTTTTTTGCTGCACAATTGTTAGGGATGAAGGAAAACCAGTAACAGTCACTGTTAGACATTGGGGAGATACCAGTTAGATGCAAATGAAAGAGAATTCAGTTCCTCTGGCACTCTGGCATTCAGCTCAAGGCATGTGTGCTTCAGGACAAGGAGTGGAACAGTTCACATTTCCATGTGTAGATTTGCCCAGTTAATGCTAGGAGCATAACAGAGGTGATTTTACTGTAGGAGTTATTCCTTTGGAGCTAATTAGATTATAAAGGGAGATCATGCTAATGGTTATGATTTATGAGACTCTAGAATCATGGTGAAGTTGATAATTTTTTTAGTATCCATTTCAGAGCTCAGCAAATCAACTTGTTGAGTGACATTAAATATACACAATGGAATATTATTCAGCAATCAAAAAAGATAAACTAGAGTCATTTGTAGAAACATAGGTGGTCTGGAAGGGATTATAAGTGAAATAAGTCAGAAGACAAAAGAAAATTATTGGATGGGTTCACTTTTAGGAGGAATATAAAGGAACCAAAAAAGGGATCAAGGAAAAGAACAATAACAATAAAAAAATCACAACACAAAAAGACAAAGACAAATCAGAGGCACTTTGTGGGGGAGGGGAGGGAGAAGGACTGGGATGAAGGCAGAAAGAGCACAAGGGACTGAGGTGATGGTGCACTGGTGAAATGGTAATGGGAAATCCATGGGGACCACAATTGATGTCAAATATGTATAAATAAAGAAGGAAACAAACGGACTGGAAAAGGAGACAGAATTCCCTCTGATTTACATGGCAGTACTTATTTTCCTCTTCATAATGCTAGCACATCCTTTTGGAAGCAGAAGAAGGTGAAGAACACATTGGCAGTTTTGTATCAATAATGTCAACTTGAGATTTATTTTCTCTCCCACTAAAGTGACTGGATGTTTCTGTACTCTGGAGAAACTGTCTCTATAGCAATATATATTTTAGTCAGATCTGTTGAAACAAAATACAGTTATGCAGATGTCTGATGTGGTAAGGAAAAGGCACATGGCTGAGTTCACTTAACAAATATTTATTGCATGGGTAGGAAGATCTAAATAATGTAGCACATTTGTAATCCACAGTGCTAGAGAAGAGATCTCAAAGTAAGGAAGCCATGGTTACTGTTCTTTAAATGTCAGAGTACATTCAAGAAAGAGAAATATATCAAATAATGACAACAGTTTGTAACAGTATTGTGGTGCAGATCTAGTTCCAATTTTCTGAGTTCACCATTGTGTTTTGAGATTGAATACAGGCACTATACAGGAGGGAAAAAAAGATGCAAAGATAGTAAGTATAAACTTGTACATGAGTAGTCATTTTTAAGCATGTGTAAGCACAATAATAATCTACCAAATGAGCATTTCATCAGTAAACTGAAATAATTGCCCCAAAATTTTAGGAAACACAGCCCCAAACTAAAAATCATTCTTTTTTAAAAAAAGATATTTATTAATGTATGCAAGACCTAGGGTACAGGCCAGTGGTGCAGGGGGTGAGAGGACTCACCAGAGACAGTGGGGAGCAGAACAGGCAATTCCACTGAAATACACTGCTGAGGAGAGCAGCAGGCAGGCAGGAGAGGTCTGCTGCTCCCTGTGGTTCCCGTCTCTGACCGGGATCGAACTCATGCTTCAGTGGCTGCAGATAGCTTCAGCGTGCTGCACTTAACCCCTTGCGCCACCAGAGAGGCCCCTAAATATCATTCTTAAGGACAGAATACAGATCAACCAAAGAAATGTGTAGATAAATGGAAAAACGTTCCAAAATTATTATGTGGGACCAAAAAGAAGTTGAATATCATGACTTACTCATTTACTCATTCATTTTTCATTCACTTAGTACTGATAAAGTACTTTAGAGCCTTCACATATTTTCAGGGGTCAGGGAAATAATTCAATTTTCTAAGTAATAAATATACATATGCCATAAAATTATAATCTTTTTCAAGTACTCTGCTGGCCTAACTCAACAATCTTTTTTCCTGTGAACTGTTACTATTTTCCCCTTAATAATGAATCTAATAAATGTTATAAAAACAGAATTCTAATAAAATACATAGTAGATGCTACTTAAGAAAGGGTTAGTGGAAGTCTGAGTCTAGAAGTTTACCTTCACTGAGCGATTGCTATTTTTTTTAAAGATTTATTTATTTATGCATACAAGAACTGGGGTATAAGCCAGAGGTGTGGGGGGTGAGAGGAGTCACCAGAGATAGATTGGGGAACAGAACAGGCAGATCTACTGAAATACATGGCTGAGGGGAACAGCAGACAAGACAGGAGAGGTCTGCTGCGTCATTTGGGTCACCTCCCTGGGCAGGGATTGAACTTGTGCTATAGTGGCTGCAGATGCTTCATAGTGCAGTGCTCAACCCCTTGAGCCTCCAGGGAGGCCCCGGAATTGGCATTTTGAAAGAGAAATTTCTATCAAGTGGAGCAAAAACCAGCTAATTCAGTTCTTTAGCAGTCAGACTCCTTGGCTCCAATGAAAAAGAAAAAGTTAAGATTTAAACATACATATTTTGTTTAAATGTGAATAGGTATCTGCCATACACCTTCCTAAAAGTATTAGAAGTTAATACTATGTCTTAAAATTTGTTAAAATTCCAATAATTTTTATACATAAATATTTAGATTATGGGTGAAACTCCTTGGCAAGCATTCACAATGGGAGAAATAGACAATGATTTTTTTTTTTTTTTTGGCCTATGGAAAGCACATTCCTTCACACATCTGTTTGATAAATGTTTTTTTTTTTAAAGATTTATTTATTTATGCATACAAGC
>JAGFMF010011484.1:2192238-2245625 GCA_019455555.1 Galemys pyrenaicus | reverse complement strand
GTGGTGAGAGAATCCACCAGAGAGAGCAGGATGCAGAACAGGCAGATTGACAGAAACACACTGCTGAGGGGAGCAGCGGGCACAGCAGGAGAGGTCTGCTGCGCCATGTGGGTCTCCTCCCTGGCCGGCGGAAGGGATCGAACTCGTGCTGCAGTGGCTGCAGTTTGCTTCATAGTGCGTTACTCAACCCACTGCGCCACCAGGGCGGGCCCTGTTCGATAAATGTTTATGGTACAACACAACAGAAACAGGAGGTGTCAAAATCCTGAGATCAGGGAGGGTCTTTCACTTCTCAAATGTCAGTGCACTTATTTATTTTATTTTGTTTATAAACTTGAACATGAGTAGTCATTTTTAAGATTTATTTTATTTATGCATACAAGAGCTGGGGTACAGGCCAGAGGTGTAGGGGGTAAGAGGATTCACCAGAAAGACAGAGCGGGGAGCAGAACAGGCAGATCAGCTGAAACACACTGCTGAGGGGAGCAGCGGGTGAGGCAGGAGAGGTCTGCTGCACCATGTGGGTCACCCCCCTGGCCGGGGACAGGGATTGAACTCATGCTGCAGTGGCTGCAGTTTGCTTCATAGTGTGCTGCTTAACCCACTGCGCCACCAGGGAGGCCCCGTCAGTGCACATTTGTCCCAAAGACAAAGTAATTGAAGAAACTAATTTTAGACAGAGGACTAGCTTTTGGGATAAAACAGGTGTTCATTTTTATGAATATATGAATAAATAGCATGTTCACTTAAACTACAAAATTCTTGAGGAAAAGGTGTCTTGCAGAAACCAGAACATTTATGGAACCTAATATAGGGTGTCTGGGAGCCCAAAAGCACATGGGAAGAGGCAGGTTTAGTACTAATGGTGTGTGAACATCCTGGCAATTCACAGTAAAGGAGAGCGAGGGCCTTTGCCCCAGTCGTCTCCTCCTTTCTCCTTTTGTTTACTCGCTCTGGGGCTGCTGCCTCATCACTTGTTCCCTCCAAAATGTTTCAAGCTCTGGAGATATGAAAAGGATCAGTTCCCTGTGGACATCAACAGAAGATTCATATTCAACAATCTCTGTCTCCTTTGTCTTTCCCTACAGCGTCAGCCCTCTTCTCTCTCCCTTACTTTGTGCTAAAGAAAGATATGAAGGTACAGATTCTGAAACATTTAAAAATGTGGTACCTCTATGGTGGCACAAGGGGTTAAGGCATAGCACTACAGGGCCCGCCCTGGTGGCACAGTGGGTTAAGCAACGCGCCGCCGCCGGCCGAGGATGAGACCCACGTGGCATAGCAGACTTCTCCTGCCTTGCTCGCTGCTCCCCTCGTCAGTGTGTTTCTGTCGATCTGCCTGTTCTGCATCCTGCTCTGTCTGGTGGATTCTCTCACCACCCCACACCTCTGGCCTGTACCCCAGTGCTTGTATGCATAAATAAATAAATCTTGAAAAAAAAAGAAAAAGGCATAGCACTACAAAGCTACTTCAGCCACTGCAGCTCGAGTACGATCCCTGGCCAGGGAGGGGACCCACATGGTGCAACAGCCCTCTCCTGCCTTGCCGGCTGCTCCCCTCGGCAGTGTATCTCAGTCGATCTGCCTGTTCTGCTTCCCACTCTGTCTCTGGTGACTCCTCTCACCCCCACCCCCCGCACCTCTGGCCTACACCCCAGCTCTTGTATGCAAAAATAAATAAATCTTTTAAAAATATATACTTACTGTCATTATTTATCAAGATACCATTAGTCTTTTTAAATGCATTAAACATCTGGCCTTTAATAAATTAAAATTGATTAGCTATTGCTGAGTAAATGATTGAAGTCAAATACATTTCAGTTGTCAACTGCATGAGTGTACATGTGTCTCTTCTTTTTTTAAAAAATTTTATTCATGTATACAATAACTGGGGTGCAGGCCACATATGGGGGGTCAGAGGATTCACCAGAGACAGAGTGGGGAGCAGAACAGGTGGATCTACTGAAATCCACTGCTGAGGAGAGCAGCAGGTGAGACAGGAGGGGTCTGCTGTGCCATGTGGGTCCCCTCCCCAGCCAGGGATCGAACTCGTGCTCAGTGTCTACAGATGCTTCGTAATGCTGTGCCTTAACCTCTTACATCACCAGGGAGACCCCTTATATGTATCTCTTAAGAAGTTTCCTAAAAGAGTGGGATTCAATTTCCTGGATCTAAAAAGATGGGAACAGGGGGTAGCACCTGAATGCAGTCAGCTGCTCTCCCAGATTAAATGTCTAGCTCGTCTGTCTCTAATTATAACACAGTTTACAACTTTAATTTTCCTGGCAAAAATTACATAGAAAATTAAAATAAAAAGGGAAATATGAATACTTTAGCATTTAGTTTAAATCTTCAAACTAAGTCTTAATAATTTTCGTTTGCACATAGACCCATGAGATGCACTCTTTAGTGATGTCTAAAATAAATGAATATATTAGAGAAACATACATTTTCCTAAAGATAATTCTTATATGCTTAAAAGTTTCTAACTACTTTGCAAATTATTTGCTTTCTTACTCATGAAAAAATAGAGTCAAGTGTTATTGGATACTCTGTGAAATTTCTTTTCCCTTTAGAATATCAAAGAAAGAGGTAGATTTATTGGTCATTATTTCAATCGGTATCTACTAAGCATCTACCAGGTGTCTTTAGTCACGATCTCAAGTATAAAATGATCCACGTTTTAAATTATAGGACTTGAAGTACCGACTCACTTGATAAAAACATCCAGAAAATTTCATGGAAACAAAACATCCTAATTTATCCTGGATAAGCTTCAGTAACTTTAGCTACATTGATTCATTAATTTAAATTAATGATAAGAGTGACCTTTTTTTCATTGATGAATGGAATAGATTTTGGGTTAGGTAGGTCTAATCATTTGATCATGCATACCCAACAATATAACTTAGGTTATATATATTATTTTGTGATTGAATTGTCAATTATAACTACTTCTCTATCTGATGATTTATTATTGATTATTCCTGATGTTTTAATATTGCCAAGTGACAGACTTTTATTTTGGTTTAGCACTTTTTAAATTAGAGTTGAATAAATTGACTAAGAAACCACAGCCAATTTTGAATGACATGACAGATTTATTTGAAAACTATCTTAGAAAATCAGATTAGCCGGTTTTATATTTAAAATATGTACTTTTATTGCACATGAAACTATTGATTCAATCAACTGTGGTTTATAATGGCAGAGATCTTGCTATTGCAATCATGATTGTTATTTATGAATAACAAAATTATCAGGAGAATGCACTTTTTAAACAAGCTATACACAAGATATAGAATTTGAATAGAAAATAGAGATTACAAGAAATTTCTATGACATATCCCAATAAGATCGTGGGCATTGATCTAAAAGAAATGTTTCTTAGAGCTCTCTCGAGCTTTCATACTCTTATCTGGAAAAAAAAATCACTTTTGGAAATAGAAAAATATGATGACTAAAAGTATTACCGGTTTCCATACACTTGTTAGTAGACTGAGGCCTTGAGTGAGGAAACATGTTCCTTTGTCAATTTGGTAGCAGGTTTGCTCCTGTAGAAATTGGCATTGCTTCACTAGCTGTCTCATAATTGAGTCTGCAGGGACTGATCTCCTCAGGAGTCTGCTGAACCTTATTCTGATCCACTCCAGTATATCATCTTGACTTCGAGTGCATAAAACCTGAAATTTCAGGATTCTGTGAAGATCCACCCTGCAAAGTTGAAGGCAAAATGCAAGTGCTCGTGGTCCACTTCTAATACTGCATGAAGCTTGCTGGGTCACAGCGACTCTTGGAGAAACATTATAATATCACCATTTGGGTCAACTGCTCCAACCCATTCATCAAGGTATTAGTAAGACTCATTTATAGTGAAGGAAAGAGGAAAGACAGGGGGACTTCTTAGCTGGTCCAAGCTACAATACTGGAAACGTGGATATCTGCTTCTCTTTCACCCCTAGCTTGAGGTAACTGTAGCTCCTCTGGGAACCCCTGGCAAGGCAACAGGATAGCTGTTACTCAGTGGAGGTAGCATGGAACATACCTGAAATCAGGGTTGCCTCTCAATTTTGCTATGTTCAATGCTAACAGTTAATAGAAGACTACAGCATCCTGGATACACAGGACAGCATGGGGTAATGAGCCCAGGAAGTCGAAGCGTGGAGTGGTCGTGGGAGCATTGAATTATAGACAACCACTGCGATTTCTTTGACCAACCCTTTGGAAATAAGAACGCTACTTCCTGCTCACGTATTTAATCATTTCTTTGCTGTATCACAAAGGCATCTGTGTATTAGCTACGACCCTCCCTACTCTCTTCCCCCAATTATTACATGTCGGGTATATGTAGGGTAGTTAAAATTCAAATTACTTTCATGTTTCAGAATATCTATTTTCTAAGTGCTAATATGACCAAACACGATGAAGAAGAATGGTTAGCAGAGACTGTAGACATGAAATTAGATCCGGAGGATGACTGGGCTTGGGACATTTCATGTTATTTAGAAAGCAAACTTGTTGCCTTTTTCTAAGGGAAACTACATTGTCCTGGTGAATAGACCCAGTTATTTTCACTGCTTGGATAAGTTAGGTCTAGGGCCTCCTTGGTGGCACAAGGGGTTGAGTGCCTCATTGTGGAGCTTGGACAGCCACTGCAGTGAGAGTGCGATCCCCCACCAGGGAGGGGACCCACTTGGCACAGCAGACACCTCCTGTCTCCCCACTGCTCCCCTCAGCAGTGTGTTTCGGTTCATCCGTGTGTTCTGCTTCTGACTCTGTCTCTGGTGAATCCTCTCACCTCTCTACCTCTCTCCCCGTCTCATCCCTACCCCCGCCTCTGGTCTGTCCCCTAGCTCTTGTATGTATAAATAGATAAATCTTTTTTTAAAAACACACCAAAAAAAAAAAAAAGAAAGAAAGAAAAACTGAGGTCTAGAAGAGTGTTACTTTTGATATTGAGAAGTTGGCGTGTCCAAACATTTTTAAATTTGGACTGCCTGAATATGTTGAAATCCTTCTATGTGAGTTGAGATTTCTCTACATTTCCTGCGAAGAATCTGATAAATGGCTTTGACCACTTTGCTTTGCCACCAGAGTTTACACCTATGACTGAGGTTACCGACACCTAGTCAGCCAGCAAATTTATGAGGGAAGAGCCAGGACTGACATCCTGTTAGGTGGGTGTGGACTCAGCCCGTAACATGGCGGCTTGTCAGTAGGTTTCCTTCCCAGAGGTTGTGCTTTCACTGTTCTTCTGGCAGAAATACTGAAGCCTAAGAGCAGATAAGCCTCATCTCCTTGGAGCGGTTACCTTCAAAGTGTCTCTGCTCCCCAAAGCTTTAACTTTCCAGAACCATGCTGATATTATACAAAAGTTGAAACCATGGGAATTCTCATGGGGAGAAAAATGAAAACAGGTATTTTTAAAAGATGCAGGGGCCTCCCTGGTGGCGCAAGGGGTTGCTGCTGCCCTGTGAAGCATCTGCAGCCACTGCAGCACGAGTTCGATCCCTGGCCAGGGAGGGGACCCACGCAGCACAGCTACCAATCCTGCCTCGCGGCTGCTCCCCTCAGCTGTATGTTTCAGTAGATTTATGTTCTGCTCCCCACTCTGTCTCTGGTGAGTCCTCTCACCACTCACACCTCTGTCCTGTGCATAAAATATATAAATCTTATATGCATAAAATAGATAAATCTTTAAAAATAAATAAAAAATACAACCGCCATGCTATTTCACACACAATTTTTTCAACTGTGAAGTTAAAGAGAGCCCTCAGTAATACAGATGGTAGTGACGTGTGGGAAAGTCCATACTGAGGTACTTGGCACAGAGCACACATTCTACAGATGTGAGGCCCCTTTGTTTAGTCCTTGGGACATCCAATCATTTTATAGCTCTATTACAGAAGAGATAGGGCACCAAAAAGGATACCGGTTTAAAAAAGAATATGGACTCTGAAACTTTCTTCGGAACACTTGAAAAAGGGAAAAGATGGTGGTACCCTGTCGTTCGGTTCCCATCAGTGAGTTGTACGGTTTTTGGCAAGCCATTCACTGGACAGGTTTCCCCTGATGAGGAGGGAAGCAGTTGACTCATCTGATGCCAACATTCCTTTCAGCTTTATGGAATTATATTGATTAATACTAAAGATAAAGTTCTCTTTGGTTGCTTGGATTTACTTCTTAGAATATGAAGGTATAATTTAATTCTGATATTTGTTCTGTATTCTTCCAAACCTGATTTTTGTTATATGAGATTTAAAAAATCGAATTTACATAATGTTGCTCGGAATTAGGTGATCCATCTAGTCTGTGTTATTCTCAGCTAGCCTGAATTTTAAAAGTTCTCATTTTTCTTACTTTTTATGGAGAGTAATACCACCATATGGCCATTTTGCAATTTTTTTTCCAGGTTTCTTGCACAGTGAAATCAGAAGAAATACAATGGAAATTGCTGTTTATTCCTCGTACACTCAAGCATCCATTCCTTTAGCAAATGTTCTCTAGATGACCCCTCTCTGCTCAACACTCACCCTGCTTTAGAATTGGGGGACCACCTGTGTTCTTCGTCATCGATGATAAGGAAGCTGGTAGACATAAACTGCAACTTCCTGTGAAATGCCCTCTGCACCCACCCCTCTCATTGTGTCATTTCCGGTCCTCTCAGGGAATCCTCCCTGCAGGAAAATGTCTGTCTCTCTTCTCACATCACCCCTGGGACTCCACCAGTTAGCTCCCCTCTCTCTCTCTAATGAAACAAGGTAATGAGTTTGTCAAGACCCAGTTTCAAAGTCACCTCCACCACTAGGACAGCATGACCTTGTGCTACAAAAGATTTAGAATTTTGTGCTTCTACTCCCTCAGCTGGAAAATATGGAATAATATAGTCCCCCTGATAAGATGTGTGCTGTTCTAGATTCACTGCCTTTATTTTCCCCCACCCATGCCTTAAACCTTTGAAATATAAACTTATCTTCCAACACTCTAGTGAAATGGTGCTTGTGTTAAATTAAATCATTGAATTCTTGTGTCTTTCTTGATGACTATGTCAGATGTCCCTGGTTTTGTCCTAGTTAATCTCCTATTTCTTGATGTTTACTTATTTTCTTCCTCATGTTCTCAAATTAGGAATAAAGAGGTGACAAATCGATTATTTTTTTATCTTTCAAAATACAACAATTCTAAAATTTGTTTCACAATACATTCTACCAAATGCCCCATCTTTCCAGTTTTTCAATAGAGAACATTCAATCCTGGAATTGCACAGTACCACAAAATGGATATAAAGTGATTAAATAACAAAATCTCAGTAGCTTCAGGCAAGAATGGAAGAAGAATGAGCCATTTGGATTTGTAGAAAGTAATCCAGGGAGTATGGACTTCGGTTCCATGCAGTCAAGGTCAGGACCGTTTTGGAAGCTGTTCCTGACAAGAAGCCAGGAACCATAAAATCATCTCACCAGCAAAGTACCACTCAAGGACAATTCTGAGGGAACTGAAGCGAGGACAATAAACAACGCTGAGAAACAAATGGAGGTACTCAAGGAGATGACAGACTGCTGGGGAGGGGGAAGAGCAGAAATTCGAGCACATTCCAGTACAAAGAAGCTATTCCGTGGTCACGAGTCACCAGTAGTCACTGAAAGTGACACAGTAACATCGACACTGTGTTATGAAGGAGAGAAGCACTTAGCACTTACACATACAACTGATGTCAACTAGAAAGCACACCCATAAATTAGAGTTAAAGACAGTGAGAATTTTCGGTGATTAATAAGAAATATTTTTCAGTCAGGATTCTTAATCGGAAACTACAGAATCTATTTTATAAAGATTCAATGGTAAACTTTTACTGGAAGGAATCAGGGCATCCACAGAATTTCCAGGAAGGCAAAGAATATGGTTTGGTACTACCCAGTCTGGAACAAAGCAACCAGGAGCAGTGCCTGCCACCTGGTGAGAATATAGTGAAAATACCAGCACTACCTCAGGTTCACGACAAGGTTGCCTGCAAACATTGGAAGCTCTGTCCGTAGCTCCCAGTGCAATACACATCACACTGCTGTATTAGCCCAAAGATCATTTGCCTGTTCTGTGACTTAATGCTACCTGCCCTCTCCCCTTCCAGCCCTCATCTGAGATCTTGTAGTCCATGCAATCTAGTTTATATGCCAGATCACTAAGGATAAGTGTGTGTGGAAATTCTGTGTGTGGATTTCAGCTTTGGGGGTGGGTTGGAACACAGCATATGAAACTAGCAAAGCACTGGGGAAGTTCAAAGCATGCTGACAGTCAAGCATAATATATGACCCCCAAGAACCTGGGACAGGAAAGTGACCACTCTTGTGAAACGTGTTTATAAAGAGGCACCTGGTAGACCAGAAGACAACATAGATTTGAATGATGGTGGAAGTAAAGATAAAGTGGACTTGTGGTCCTCAGGCTACAATGTGCATTAAAATCCCCTGGAGGACTTGCTCAGAAGGTCTGGGGTTGGTCATATGGGAGTTTCCACAGTCCTAGGGTCACACTCTGAGAAGCACTAGAATGTGTACCATGAATATGTCCGTCTGTGATATCTGGTTAATATTTTCATGTATTCAGTCTTGAAGGTCAATTGAAAGTCAGTAGCCAAATCACAATGCTATCAATTATTTTTCATTTTTAAAATAAAATATTTAAATTATGTGATTTTAAGATTTTTTTTTAGATCAACTTTAAGTTCACAGCAAAATTGAGAGGACAGTGCAGATTTCCCATCTTGCCCCCCAATTCCACCATTGGTGCATAGTCTCTACATTATTGGTACAATTGTTTCAATTGGTGAACCTATATAGACACATAATTAGCAGCCCGAGTCCATAGTTTACTTTATAATACAATCTTGTAGTCTATGAAGTTTGAATAAATGTGTTCTTGGTTATAGTATCATACAGAGTATTTTAGTAGCTGCCCTTAAAATCCTTAGTGTTCCACCAATTCTTTTCTCTCCCCTAATCCTCTTCCCTTAAACTCTGATCTTTGTGTTATCTCCATTGTAAACTTTTCCAGAATGTCATAGAGTTGGAATCATGCATATGTAGTCTTTTCAGAATGATTTTCTTAGTACAATGCATTTAAGTGCTTACATATTTTTCAATGCTTTGGTATCTCATTTTTCAGCACTGAATAATATTCCAGTGTGTGGTTATACCACACTTATCCATTCACTACCAAGGACATTTGGGTTACTTCAAAGCTTTGTCAATTATGAATAAAACTGCCATAAGCACCTGAGTGCAGGTTTTAGTGTAGACATAAGTTTTCAACTCCTTTGAGTAATTACCAAGTAGTGTGATTGTCATAGCATATGTTAAGAGTTGGTTTAGTTTTATAAAGAAACCAGAAAAGCGTTTTCTAGTGTGATGGCACCATTTTGCACTCCAACCAGCAATGACTGAGAGTTCCTAGTGCTCCACATCCTCACCAACATTCAGTGTCAGCATTTTATGTTTTGGTCAGTCTTACAGGTGAATAGAGGTATCTCATTGGTGTTTTAGTTTTCACTTCTTGGATGATACATTATGTGGAGTATATATTATTGTTCTATTAAACCTTTTATTATCTATGTGATTCTGGAGTTGCAGAGTTCCTTCAAGAAATGTTATAGGCATATTTCTATATCAGATGAATCCAACCTGACAATAACTCTTAGAATTCAGGAGCATTCGAAGCAGACCAAGGTGATTCTATTGGATATATGACCTGTCACAAGATAAACTTTGAAATCGTTTTGTTGTTAAGATAGTAACTCAATAGGCCTCTTGGTGGCACAAGGGATTAAGTCTCAGCACTGTGAAGCTTTTGGCAGCCACTACTGCATGAGTTCTATCCCCAGCCAGGGAACTAACCCACATGGCACAGCAGGTCTCCACTGCCTGGCCAATTGCTCCCCTCAGCAGTGTATTTCAGTGGATCTGTCTGTTCTTCTCCCCACTCTGTCTCTGGTGAATCCTCTCACCCCATCCCCTGTATCTTTGACCTGTATTCCAGCTCTTACATGCATAAGTAGATAAAATGAATCTTTAAGCAAAAAAAAAAAAAAAAGACAGTAACTTAACAGAAGAAATTTGTGCCAGGCCGCAAGTGTTAATATCACAGATCTTATGAATTTTGGAAACCCTGCTATTGGGGGAACAGGAATATATAAAGACAATATATGAGATGAAAATCAATATACTCCATTATTATTTTTATATTTTGTAAACAAAAGCTTATATATCTTTCTCATATTTCCTAATGAAATTGAAACGTTCCCATCAACATACAGTTTGCTTCACAGACATAGAAATCTGTGTCCAGGGACTAGAATGTGGATATGCTATAACAGAAAACATCCTCAGAAGTTAATGGTCATTTTTATTATTTTTCATATTTCTTGCTTGTGCAATTAATCATAAAGAAATAAAGCAAAAAAATAGAAAGAATGACTATGTTCTGACATTGCCACATGATATTTTGTATTGTATTATTGTAATGCTCCTTTCAATGTCCCTAAACAGCAAGAGCTTTAAAGTCACATATAACTATATGTCAACTAATATATTTCCTCTTTATTCACAGACACTATTTTTTTGTTTTTAATTTCTCTTGGGCAGAATGAATTTATTACAAAGGGAAGAAATTCCTTATTTTTATTTTGTTCAGTAAGTTTTGGGGCTTATTTTATGCACAAGTTTGAGGAAGAAACACCATTTCTCAAAGGATAGAATTCTTGATCAAATATAGTTCTAACTGGATACGTTTGATTTTTCAATCAGGTACAAAGGCATAATAAATTATGCATTCATCTTACCTATAATGCCGGATTTTCTGCACCTTGAGATAATTGTTAGCCCTTGGTGATAATTGCTCAACAGATGGCTCTTCCCGAAGCAGAACAACACATATCATGCAATTTAACCATGAAGAAAATGAAGAGAGGGTTATAAAAATAAATGGAGATAGGCACCTGATTAGGTGACAGGGCACAGCAACATGTTGAGTCAGACACAAGCAAACATTCATTTTACCCCATAAATTGTGCTGAATTTCATAGCAACATTATAGTTGAGGATTTAAACACACCTATCCTGCTTGTGTCTGTCTTCATATGCAGTGTGTACTGGTGAAAGTAAATATTTTGTTATCAGCTCTGGCCACAGTATTCAAAACATGATCTTAACTATTTCAGGTTACCAAAGCATGAACCATACCTTTTTGATGGAGGTCACTTGAAAGATCTTTCTTTTATCTGGGTAAGTCAGATGCCCCCTTTGTCATAGCTATGTTGAGATATAGTTCATATGCTATAGAATTCATCAAAGTATCTAATTCAGTGGCTTTATATTCAGTTTTTGTGTAATTATCACCACTGTCATTTCAACTCTCCGAAAGAAAACTTGTACCCACTAGCAGGCATTCCTCATGCCCCATGTCCAATAAACATTTATCTCCTCTAGCTTTAGATGAGCAATCAATATTATGATAACACTTTAACATAGTACTTCTCCACACACTGAAATACTATGCAGCTATTAAAAAGATGAAGTGTTGCCATAGCCAGCAAAATAGAATGGATCTAACGAAATAGATAAAGTAAGTCAGACTGACAAGGACAGCTATTGAACATTTACATACAGGATAATTTGACAAAGCAAAATAGTTATAAACTACTCATAAAAATGCTTAAAAATAAGAGCTTTTGATAGTCATGGGAGTAAAGAGGGAAAAAGGGTCAAAGGTATATAAAAAACTCATTTTTTCAAGCAAAGACTTAGCATTAACAAGAAAGAAATGACTAGTAGTTCTAATTCAACTCAAATTAATTTAATTTTCTTTAATATAACTTATATTTTAGGGCATCAGTTTAATGGCAGTTTTTATACTAAGCTCTGGTAGGTAGACAATGAACCCCTCATAAAGGGCCCACAAAATAATGGGAGGATTGAAAAAAAAACAGCAAAAATTATAATATGGCAATCATAAGAATAAGGTCTTTTGCTATAGGAATTTTCAACATAGTGAAATTTCTTAGTGATAGCTACTTGACTCAACAGATTATTATCAATAATGATTCTTATCTTCCAATCCAGAAAAACTAACATCTTTTGTATTTGAGTAACACTTTTAATCCTGCAAATCCTCCCACATATTAATTATCAAGGTCTTTACAGTTAGGTTGAAAATTAATGTCAAGTATACTTCAAGTATATCTAAGTATCTATCTATTGAGTATCAGAGAGATAATTTAAGCCATTTAATTAAGGATGAATCTAGTCACATGATAATGCTAAAATTCTGAAATCCAGATCATTTTCAGCATCTATATTCATTTATTTAATACAGGTCTCACTATGTAGCAACTAGAAGGACATTAAACATATATAGTTGAAAATCAGACTCTCTCGGGTCTGGAGTTTTACTGGAGTGCCTCTGTTTCTTGAAAGTGAACGTTAGACTAAATGAACATCTTATGTAAATGATTTATTCTTTTTAATCACTACTGAATTGCAGTTTCCTCCTCTAGGAATACATCTTGTTGTTTTAACAGAATTTTTTTTAAACTTACTAGATAGTATGTGCCATCAACTTTGATCTGAAAAATGTGCAATAGTTTTAAAATTCAGATTGTAACTCTGTGGGTATATTTTATTTATAACATTTATGTAAGCTTATGCAAAGACTCTTATCTTCACATACTGAAACTTTGCCTCTTTATTACACATTTAATATGTTATACAAGTGATTTTGTTGATTTTTACCAATTTAATATATTTTCTTTTTGAAGATACTTCAATTTTAATGTTTGCCTATGATTTTCATAATTATTACCATGAAAACATTAAAAACCAAGATTTTCTCACTATAACATTTAGAGTTAATATTTTGGTGCATAAATCACGAAAGTGAATAGTGATATTATAATTATTATCATAAAATATGTGAAAATTTGAGATTGGGGTTTATATAGTAAAATTACAGCTTTTGTCTCAAGACAATCAATTTCAATACAGGAAAAAACATTCATATGTTTAGTTTTTCCTTTTGATATTTTTAATACTTCATGATTTATGTTAGTTGCAGCTTTAAGTATTGCTAGGTATTTTCTTTCTCTCTTTCCTTTCTCCCTTTCTCTTCTTTAATATCTTAGTGACTCCTTTGTAGATAAGAGCAGGCAGTAATGATTGACATTCACTTTTTTATATTGTGCTTTGAAGCAGCTTTATTACAAGTGTTTTTATATACTTGTTTGTGTGCATTTCAGAGTGGACATCACTTCTCTGATATACAAGCTCCATGCAGGTATTTCTAAGAGCAGCTATTGCTCTTAGAAACTTTGAGAATACCAGTGTTCTTAAACACTTCTTCACGTAGATTGTGGAATGGATGTAACAATTGACTTGCTGTTTAATGCTTCCTCTCAATTATGCCTCTGGGAATATAGTAGGGAAAAAAATAATTGAGAAAACATGAAGTTTGTCTAATTGTCCCATCAATCACTCTGCTGAGATTTAGAGAAACCATTATTTTTTTCAAAGACAGAACTCTGAAACATTTCAGCCTATTTTATTTTATAACTTTAACTATAACCATTAAAAACTTAAGTAACAGAAACTTAGCAGCAAGTCTTGCCAGCATTTTCCTCACTGGAATCTCAGTGTAACAATAATGCAACATTTGGAAAGCCCACTAATTTTTTTTAATGGGCCAACTGCTCATTTTGCATTTGAATTCACACTTGATGAGAAATGCATTCGGTGGTTCCTCTGGTGAGTAAGCTCTGACAAGATAAAAAAAAAAAATAACTGTTCTAAATGTCCTGGTAGATGTTTCACTGAAGTCAATAATAGGGTTGTAATTGATGGAAGATAAAGAATAGAGAACCTAGAAAGGAGGAGCCTTAAGACCAAAGACCTGGCTCCCACAAGGAGGTGGGTTAAAAAAGATTAATAGCCATTAACCCAACTATATAAACAAAGATCCTTAGGCACCAATGCCCAGATCACAAAGCATAAGATCCAAGCAGATATCTGACTGCTATTAGGGGTGTCATCCCAAAAGTAGACGGGAGATTGAGCTCTATCTCTGAAACCCATTGTAGTAGCTCCAGAGTCCATTGTAGACTCTCCTGTCCCTTTCAGATTCTGCATAGTTGATTCAAAGTCAACCAGCAAGCCACTCCATGAAGGAGTGAGGGAGTGAGCCCTCCCAAAGAGAAGACTAGATCAGCGCAGTCTCAGCATTGGCTCAGGGCAGCGTCCTTCTGCCCACCTGTGCCCATGCAGTTGCTTTTCTTCACCAGCTCTCTCCTCTGCAGGGCAGCAGCCTCCCACCTGCCCGCCAGGGCTTCTCTTCACTCACCTCCCTCAGTGGAGGCAGCTCCCTCAAGGCAACCTACCTGTAACCGTGCAGCCTTTCTCAGAAAACCTGAGAGAGGGCAGCTCTTCTTGCCTGCTGTGTCTATGCAAGTCTTTTATTCTTAGTCCCTTTCCCTAATAAACCTGCTCTTTAAATATAACCAATGTCTCTGCCTCATGGAGAAACTCGCCTTGGCCACTGAACAGGGAGCTCTGGTGAAACCTTTCCCAGAGTGAACCCAAGAACCCCACTCTCCAAACCCACTGACTCCAAAAACAACATCATAACCATTAATTTTATAATTCCATCAAGTTTTACAAGATTCCTGCAGAGGTGTTGACACTGCTTTGGAACTGTGTCCGCTCGCACCTCTGCCACTGCTTATCACCTTTCTTCTGTCACATCACATCGTAACTTTGCTTTCAATTTCTTTGCTTTAAATGAAAGATTGTGAAGAGATTTAATTTTTCTCTAGATTGAATCCTTTCGTGATCCACTAGAATCAGCCACGCTGAAGTGTTATTGGCTAAAGAAATCTCTGGAGCAAAGACCCTCTCAGATGCTCCTCCAACCCCTTTGCTCATGGTCAGGTATGGATGAACTCACACCTGAGTGCAAGCTCTGCCCCCTCCATCCCCCTCTACCCTACAGCTACTTCCCTAGCTCCTGTTCCCCCCACAGACATATTTTATTTTCAGCAACTTTCCATTGTAGTAGCTGCAGAGCCCATTTCAGATTCTGCATACTTGATTCAAAGTCAACCAGCAAGCCACTCCAAGAAGGAGTGGATGTATTTGACTCAAAAGCTTCAAAGCGATTGTTCTTACACTCAACAGACTCCATTTACTTATCTATTTCTCACCCCTTTTGAAAAAAAGCTTTAGGGCCACACTGGTGATGCAAGGGGTTAAGTCTCAGCACTATCAAGCTATCACCAGCTACTGTGCCCTTGGATTTCCAGCCAGGAGGGAGCTGACCCACAAGGCACAGCAGACCTCTCCTGCTTCACCCACTGCTCTCCTCAGCAGTGTATGTCAGCAGATCTGCCTGTTCTGTTCCCCACTCTGTCTCTGGTGACTCCTCTCATCCCCCTGCACTTCTGACCTACACGTTGTGTGCATAAATAAATAATATGAATTTTAAAAAAAGAAAAAGCTTTAGTTATCCTTTGAGCTATTCTGTCTTTCCAAAAATATTTATTGAGCATCAAATATGTCTGAGGCACCAGAGACAAAAATTCTGAAATCAAAGCCGTGGTAGTTTTTATGATCATGGAGATTATAGTCTAATATTAATACACAATAGCTCGTCAAAGTACAGTCGTCAATAATTCTGTGGTGAGAGAAGAATGATCCTTTGAGATGTAACTTACCAGGGAGGTCAAGGTATATATTTTTATTTTTATTTTTTTAAAGATTTATTTATTTGTGCACACAAGCACTGGGGTACAGGCCAGAGGTGGGGGGATGAGAGGATTCACCACAGAGAGCGGAGAGCAGAACAGGCAGATCAACAAAAGTACACTGCTGAGGGGAGCAGCGGGCACAGCAGGAGAGGTCTGCCATGCCATGTGGGTCCCCTCCCTGGCCGGCAGCAGGGATTGAACTCGTGCTGCAGTGGCTGTGGTTTGCTTCATAGTGTGTTGCTTAACCCACTGCGCCACCAGGGAGGCCCAAGGTCAAGGTTTAAAGGAGGGATAGCCCCAGGGAAAATTGAGCTAAGTTCCAAAGGAGGAAGAGGCTTTAACTAAAGAAGGAAGGGAAGTGGTTCTAGGAAGAGGACAAGAAGGTAAAAGGGTTGGTGACTTGCAAAGGCCTTCGGCGTATGTGGCACAGAGATTGCACATAGGGTGCTTTAATAGGGCAACACTGAAGGGGGCTCCTGTACCTCTAAAACACAAGCACATTGAAAGCCAATGTTATCTCAATAAAAAAATGGAAAGAAGTTCAGATCTTAAGTTTTTCTTGTAGCTCCCACTACATCAACCACACAGAAAAATGGAGGAAGTAGACCCGGCTTCATTTTCAGGTCAACTATAGAGACGAAACTCGGTCCCTGTCTCAGAAACATTTGCCATATTAAGGATGCACTCACAAAACACATCCTCAAGATGCAGTAAACTTATTTGCTTTTAAAATGTAAACTGGGGCCTCCCTGGTGGTGCACAGCAGCGTGAGTTCGATCCCCAGCCAGGGAGGGGACCCACATGGCGCAGCAGACCTCTCCTGCCTTGCTCGCTGCTCCCCTCAGCAGTGTGTTTCAGTCCCTCTGCCTGTTCTGCTCCCCACTCTGTCTCTGGTGACTCCGACTGTGCCCTGTCTCTGGTGACTCTCTGTCCCCTGCGACTCTAGCCTGTACCCCAGTTCTTGTATGCATAAATAAATAAATCTTTAAAAAAATAAAATGTAAACTGTATAAAATGATTTTTAAATATTTTAGTTATTTCCAATGAGCATCTCTAGTGAACTATTTTGTAAAGAAAAATAAATATTACAATACTCAGCCAAATAATTGAGTTGTGGAAAAGAAATCCCCAAGGAGCCAATTATCTTTGCTCTTTGGTGGTGGAAAATTTCACCACAAGCCTAGGGAAGCCCCAACTATCTCACCATCATTAGCTGTGGGAGGAGGGGGTGTTGTGACCAATGAGACTTAGAACCAACTCTTCACCATGAGGTGGAGGGAAAAAAAAGGAATGAAAGAACAAGGAAGATTAAGGGAATCCACCATGACAGTGAGAGCTAATGGCTACTATGCATTAAGATGTGCCAGCCAGTGTCTCCGAGATATTCAGGTATAATATCTAATTGTAGCAGAGGGGGGTCTTGGGAAAAGGGGAGTTTTCAGGTTTCTTGCCCCACCCAAGGGATGGTGGAGCTAAGCAGAGAGGAGAAGCCGGAGATGTGACTGGGGAAGGAAGGAAGCAGGATGGAGAGCAGCAAGGAGACCTGGAGGAGGCACGTGGAGCGGAGGGACATGTGATGAAACTGCACTTGCTTCTTGGTCTTGGACTGGTTGGAACAGATGTGGGTAAGAGACCCGTGGGGAGGTTAACCATGGCAGCTGTCATCTTGATTTTGATTTTGCTCTTTTCCTTCCAGATTTGTCTGACTCCTTCTAATCCTTTTCTATGGGTCTCCACTGAAAGGTCCTTTAGACGTGTGGCATACTTTTGGGCCTTGCTTTGGGCCAATCCTGTTTGGCTGGACTTTTACCAACGAGAGGATGGGTAACTTCGGGTGCTAGATTTGGTATCTATCCTCTTTGTCTTGTCTGTATTGCACACTAATTGTATCAAAGTTCCTTTCTATTAAAGTGCTTTTATGTTTTGTTTTGATGCGGTGGATGGCAGAACCTATTTAGAGCAGGCAGGTTTGGGATTCTGGGGTGTCCCTCTCTCTGCCTTGTAACATAACTCAATTCTCCTCCTAAAAAAAAGCTTGACTATTACCTTCTGACCTTTTTTTTTTTTTAAAGATTTATTTATTGATGCATACAAAAGCTGGGGTACAGACCAGAGAGATGGGCAGTGAGAAGATTCACCAGAGACAGAATGGGGAGCAGAACAGGCAGATGGACTGAAACACATTGCTGAGGGGAGCAGCGAGCGAGGCAGGAGAGGTCTGCTGTGCCATGTGGGTCCCCTCCCTGGCCGGGGATTGAATTCACACTGCTGTGCCTTTGATGCTTCACAGTGCGGTGTTCAACCCTCTGCACCACCAGGGAGGCCCACCTTCTTACCTTTTTAATGGTAAACAGAATTATTCCATTTAAGTAACTTGCCATGTTCCACACAGCAGGACTAGATCAGGGACCCCAAGTGTGAGTCTAAGGCTAGGGAATTTCATCATGTTATCTGAACCCCCTTCAATTATTTCTAAGCTACACTTTCTTCAGTCCATTTGACTTTTGAAGTTTATGCCTTTGAATTTTCCTCCAATTTTATTGCACATGCATGCACACCCCAAACATGCATGAGGCATAATGAGACTCAACATTTTGGGATTTTCTTTTTCTCTCTCTCTTTTGTGATCAGCAGTGATTAGAATCAGCTGGATATCCTGCTCTCCTCACACAGGAAGCCAAACCTGAAAGTCTGGAAATGTTACAGAGCAGGGAGCGGGACACCCCAGAATCCCCAACCTGCCTGATCTAAATGGGTTCTGCCATCTGCCACATCAAGACAAAACATATAAGACCTTTAATGGAAAGTAAATTTAATATAATTAGTATGCAATACAGACAAGACAAAGAATATAATTTCCAAATCAAGCACCCGAAATTACCCATCCTCTCGTTGGTAAAAGTCCAGCCAAACAGGATTGGCCCAAAGCAAGGCCCCAAAGCCTGCCACAAGTCTAAAGCACCTTCTTGCAGGGACCCACAGAAAAGGGTCAAAAAGAGTCAGACAAATCAGGAAGGAAAAGAGCAAACCCAAATTAAGATAAAAGTTGCCATTGTCAACCTCCCCACGGGTCTCTTACTCATGTCTGTTCCAACCAGTCCAAGACCAAGAAGCAAGCGCAGTTTCATCACATGTCCCTCCGCTCCACGTGCCTCCTCCAGGTCTCCTTGCTGCTCTCCATCCTGCTTCCTTCCTTTTCCGGTCTCCAATGCAGCTTCCCCTCCATGCTCAGCTCCACCCTCCTTTGTGTGGGGCAGGGAACCTGGAACCTCCTCTTTTCCTGAGACCCCCCTGCTGCAGAAGGATAACAGACACACATGGATGAAGACCTGTTCTTAGGACAAGGCCAGAGCTTTATTGCCTCCAGGGCGATGCAGTTCCTAGGAGGGCCCATCAGGCAGGGACCTGGGCATCCAGCAATGTATCAGTGCTCAAGATGTTATGTTCCCAGACACCAACCTCTGGGCGAAAGGGACTTTGCAAAAACAAAGGGAGGCCAGTAATTGTGCATGTTTCCAAGGTTTGACTCTCACTCTTACCAGCTCTGCTCTTTACCACTGTTAAGTAACTGGATCGAGAAAACCAAATGTGAAAATGCAGAAGTAATAGAACAGGACTGTATCTTGGTCAGCAGTCCTTTTTGCAAACTTTGGAGTTTTAGGATTTCCATGTGAAGACAAAAGGAGATGAAGCTTTTCCCCCACATACGCTTTCTATCCAATCATAAGGGAATGTGTGCCAAATTATGTCTATTTTTTCCAGGGTCAGAAAGTCAAATGACAGAAATATTGCAAGGAAAAAGAGAAAGAAAAAGAATTTAAAAATCTAATATAATCCTTGGAGCAAGCTTCTCAGTGGTTTAATGAGTCTCTCCTCTCTCTCAAGAACAACTCACTTCTTTTGACAATAACTGTTACTTATAAAAATAAATCCTTTGGACAGCACTTCAGTTATTTGCTATTCATCAGTCTTCATGATCATCTCTTTTAGTCCCATCTCTGTTGACTTGTAAGGTCTAATTTGATTTCCATTTAAAATATCTCCCATTCATCCTCTAAGTACCAGCTCTCCTTCCTGTCCCTAATCTAAGTCCACTTTTTCAGTGCAGACTGCCAGATTAATTTCCTGGAGCTCAGTATTTACTGTAGTATTTCCTTTCTCAAAAATACTGAGTGTGTTCCATTGCCTATAGAATGATGCCCACACAGGGCCTCCCCGGGGACGCAATGGGTTAAGAACGCACTATGAAGCAAACCCCAGCCACTGCAGCACGAGTTCGATCCCTGCTGCCGGCCAGGGAGGGGACCCACATGGCATGGCAGACCTCTCCTGCTGTGCCCGCTGCTCCCCTCAGCAGTGTACTTCTGTTGATCTGCCTGTCTGCTCCCAGCTCTGCCTGTGGTGAATCCTCTCACACACACCCTCACACACCTCTGGCCTGTACCCCAGTGCTTGTGTGCATAAATAAATAAATCTTTAAAAAAAAAAAGAATGATGTCCACATATATGAACTACTCGTCCATGTTCTGAACCCAATAACCCACTGAAATGTTTTTCTCATTATTTGCCATTAAATGGCACAGACGCTAACTGTACTGAACTTGAACTGAAAGTGAAATTTCTGTTTTTCTCCTTCTGTTCTCTTTGACTTTTTTTTTTAATCTCAACTGCAAGGCAAATCCTTCCCTCTCTCCAACTCAAATTCTGCATTGAACATTAACTCCAATTTATTTTTCTAAACTGAAAAGTACAGAGCCTTTCTTTGAATTCCCAGGTGCCTCAATCCAAACTCATTATAGCACATAGATCTAGTTAGCATTATAATTAGGATCTAGTTCTGCATATATTATTCAGAAATGTCTTATAATTTCTGATGTTGGTATGTTAGATCCTCTGAGCTTGAAGTCTCCCCACCCAGCCGGAAAGGCCCCCCACCCAGCCAGCTCCCCTAGCAGCAGGGCCAGTCACTTCTAACCTGATGCGCAACCAAATGGGTTCGCATCCCTGCCTGCTTTTAAGCAAACCTGTTTCATCCCTCCGAGAGAACCAGGTCACCTGGTGCTCCCCACAGAGCGTCCACTCTGCTCAAGGGCGACCCCACGCGGCACTGCGTGGTACACGCCGGGAGTGGGTGGCCAAGAAGCCCCGCCCACACCCTGCCCGGTGTGGGTGTGTACCTACCATGGAGGATAAGGGATCCCCACTTCACCAATGAGGGGAAAAGAAAATGCTGAAAACACAGAGCTGGAATCTAGGCACTTGTAAATTCTTGAAGCTGAACAGCAAGCCGCCACAAGTCCCCCGCTCTGGCAGTACTAAGGACTCGGGGTTCAACACCTCAAATTTCTGTACTCCGAACAGAAGCAGAAAATGGTCCATCTGGAAAAATGCAATGTAGGGTGACGTTAATTATCTGTCATAACCGTAAAACTCACATCACTGATCAATTAACAAAACATTAATTAATTCGCTTTAGGATCACTCCCGGGAAGCCATCGTTTTTCCTGTAGCATTTTGTACTGTGGTTGGTAGGGCATAAGAGTAAAAATGCAATCTCCTGCCAAGCCGTGAACCCTCCCCACCAAGGTAGAAAAGAATTAAGCAGCTTTATTATGGACTAGCCAGTCGATCAGACTGTGATGTACATGACAGGAAATCTGATACAGAGACAGCAAGAATCTCACCCTTTATGTAGCCAGACAGATACAACACATTATATACATGTTATCAAGATAAATTATGTTCTCATCAAGTACGAGGAGCTGACGACGGCGTGTGGCACACACTTCAGCCAGGATTCACCTGGTAATTGAGGTGGCCACCTGTGTCTCCTAATTGCCTGTATCCAAAGCAACAATAAAACGTCTCCTACCTCCATGGGAAGCAGGCTGTTAGTCTGGGAATCAAGTGCCCAGGTTAACTCCCACGGAGTAAGGTGAAAAGGGGGAGCTGGGTGTCATGTTTACATTTCAAATAGATGACTCCAAGGTCCTTAATAAAAAAAATAAAAATAAAAACCATTCCTGGGTTATACAAACAGGCAAGAGGCTTATTTAGGTTTTGTGAAAGGATTACATACGTCTCCAAGGGATAGAGAAAGAATCTACAAATCCAAATATTCTAAAGCAAATTCTCTCAGCAAAAGGAGGATTAGAAGGTTTCTTTCCTGTTTGGCATCAGGAAAGAAGTCCATTAAAAATATCCCCCCCCCCCCTTTATAGAGGGTGACAGTGATGAGGTGTCTCCTTATCATGTCTTGCATATAATAGAGGGACAGGCTTTATCTCTTTTATGGTAAATGGCAGAAGCAGGCACACAGCCAAAGTGTTACCCGATCAGAGATAAGTGGAAATCCTTCTTTGCTTTTTAGGTATTTTTACCAGGCTCCCTGAGTTATTATTTCTCCCAGTGCTGAACTTGGCGTTGATGTCCACAAACTTAGAGGTAGTTTCAGTCCAAACATAAATATCATCAGACCCAACAATTCACTTTATAACTGAAATTTGGACATTGCTTTAGCAATATGAGTCTAGATCATGTGGCATCAAATTATCACTGAAATCCAGTCACTTAAAACCGCTCATTTTTCTAGTTCGGTTTCCATTTCCATTGCAATGTGCTCTCGCTGTCAGTCAATCTCTGGGATCCAGGAATTCCAGGGTCTTGGAGCCCCCATAGCCTGGGGCATGAGACACCTATTCTGCTTTGTGCTCCAGAGGAGGTAACTAAAGGATTCCGTGCTTGCTCCCAAACTATCCAGTTTAGACATGAACTTGCTGCTTCTGACCAAGGCCATTGGCAGCACCTTCCCTGTCCCCCTTACCTACTTTAGGCCCCTCCAGAATGCACAGGGAGAGGTGAGCCTCAGAGCAGCTCCACCATGTACTCCCCTGCAGCAGCGGCATACAAGGACCTTTGGATGAGGAGGAGGGGAGGGTAAGTGCAGCCTCTTCCTCCAGTTCCAGGGTCTTCTGGAGCTCACACTGCTCATGGTATGGCCAAGGCTGACGCCCATCTTCTCTCTCTGCTCTTCAGCCCTTCCCTACAGGACTGACCCTAAGAGCATTTCCACAGAGGTTCTGCAAGAGCATTTCAAAGGCAAATCAGCCCCCCAGGAAGCTTGACCTGTGGGCCACTATCTATATTACAATTATCAGAGTTCTTGTTAAAAAATGCAAATGACTGGTCTCAATCCTGGGGCTATTTAATTAGAATATTGAAGGTGGAGGCTGGGAATCTGTCTTATTAAAAATTACCCTGAAAACAATTTTCCTCATTAAGGAGACACTAACAATGATAGTATTAATTACTTTGATTATATACAAAAGGGAATCATTGAAGGAGCAGGGGGAGGTGTTCAGAGAATTAAAACACTTAACGCAGGCTTTTCTGTCAAAATCATTTATGTTCAAATAGGAAAAAAAAAATGTCTGCAAATAAATTCCATAAAGAATAAGCTAACCACTTGCAGAAACAAAGATTTTTCTCTGGATCCTCAGATGTCAGGCTATTATCAAAGACTTGAGTCAAATGGATATATTCGAAAATAAGTTTGTATCTCACATCCTTGAAATGTCCCACCTCAGTCATTCCTCTCTTTCATGAGCTTCGGGAATTGGGAACTTGGATAGTCGAATTGCCACACTGCCAAGCTGAGAAGTCAAATCAGTTTTCAAAGCTATTACTCTAGCCAGAGATTGACATTATTGAAGTGGATATGTAACTAAAGTCTTTCTTTCACATTAAATATAAATTAGTTTTTCCATCCCCCTTCTTCTTGTTCAGAACTTAATAGAAACGCCTCAAGTTTTCCACATATCAAGAATTAACCCACTAAGCACTGCCTTGCCAAGGCCATTGTGTATGTATGTATCAAAAGATCCACCATGTTTTAACATTTTTTGGGTAAGATTTTGTTTATTTATGCATACAAGAGCTGGGGTACAGGCCACAGTCATGGGAGGTGAGAGGAGTCATCAGAGACAAAGCAGGGAGCAGAACAGGTAGATCCACTGAAGCACACTGCTGAGGGGAGCAGCGGGTGAGGCAGGAGAGGTCTGCTGCGCCATGTGGGTCCCCTCCCTGGCCGGGGATTAAACTCCCGTTGCTGTGCAGTGGATGCTTCACAGTGTGGGGCTCAACCCGCTGCGCCATCAGGGAGGCCCTCCACCATGTTTTAAACCTAGCAGAAAGGGGTAAGATAAGCTCTACAATCAGCATATATAAAACTCCTCATTCTCTGACCAGACCACACACACCATTGTGAACACTTGTAAAGCTGCTGGCTGGGTCCTGAGACCAGGGGCTGACTGGAAACCATCCCACTGCACGTGAACGCAAGGCCAAGTGACGCTCTATCACAAGGTAATGTCAACCGTAAATGAATGAATGACCAGTTGTATTTAACACTTTAATATATCATTCATTATTGATTTCTGCTTGAATTATGATTTTTGAAATATTACAGTGAGTCATTACTTCCTTGCCTCTGTGTTTTCTGGTATCCCCTTCAATAGTGTGTCAGATGAGTGAGTCACTCACTTCCCTCACCTGGTCTCAGCCGTGTGCCAGGGTCATGACCTTCACATCCTGGCCCTCACTGACTAGCCCTGATTTCTGATATTTGCCTGACTTTAAAGCCAGAGTGAGGTAGCAGAAGGAACATTAGGTTAGGATTGAGAAAACCTACCCAGGATTGATCTCTGGAAGTTTTTACTCTTGCACTTGGAAAAATCGTAGACTCATTTCTCTTTCATTTAGTGGTTGTTGATTTAATTTGTAAAATGGGAATCATTATGACTTATTAGCCTCATAGTAATTCTTGCAGGATTAGATGAGCAAGAGTGTGTGAATGCACTCTGAAACATAACTTTCTTTTGCTCATAAATAATGACACTGAAACCCTGCTTGGTGATGATTTTATAGCACAAATTTTAAAATATGTTTAATGAATGCATGCATGGGAAGAATGCATCCCAACAAGATGGCCCAGTGGCAACAAGTTGAAATATGTTCCTTGTCTCTTCATGTTCACTCCCTCCTCTAAATCCACATGTTCCTCATTCTCATGTCACTTTGGTTTGTGAATTATTTCAAGTTGCAGTCATGTAAGGCCCTACGGTCTCACTAGAAACATTTAACACCCCATTAACTACCTGGAAGAATGAAAATTGGGGGCATTTTTTAGAATTGGGATTCATATTTAAAATGATATTTCCATCAGAGTATCTGCTCTCCGTGGCAGGGAAAACATCTAGTTACATGTGATTCATCTTCTCATTGTCCTGTGAATACCCTTTTTATCTCCTTGAAGCCCCATGACCCTATTTCATTCCTAGGCTTGAATGTATACCCCTTTTAACTCCATTCGCTTTGGAATCCACAACTGTGTTGATTCCCTGTATGTATATAATTGATTTTTCCTCCTCCTATCTATCTGTCTATTGTTAATTTGATCATTCAGCCCCACATGAATCCAGAGGCACAGAGAAGCAGAAGTCTGTGTTTCACAAACCCTCATAGTGATTTTGATACATACTAAAGTACAAAAAAAAAGTAAGAGGAAAAGAATATCAGTTTGTCAAACTATATTTCCAGAACTGGACTTTGATTGTGTTGTTAAGAATTCTCCTCACCGCCTTTACCCTTTCATTGTTAATTACTAGGTCATATCTTGTTCCTTTTCTTATTGAGGTATAATTAAAAAATAAAATTGTGAGATATTTAAAGTGTACAGCACAATGATTTGATACGTGTACACATTATGTAAGGCTCTAGCCTATATTTATTATTCTATCATTTAATGATCTCTTTTTATTTCCCATGAAATTAATGTCACACAAGAATCACATGGAACATAAAAGTAATAATTCCTGGTTCCTATTTGGAAATAGGAATCTTTATCAGCACCACCTAAGCTGATCATAAAGAAGCCATTTCTACACTTCAACTTGAGTCATACAGTTAATAAAGTTTTTTAAAGTACAGTACAGTTATGATTTAATCAGTTGTTATTCATCAACGTTTAATCAAAGTTTAGTTTTGTTTACAGTGTTTGTTCTATAAGTATATTTTTATATACTCATATATATGTGCATATGCTTAGTTACAAGATTAGCAGTTTATATAAATTTGACTCTTTCCCAAAAACTAACTACTAATAATCTGCTATTAACTGAAAGACTTACTAATAAAATGAAGATATGTTCATATGTTGTATATATTACATATTGTATTCTTACAAAAGTAAATTAGGATGAAGAAAATGTTATTAAGAAAAACAGAAGAAGTGAGAACACATTCACATACAGGGTGGTATTCATTGACATCATATTGTCTGCTTATAAGATGAATTGTTGGGCCTCCCTGGTGGTGCAAGGGGTTAAGCACTGCACTAGGAAGCATACGCAGCCACTGTAGCTCAAGTTTGATCCCCAGCCAGGGAGGGGACCCACATGCTGCAGCAAACCTCTCCTGTCTTGTCTACTGCTCCCCTCAGCAGTGCATTTTAGTCGATCTGCCTGTTCTGCTCCCCATTCTGTCTCTGGTGACTCCTCTCACCCCCCATCCATACCTCTGGCCTACACCCCAGTTCCTGTATGCATAAATAAATAAATCTTCAAAAAAAAAGATGAATTGTCTATGGCAGTACTTTCATTAATATTGCCTTATGTGGTACAAGCTAACAAACACATTAGCTGTATTATTGACACTGAACTTGAAGTGGAAAATATAATATGAAAAAAAATTCATATGTATTTACAAGTTTTATAATTTACACATCAATAATAATTATTTAAAATAAATCTGTATGTAAGTGGACTCAAGCAGTTCAAACTGTGTTGTTTAAGAGTCAACTAAGTTTTTAAAAAAACTTTTCTAGCTATTCCCTGTTGTTACTAGGGACAAGTAGGAAAAGAGATGAAATTGTTTTTATCCATATCAGAGAAAAAAACGTATCTGTTTTAAAGCACTACTTGTCAACCAACATCCACACAGGCAGTGAGAGAGATTCAAGATGGTGACTGTATTAATGTAACCTAGTGGGTGTCTCATTCCTGTATGTGTGTGTGTGTGTATAATATATATAACAAATTATATATATAACAGATTATAATGTTCCACTGTTTCCTCACCTTGACTTGATCTTTTCTTCTTTAACTTAATTTGTACCATTTTCCCACATACTGAAGTGCCTACCTCAGACCATGAAAGAGTTACTATAATTGGAATTTTTTTCTGCCCTAAAAAAATGTGTTTTAATACAGCCAACTCAAATGTGGGCACTGGTGGCTGGCTCTAACTTTAACCAACTGTAACCTTGCTTCTTATGAGGAAATATTTCTGAATCAAACCTGTCAATCAAGAGACTAAGAAACCGGAGACTTCTAGAACACTGAAAAAAATACCAAGAGCCTGCATTATAGAATAGTTCCACAGCATATGGGTTTTGAAGGGTGTTGAAAAGAAGAGTAGGTGCTGAGTTAAACTAAGCAGTCACTTAAGAGGGTATTTTATGTTACAAAAATGTCATGAAAGGTAAAATTTTGGAATAGGGATTAATTAAATGTGAAGAGTTTATTATTTATAACAATTTATATTTATACATTAGTGTTCTGATAACTGAGGTTTCTGAGGTGAAGATGGAAGAGAGGAGAAAGAAAGTGTGGAAAGGGTGGCTGGTGGAAAAAGAGATTTTTAATTGTCACTCAAATGAGGGTTCTTAAAATTTATTTACCTAGCTTTGTTCTTGGGTTTAATTTGCAGAATGAACCAAGTATTCTGCAAAATTATTGATATCAAACTTCCCCTCACCATAGACTTTTCATGGTATCTGCTCACCTGACTGGTAGCACTGATGATAATCTGGTCAGGAAACACTAACTGAAAGATGCCTCCTGGGCTTCCCTGGTGGCGCAGCAGGTTGAGCGCCACACTGTGAAGCAGCCATGGCACAGCAGCGCGAGTTCAATCCCCAGCCAGGGAGGGGACCCACATGGCGCAGCAGACCTCTCCTGCCTCACCCACTGCTCCCCTCAGCAGTGTGCTTCAGTGGATCTGCCTGTTCTGCTCCCCAATCTGTTGCTGGAGAATTCTCTCACCTCTGGCCTGTAGCCCAGCAGCTCTTGTATGCATAAATAAATAAATCTTTAAAATAAAATAAAAGATGCCCCCTGCCTGCAACCACATGAGCTGGGATGGAAATATTAATATCAGACAAAAATATTTAAAACAAAAATGAAGGTACAAGGGGAAGGCTGGTGTTTTAGAATGACTAAAAACAATCCATCAGGAAGAGGTATTAATTACAAACATATGCATACCTAAACACAGAGTTCAAAATACACGAGGCAAAACCTGACAGAAATCAAGTTAATTCTATGTGATTCAAACAGAAGTTGGGAACTTCAGTAACCCTGTTTCAGTAATGGATACAAGAAGACAAAGGATCACAAGGTTTTTAATGATTTGAATGACATCATAAACCAACTAGATCGAACACATCTCTAGAACATTCCACCTTTAACAATAAATTTATTGTTCCCAATAGTATCAATATTTGGGACACTTTCAAGTTACATTAAATGTTAGGCAATAATGAACTTCAACAAATTTAAAAGAACTTAAAGCACACAAAATGAAATAAATCAGTTGAACTCCACAGGAGCTGATAAAATGGTATTTTTCAACAACTCAGCAGCTACTCCCACTATGCAAAATATAACGTTGCATTTGCTGTATTGAAAAAAAAAATGTGTTGAAAACACCATTAGACAGAAAGCATCTTCTATAGATATGTGGCTTGTATTTTGATTAATGCTTGGCACATCTGCTTTATATGAGCATGTACATTTATATGTGTGAGTGGACTGGGGCAGGGTAGGTTCTATGTAATTAGTGTTTTCATATCACATGTAGGAGAGGAAATGGACTGTAACTACAGCAGCACATATGTATACAATGCAGTTTTTCTATAAAGGAGAAGAAAGTACAAAATTTTTTTTGTGTTATCTTTGGATGTTCTGAAGTGTGTGGTGGTCTAGAAAATCATAATAGAAATGCATATAAGGCAACAAGGTGATGGAATATTATCCTGTCTAGTGATTATCATACTTTATCATGTTAAGAAAAATCCCCCTCCTGGCTTTTATATTTCATATGAAGCTTAAACAGAAGTCCATTTCATTTTGTAAGACTCATAAAAGATCTGTCTTCCTTGAAGTAAAATTAGGGTCCGTTAGATTTATCTCCCCATCACTCAAGTTCCCCAAGAATCTTTGGCATCCTGTAGCTCCTTAAAGCCTTCAGGGTTTCAAGATAGGTGATTTGCTGTATATAGATCTAGAAAAATCTTATTTTGGGAATGGGGGAACTAAAACTCTATGAAGCAAAGAAACAAATAAGGAAAAGAAAATATTTTTTCCTGGTTGGTTGCCCTGTTCCCTACTATGGATTGTCATATAAGGGGTAGGGAGAGAGAGGCTCTTGAGGAGAAGATACTTGGGGAGAAGATTGATCACAGACTAAGACTGCCTTAACTTTCCCCACAGCTGACTTCACTTTAGATGGACTTCTTCCTAACTCTAGCCCCCTGACCTCCCTTTCATTAGAACATTGTCTTGAGAAAACTTATATTGTAAATCCTTTCTCTGACCCTTTGAGATGTAAATCTTTTTAAAAGCCTCTTGCCAGCTTTACAACTCAAAAATGTCTTTCTCAAGGATCTGGGAACATCTTCTGAAATTTAATCATCACAGAAGATAAGAACCATCTCCCAATCTTGAGGTAAGTGTGGAGTGAGGCTAACTTTGGAAGAGTCTTTGTTCCACGTTATAAAACTACCTCTTGTCAAGAAGATATAAAAATCAATTTACTTGCCCTCTAGTTGTACGCGATTAGGAAACACACTTAACTAAGACATTTTCAACCTATTTCTTAAAAACCTTCCAGGCCTTTTGTTTTTGTGGAATTGAGTTTAAATTCAGTTTTGACCTCTGTCCCCTATTGCAATAGTCTTGAATGAAGTCTACCTTATCTCTTTTACTTTGGTTCAAATGTAAACTTTGGTTCTTCTGCTTAATCTGAAATTATTATAGCTTTATAAACTTAAGTCTATAAAATGGGGATTCTAATAGTAACTATTTCAGAGTTGTTCAGATAGTCAAATGAGATAGCACACAAAATATCTGTGCCATAAGGCCAGACTTTTAGTAAGTACAAGGAATATTAATAATAGGAGCAGCAGCAGTAGTAATAGTATTAATAAGGACTGTGGTATAGGACTTAACTATCGGTGTGTTCACAGATTGGCATTTTTTTCTGTGATGAAAAGGGTGTATAGTCAACTATAATAATCCTGTTATTGTGATTCTTTCTCTTTCCATTGCAGTGCTAATATCTGGGGTTCATTGTGCAATTAAGTAAATTCCTGACTACTTAGGGACATTTAGCCATCCTTTGAATTAATCTTTTCACCTTTCCTGTTAGATGTGGCCTACACATGGCCTTTCACAGACAATTAGCGCTTCCTGTGTTTGGACAACTACTGCCAGCTTATTAACACCTCTCTGAAGGGAAAGAAAAAGAGATAAGACTCAAAAAACTCAGCATTGCTTTCAAAGACAAGCCAAAGAATTATGAGGATGCAGATCTTGGAGGGTCCTTCCTGTCTGTTGTTAGATTACATGACTTTTGCCCCATGACTCATGATTAAGTCTAGTGACCTGTTGATTCTGAATCGTAGATAAATACATTTTTATTTTCCTATTTTGAAGTGGGGGGATGAGTCATTTTGACACCAGCTTACTTGAAATTCACTTTATTTTCTGCAACCAGGTGCTTTAAGAATTGCCTGGTTCATCTCTACAGAAAGCCAAGCCTCAGACTTTGAATAAATCTGCCTATTGAATGAATTCATTTCAAATGGGCCTAATGAAACACAAAGTTATTTTTCAAATTTGCCACAATTCAAACTCTTAGCATTCTACTTTGAAAAGCTGTTAAGAATACATAATAAGGTTTCATTATAAGGTTTGATTAAAACTGCATTCTAATGATAACATTTCATATTTGTTGAATTTTAAAAAAGAATTGCTCAAAAATCCATTTACACTTTGATTTATAGAATTGTTTAAAGATCTACAAAACAAACACTGCTAACCAGTACCTGTGGAGAGTAGTTAGTCATGCCTCAGGGCATAGGTGCCAAAGATTAAGTTCCTTGAAACCATCACAACACCCTCTGCACCCGGTTTTGTTTTGTTTTTTTAAGATTTATTTACTTATACATACAAGAGCAGGAGTACAGGCCAGAGGCGCTGAGTTGAGAGGATTCACCAGAGACGGAGCTGGGAGCAGAACAGGAAGATGGACTGAAATACACTGCTGAGGGGGAGCAGAGGGAGAGACAGGAGAGGTCTGCTGCGCCCTGTGGGTCCCCTCCCTGGCTGAGGATCGAACTTGCACTACTATACAGCGGATGCTTCACAGTGAGGCACTCAACCGGTTGTGCCACCAGGGAGGCCGCAGCGCCCTGTTTTTGTCTAACTCCCTATTTGAGTTTCATTGAAAAAGTCTGCCTGTGGAAGATTAGGACTGAAGAATAAGTCATTTATTTCAGCTTCACTATGTTTTCCTTTCAGATATATGAAAAATACATCAAAAGAGTATTTTTTTGGTTCCTGTTTTGCCTTTTGATCCTTTCTAGTCAAAGACCTGTTAAAGTACAGTTCATTTGGTTGTGCAAGTAAGATTTAAAAAAAAAATCACATAATAATAGAAATAGGATGGAGGAAAAAAACAAGACTGGAAAACAATGCATTTCCTATCACAGGAACACAATTCAGAATCAACAACTGATCCTTCAGTCTGAGGGTATGTCAGTGATGAGGCAGAGCTCCTCAAGGGAACGTGGAGAGAAGGGGAGACAGGTCCTGTCGCCTCCTCTGGGAGCCCTTACAGCTAATGCTGCAGTCCTGAGGGCCAGACACGACTCCATACAGGTTTTTAGGCCATGAATTTTTTTCTGGGGAATCTTCATGTTCTTTTGTAACGTTAGGGAAAAGCTGTGGTGATTGACTTTCTCTCACTTATTAACATAGGAATAATACAGTGGGGAAAGGTGAGGTGGAAGCAACCAAAAGAGCCTTTGCTTAAAAAATGAAATGAAATTTGCCTATTGCCACTCTGGACACAGATGTTCCCTGGACTTCTGTGAGGTCTTCAGCAGGTCTTTGTGACAGGAAAGAAGATATTCCTCTTGAGCTGTGGTACAGAACCACTCAGGCTTACCGGGGTATAATTAAGGCCTTTTCAATCATTTCAGTTAGTCAGAGTGGAGCTTCTAGTGAAACGTGGAAATGAATTCTGTATGGACAGATAATTATAACCGGCTAAAATTTGTGAGATGCTGGACCTATTTTAAAGAATCGTTAGAAGTTACCATGATGAGGAATCAAGATTGGTCACGTCTAACAGTTACCTCATGTTTTTAAGTCATTGCCACATATTTTGATTATAATTATAATACATCAATGTTTTATGGAATATATACTAATGGAATAATAGTATATTATTAATATTATATTAATAATAACCCTGTGATACCTAAATTTTTGTGGTTGTATGTATAAATTTAATTACCAGTAACAATATCTAGTAGTTCCTTTATGGGATTCATTGTATGTCTATTCTTTGTATTCCTAAACGCATTTTAAAATCACATCCAGTGTTACTTTTATTTGAAATAATCTACCATATTTTTTTCTATCTTTTGAGATATTTATTTTATTCCTGGAACTTTGCTTATAATATATCCATAAAGGTCTCCAACAAGACAGGAAATGAATGAAGTCAGGGAAAAGATAAATGACCAAGCTTATTAAAAATATCACTGCTTCTTTTTCTAAACACATGATTAAAACCATCTTTATTATATTAAAGTTACAATATTTCCTTATTTTTTTACTTTATTTCGCTCAATGTCTTGAACGATGATACATCAATGTTTATTATCTATTTTTTTAAAAGATTTATTTATTATGCATACAAGAGCTGGGGTAGAGGCCAGAGTCATGGGAGGTGAGAGGATTCACCAGACATAGTGGGGAGCAGAACAGGCAGATTGACTGAAATACACTGCTGAGGGGAGCAGCGGGTGAGACAGGAGAGGTCTGCTGCACCATGTGGGTCCCCCCCTGCCGGGGATCGAACTCGCACTGCTGTGCCACAGATGCTTCACAGTGCAGTGCTCATCCCACTGCGCCACCAGGGAGGTCCTATTATCTATTATTTGTCAGACTTTATCTTATATATTGAGTGTAAAAAGTATATAAATTATTCAGAGTTTTCTAATTTACCTGATATTGTATCTTCTTTGTCAAAAATATCTAAACTATGCTTTCAGAAATTATTTCTGTGAGCCTACCTCTCAAATCTATATAATTCATCTTAATCTCTACCAAATTCACAAACCTATATATATATAAACATTACCTTCACACGTCCCTTTTTACCTACACTTTTTGCAAACTTAATTCATCATTTCACCTGGGACTTTTCTTTCTTCCATAAATTTAAGATAAATGTCCACCATTCTCCTATTGCAGACAACCTTGGAGGGACCTTTGATTCTCATTCTTCTCACCCCAAAATCTACTTTGTAAAGATGACTGGATTCTTGTCTATGTTTCAAGCCTTGTTGTCCTGTGATCTGCTAGCTTACCTGAGCTGTGGCAACAATCCCTCACATAGTTCATGATTTGAACCAAATTGGCTTTAGAGCTATTGGCCTATGTTACTCCATTTCCCTGTTCCATTCATTTTTACAGTCTTCTAGATAGTGTATAACTTCTCTGTTTTCATATCTTCACATTTCTTACCCTGTCTCACATTTAGATTTCTATTTTACTTCATTCCGTTTCTTCCCCATTTCTCTTGTTGCCAAAGTTCAACAGGTTCCTGAATGAACCTGTTTGCCCATTTGTAATATGGGAAATCTTCCTCTCTACCAAAAGTCAGTGTTCTGGAAATTCTATTATTTATGCACATTATTAAATTTTCTTCATAAACACGTCCATCAGCATAAAACACTTCAGCAAACTCTACCTCCCTGAAAATATAAATAAAATATTCTCTCAATAGAAGTCTTCTCTAGTTATTTCCTTCCAGCAAAATATCTTTAAAAACTTATTATTTGCCGCATTTAATTTCCTCCCATTATTTATTTAAGGTGACAATTTAATTTATTGAGGAACAAGACTATTATTGATAATAAAGGAATGTACTCTTAATAATTATTAAAGTCTAGTGTGAGCCTTTACTTTTCTTGGGAAAATGAGACAACTGAGTTATTGTTGTTGTTGTTTAATCCACTTCAGTGATACTTAAAACTCAACTAACAATAAAGTCCAAACTCTAAGGAATCTTATAGCACCTACTTAATTTTCTAGCCTTTGTTCTGTTTTTCTGTCCAGCACACATATTTTTATGTGTCGCTCCACAAATATAACTGATTGTTTGGGGCTGTCAATGTTATTTTCTTTTAAGATAATGACTTAATTCTATTTCTTGTCAGTGAGGGTCTACCTGTTTACCACATTTCCTCCAATCAAGCATTCTTTAGAAATTTTCTCACCATCCCCTTAACTCCCATAGTATAACTTTACATCCAATCTGCATTAAATTACACAGTATCTATTTTAATTTTATTGCCTCTATCTTTTAAACCTTCCACTTTGTCTAGTGCAGAGTTTCATAGTAACTTGCTTCAGAAACATTGGTGATGTACATAAACATATCAAGCAACAGTGCAGCAAAAAATGATATGATCTATAAACATGTTAAGAGGTGATAAGGAAGTGAAATATACCATTTTTTTAAATTGCTTCTGTGATGCTCAAGATTTAGCTAATATCTAGTCAATACTTTTTTTTAAAGATTTATTTATGCATAAAAGAACTGGGGTGCAAGGCAGAGGTGTGGAGAGGAGAGAGGATTCGCCAGAGACAGAGTGGAGAGCAGAACAGGTGGATCTATTGAAATACACTTGCTGAGGGGAGCAACGGGCGAGGCAGAAGAGGTCTGCTGCGCCATGTGGGTCCCCTCCCTAGCTAGGGATCAAACTTGTGCTGCAGTGGTTGCAGATGCTTCATAGTAATGCACCTTAACCCCTTGCGCCGCCAGAGAGGTCCTTCTGTAATACCTTTAAACTCTGACTATATTGTGTAAAAAACATCTTTTGTAGTACTTTATAATTATCAGTGACATAGGAGCAGGATGGACCAGCACAATCAGTGGCCTTGGTTCTAGATTTGCATAGAACTCTTCTCTCTCTCCTTCTGCTACCGAAGCAAACTGTTTCCCTCTTGAGTTCAAGTTTATTGGATATTAAAATATTAGAGTTAATATTGGCTGGCTGAATCATGGCTCTCTTCCAGCTCTAAAATACCAAGATTTTCTGAAAAAGATAAGCTGCTTTTTTTTTTTAATTGAAAGAAAACAGTTGGATTAGTCTACAATTTCAAATTGGATTGTCTTGTAATATATTGCTTGACACTGAAAATCCTCGTGCAAAATATCTGTAAGTCATTCCCTGTGTACAAAGTTAGCAGAGAACAAAACTTTCACCAGTTTCTTTGGCAGAGTTTGTAAATTTTGTTTCATTCCATCCTTAGCATTGAGTGAAAGTGAAATCTCGGGTTACTTATCCTCTCAGGCTTTTCTCAGGTGTTTCTATTTTATGGATCTGTAATGGAATATGTTCTTTTTTAAAAGATCTGTGGTGCAGGCCAGACATGTTGGGGGTTGGAGGATTTAGAGGACTCATCAGAACAGGCAGATAGAATGAAACACACTGCTGAGGGGAGCAGCAGCGAGCCAGGAGAGGTCTGCTGTGCTATGCGGGTCATCTCCCTGGCTGGGGATCGAACTCACGCTGCGGTGGCTGCAGAAGCTCCACAGTGCAGCAGCGCTCAACCCCTTGCCCCACCAGGGAGGCCTGGAATATGTTCTTGACTGATTACCTCTTACATTCTGATCAGCTTCAACATGGGTGTCAAGACCAGCCTTGGCCCCAGGGGCCCGGGTCTAACCATAGACCCAAGTCATCTCCAGATGATAGTACATCCCTGAGCACTTGCAGCTGGGAGCTGAGCTCCAATCTCCTCAGTTGTACTATTTGCAACTTGGGCCACTGACCCTCGTATCATTTGACACGACGTGAAAGGTCATCACTGTCTGAAGATCTTGGCGTAAAAGATACCTGCATTCTGGAAAAGCACAAGGGACTCTGGTGATGTTGCATGGTGCACTGGTGATGGGAATTTCAGGGGGATGAGAACTATGCAATGTACAACAATGAAAAAGAATGTAAAATATATACAAAGATGCCTGCATTCTGGAACTTCCCAGCAGCTATAACATTTATAAAGAATAATATATTAATTTATTATATGTAATAGAAAGTGAAGGATGTTGTAAGGTACTATTCCAGATTGCAAATTGATAATTTCATCGCATTATCAAAGTCCCCCATATTCAGAAAGGCCATGTCAGTCTGGACCTCCCCTTTCCACTGGGGTGCTCTGAGAGAGGTGTGTGAGTCAGATGCTCTCTCTCTAGATCTGACCAAGCATGAATTGCTGAGCTTGGGTTAAGGCAAGAAATACCACACGATGTTTTATTTTTGCATTTCCAAATGAAAAGACTTTTAGTAGAAGGCATAAAAATGTGTGAAAATAAGTAGTAAGAACACGGCATGTGAATGGCTTTAACTGAGGAATTTTACATATTTGGGATAAAAAAAGTATTAATATTTTAGCCAAGAAACCAACCAGGTCTACGCAGGCAAATTTGATTGAAATAGTTTGAAAAATCTTACAATTAAGAGTGCGGTGGGGACACGAACAACTCAAGAGGTTATTTTTCTCACAGTGACAGGCATTTGGGTTGAACTGAAACCTTTGACTGAGGGGAGACAGAAGCACAGGCCCCTCTCCTGACTGTAACTCGTGTCTCTCTCTGGATTCAGGAGCTAGACATGGCACAATGCAGGCATGGGGTTATGTGAGGTATGTGAGTTGAAATGCAGAAGAGATTTATTTCTACACTCAAAACATTATTAATAATTAACTGAATGTTAGCATTCTTTAGGCCAAATCCAAAGAGCAGCTTCCAAGACTTATTTCAAATACCGTGAAATTTAGCTCACAGCAATCACAAACAGTTTTTGTATGAGATTCTTTTTTTATTTTGACACTGTTTTCCATTAAATTTCATATGAGGAAAGAGACATAAAAATGTTTGTGGTTTTTCTGAATGGAAATACCACTAAGAAGTGATCTCAGCTATGGAAGAAATTACTCTAAAATCCTGGAAAAGTCATAAAAATCATTTTCCTCTTCTTTTTTCTCTAGTAAAAAAAAGAAGGGGTAGTCAAAACTTTTCAAAGAATCCAGTGACAAAAAGTCTTTTCATTCTTGGCAAATTTAAAATTTATCCTTTTCTTTCATAAAGTATTTCTATAAAGGTGACTAAGCCATACAAATCTGAGTTTTAAAAAGATCCAGGATCAAATTTTTAACATCTTTAGTGCATTCTCCGGATTAAACTATGCTCACATAACTTTCAAAGCTGTTTTATAAACAGTTCTTGCTGAGTAATAATGCCCAGTAAAAGAAAATTCATTTATGAATAATTCTTTAGCTTAAAAATCATTCCTATTGCGATCTCTGGGGGGAGGGGAGAGAGTATATTTAATCTATGAAAAGGGAAGGGAAATTACTTTTTCACGGAGGTGCAAATTATGGGTTTCTCTTCTATTGTTTCCTCAGTTTGATGTTTTTAAGGTTTGGTCAGCTTGAGAAGTTGGTTCCGACATGTGCCTGCCATGTGCCTTCTGGTGAGGCAGCCATTTTGGTACTTCTCTGCGGCTATGACACGTTATTGTAGCTTATGGCTGACTAGATGTAACCTTTCTTTCTTTCTTTTTTTTTATTTTCCAGAACTTACTCAGGTTTCCCACCAACTGAACTGGGCTATTGGGCTATTTGTTTGAGTGATAGCAAAACTGAGTGCCAGGTCGTCCACACCCAAGCACATGAGTAGTTTTCCGGGTGGTTCAGATCCTTGCAGGTTTTAGAATTGAAACAAAATCAGCCAAAAGAAACTGTTTTTCTCCCAGGAGTCTATACCGAGAACACTATAAATGGTTTGCCATCTTCTATAAAAAGGGCAAGAAAGAAGAGATTAAATTGCCAGTTAAGCATCTGGAATAAACTTTCTTTTAAAAAAAATGCCTGTGGCACCTCCCTGGTGGCTCAAGGGGTCGAGCACCGCACTGTGGGGCTTCTGCAGCCAGTGCAGCATGAGTTCGATCCCTGGCCAGGGAGGGGACCCACATGGCGCAGCAGACCTCTCCTGCCTCACCCGCTGCTCCCCTCAGCAGTGTATTTCAGTTGAATTGCCTGTTTTGCTCCCCACTCTGTCTCTGGTGACTCAACCCCAGCACCTCTGGCCTGTACCCCAGTTCTTGTATGCATAAATAAAATAAATCTTTAATAAATGAATAAATACACCAGACTGTGGTGCAGAATCTCAAAGATAGCTGCTCCTAAGAAGTTAATTCTCTTCTTGTGTCCTGCACTTAGCATTTCTGTGTACTGCAGCATCCTTTTGTGTCCCAGATTATTCAGTTAAATGGCATTAATTAGTATTCTGTTCAAGACTGAAACTATCCGGCCAATAGCTCAAAGACATTAGAAGTGAAATAGTAGTACGTGTTAATGTGCAAAAGACAGGCAGACACAATTTAATAAATTCAGAAGTATTGATTCACCTATCACAGACATGTATATTTGTGTTTATGTGAGAGAGACATTAAAAGAAAACTAAAGAGAAGAGAGACAAAGAGACAGAAAGAACTGAAAGAAGATTCTTGTTACAGAAGGGAATGGGTGCCTCCCTGATGGCACAGTGGGTTAAGCAACGCACAATGAAGCAAACTGTAACCACTGCAGCACAAGTTCGATCCCTGCTGCGGCCAGGGAGGGGACCCACATGGTGCAGCTGCCCTCTCCTGCCTCGCTCACTGCTCCCCTCAGCAGTGTATTTCAGTCCATCTACCTGTTCTGCTCCCCGCTCTGTCTCTGGTGAACCCTCTTACCTCCCTTGACTCTGGCCTGTACCCCAGCTCCTATATGCATAAATAAATCTTTTTTAAACAAAAAGCAAAAGGGAATGGGTGAGCTGAACATATAGCTGAATCTTGAACAGTAATACCAAGGTTGGGGGCATATCCTAAGTTTTGACTTAGTGCTATGCAATAGAAAATCTGCATCTAGCTTTTGACTCCCCTGAATTTATCAACTGTAGCCTTATTGTTGATGAGGAGCCTTATCAATAGCACAACCAGTTGATGAACACACATTTTGTGTGTTATGGGTATTTTATAATATATCCTTTTTTAAAAAAAAACTTCATTTATTTATGCATACAAGACTGGGATACAGGCCAGAGGTGTTGGGTGTGTGTGTATGTGAGAGGATTCACCAGAGACAGAGTGGGGAGCAAAACAGGCAGATTGAGTGAAATACACTGCTGAGGGGAGCAGCGGGAAAGACAGGGGAGGTGTGCTGCATTATGTGAGTCCCCTCTCTGGCCAGGAATCTAACTCATGCTGCAGTGTCAGCAGATGCTTCATAGTATGGTGCTTAACACCTTGTGCCACCAGGGAGGCCCATAATATATTCTTAACAGTAAAGTAAGCTGAAGAAAATCCAACATTATTAAGAAATCATAATAAAATCATTTTCAGTAGTGTATTTACTGATATTTTACTGATAGAAGTTTAAGTTACAGGCTTATAAGAAAATCCATATGGAAGTGGATACTGCATTGTCCAAAGTTCAACTGTATATTGATTTGGCATCTCTTTTTGCCAGTGTCTGTGATCATTGCTATTTATTGTCTTTATAAGTAGATTTATAAGTCCCCTTCCATGTGTGTGTGGGGGGTGTGTGGGGGTGGGCGGGTGGGTGGGTGTGGGTGTGGGTATGTGTGTTTCCAATGTTAATAGATGACAGAGAAAAAGTTTTAGATAAATCACTGGCCACGGGCCAAGTGAGATGTGATGATGAATTGCTAAAGGGAGTAGTCCAGAAGAGGCAATCAGAAACAAGATGAAAGAGAAATACATATTAATGCATTGTTCAAAGTATCTTACTCACGGAGCATTCACAAAGCTGTTTTCCTCTACGGGGGCTTTGTAATTCATTGACTTGTGGGGCGCTAAACCATTCATTTAATCCTTGGGACAACTGTCCTTTCTCTGTGAAAATGTTTGATTCCTTAGGAGAAGATGAGATTGAACATTTTATTTATATTACTGTGGTAAACCTTTTTAAAATGGACAGAGAGAACAATTCACAATCTACAACATGATTATATTTTAACCACCCATTCTTACTGAATATGGGGATCAAAATATAGATTGGCTTGTAATTATTATTGTCTGCCTCTCTGATGTACATTTCTCTTAAATTGGGGGGGGGGGGCAAGAAAATTCTTCCCAGTTTCTTGATAGGTAAGCTTTTTGTTTGTTTGTTTTAAGATTTATTTATTTCTGCATACAAGAGCTGAGTTACAGGTCAGAGTCACGGGAGGTGAGAGGATTCACCAGAGACAGAGGCGGGAGCAAAACAGGCAGACTGACTGAAATGCGCTGCTGAGGGGAGCAGTGGGGAGGCAGGAGAGGTCTGTTGCGCCATGTGGGTCCCCCCGCTGCCGGGGATCGAACTCGCACTGTTGTGCCACGGGTGCTTCACATTGCGGCGCTCAACCTGCTGTGCCACCGGGGAGGTCCTTGATAGGTAAGTTTTTAATACAAAATTCACTTATTTACTTGAAAACTGTTACTAGAAACTTGGAAAAGTGTAAGTCAGAAATGAATATTTTGTAGGGTGGCAACAAAAGAGTAATGCAAAATCAAATAATTTTGCTATTTTATTCAAAATGTAATGACACTAAAACTTCAGCAACCAATTTTAATTTTAGCCTTTAATTATGCTATATGCCCTTGTACTTCACTTTAATAAATTATCATCAGAATGTGACATTTTGAAGAGATGTATAGTTTTGCATTTTAAGAATTCCAGACAAAATGGAAAAAGGAAAATGCCTCTAAATTATAGTCTTTGAGTAGTTGCTTTTGCAGGATGTAGCACAACTTGACTCATCCAAATGACTCATCTATATGGACTGCTGGGACACTAAAAATATTTCTCAGTCTCTGTCTCTCTCCCTCTCATATACTCTCATTATCTCCTATTTTAACTTTATTATTTTTTAAAGATGTATGTATTTATGCACATAAGAGCTGGGGTACAGGCCAGAGTCAGGGGAGGTGAGAGGATTCACCAGAGACAGAGTGGGGAGCAGAACAGACAGATGGACTGAAATACACTGCTGAGGGGAGCAGCGGGGAGAGAGGAGAGGTCTGCTGCACCATTTGGGTCCCATTCCTGGCCGGGGATCGAACTCACCCTGCTGTGCCACAGATGCATGACAGCGCAGTGCTCAGCCTGCTGTGCCACCAGGGATGCCCCTCCACCCCCATTTAACTTGTTGGTCTTCTCATCCTAGGTCTTGCCAGACTCACAATTTGTGTATACCGAAAAACCCTCCATAAAACAGAAAACAAAAACGAAACAGCTTGGCAATGTGTGAACCAATATCCAGATGCATGATTCCAAAGTTTGACGGAGTTAATCTGAAAAAATAATAACACTATCAATCCTACACTTTTAAGATGATTGTTTATATCCCCCTTGCTCCTTTCCACTGCCTTCCCATTCAGGATGCCAGTTGGTGACATCTGCAGGTTTGCAGTCAATGTGGCTGTATGTCAGTGGGGAATGGGGAAAGTGGAACACCCCCCTTCATGTAGCTGTGTTCTGTCGTGTTGCAGATTACAATTACATGTAACATAATAGAAGTCAATGCAACAGATTAAATTGCAATTGAGAATCCCAGCTTTTTGGGAAGTAGAATCAAATTTTTTCTAGGAGTTTTGCATTCGAAATCTTGTTTTAAAGTTCACTTTTCTTGCAGTGTGTGTGAGATGCTTGCCTACTCTGTCAAGAGCTTCTGGACGCAGGATTCCCATGGATTTGAACTTTATCGAATTGGAGTGTTTATCCAGGGTCACTCCTACCAAGTTTGTAGTTTTTTTGAAATTGGAATGATTAATGGTTTTATATGATGTAAAGTATTTCCCCCGATCACCTTTTAGGGATGCAGAAATACATACAAGAAGAACTTCACCAATGAAATAAATGTTACGGAGAAACTATCACCTAAAATCTATTTCTTGAAAGAGAAGTCCTCATTAGCAGAGGACTATAAAAAAATCTTATGGAAAGGGAATTTTAATGAAGGAGGAATAATTCACATTTTTGAAAGATGTGCTAGAGAAGAAGGTTTTATATGCAGAAGAAAATTGGTACATCTCAGAGACTCATGCTATTAATGTGATTTTTATATTGTTTACTTTTAACTATCTATGAACAAAAAAATTGTGAGACTATACATCAAACTTTTAACCCTGATGATAGGATGGTTATAACAGTATCATCAGTGGTAATGTTTAATGTTCAAAAATATGTGATTTGTCAAATATTGTCTTCCACTAGCTGCTAAAATTGTATTTTAAAAATTTAGCTGGTATGTTCTAAGTGAAATTGGGATACTTTTATAGGGAATTTTTAGGGCAAAATAGTTTTTCTGTCTAGAAAAATGTACCTGGAAAGACTAAGAGACTGTGACCATCTGACTTTAGAAACAGAGAGTTCTTGGGCCTCCTTGGTGGCGCAGTGAGTTAAGCAACGCACTATGAAGCAAACCGCAGTCACTGCAGCACGAGTTCGATCCCTGCCGCCGGCCAGGGAGGGGACCCACATGGCGCAGCAGACCTCTCCTGCCTCGCCCGCTGCTGCCCTCAGCAGTGTGTTTCGGTCAGTCTGCCTGTTCTGCTCCCCGCTCTGTCTTTGGTGAATCCTCTCACCTCCCACAACTCTGGCCTGTACCCCAGCTCTTGTGTGCATGAATAAATAAATCCTTAAAAAAACAAAAAAAAACAAAAACAGTTCTCGCCATCTGGAAACACACGTGTCAACTCTGAACTCAGAGCACCACGTGACTTCACGCTCTTCATTGAGGAACAGGAAGTGCGAGGAAAACTTCTGTTTAATCTTGAGACAACCCATTTGCTTTCAACTTTTCATTTCTGGAAAGCCTCAGATGTATTCAGGACAAGATGTATTTTTAGCCTGGTGGCATAAGGTTGAGAGCAAGTGAAGGTAAAACTGACCAAACAAAAATGGCTTCCTCCATTTTGTTAGGTGCCTTCATCTGTTCAAGAATTAATCATAAAGTCTCTAAGCAAACACTATCAGCATCTTCTAGTCTTGGAAACTTCGACTAACTGTAATAGTTGCTTTGTATTCACATAGTGTTTTTTTTATTATTTATTACACTCACCCTCATTTCTTGCATTTCATTAAATATAGGTCAATGCTAATACTTCATGAATTTCAATACTCATTTTTTAAAAAGCAGGAACCACACAAAATAATAAAAATATTGAAATTGGATGTTATTCAATTGCCAAACAACGTATTGAGGTACTGTCCACATGATAAAACAAAGGTCTTTCACTCAATATTTTCCTTCAAGTATACAAAACCAAACTTCTTTTCAGCACAACTTTGCAATTAGAGAAGAAAAAACTAGAAATGCTAAACACCATATTTTCCCCACTCATAGGATGAAAATCTCATTAGAGATTTTCAAAACATTTCAGTATACTCAGATATTTAAAATATATTTATTTCTGTTTATTTTTAATAGTCTTCATTTTCACTGGAATTTCATTTTAATGAGGAAATCACATCTGCTTTTTTATAGCCACAACAATTGCTCTTTGCACATGACAAGTGCCCTATGGGTTTGTTGAATTGAATTCTACACACATAGAATTCTAAACACTCAAAACTGTACAAACTTGCAAATTGACACATTTGGGTAAATGCATTTTCTTTTTATTCTCTGAAAGCCATTAATCAACCGGATGGGTAAACTACCAAAGAGAGAAAATATGTGCTGTTTTGATATTACACTAATACAGAATCGTTCAGTCTGAAGAAATTCCACAGAAAGTGGCTGTAGTGTTGTCCGTTTGGGGGTTCTGGACTAGAAGTCTCTGGAGCTTTGACTATGGCACTAGAAGAATTCACAGCCATTTTCAGGAGAAGCAAAAGCAAAGTCCATTTAGAGACAGAATAAAAAGACGCCAGGGAGAGGACTCTGGGTGAGCAGAGTTCTTGGCAAGCACAACTGCAAGGGAACTGTGGGGGCTCCCGCTTTAAATGGGGTACAGGACCTGTTCACTCAATCCCTTCCAGGGATGCACTGCGCAGCTGCTGTGGGGGTACAGTTTATCAGTCCTCACAGCAGATTCTAAAGTCACTCCCCTTTCCACTTTGCTCCTGGACTGTCATCTCATCATCCTGTAGCAGGTTGGGGCAGGGAGCATGTCAGTCCCGAGTTGCCGGGGTGTCAACCAGCAACACCCTTCCCCTGGAAGGGGGGAACATTGGGTGATTTTTCAGGGTATTGCTTTTTCCTGTTTAGGGAATTGTGTTGCCTTCCAGAAACTGATCATATCAAGGAATTGTCCCTCTTTGGTTGTTTCTTGCTCTCCTGGGGCTTTTCTCACTACCTGTAGGCTGGGCTGGGGCTGCCTTTTCTCCCCTCTGGGTGTGTCGTGGCTATCCCTGGGCTTTATCGGCTCTGGTATAGCTGGTTGAATTTTCTTAGACATCACCTAAAGATGCCGGTTGGGGGAGGGGACCCACATGGCACAGCAGACCTCTCCTGCCTCACCTGCTGCTCCCCTTAGCAGTGTGTTTCAGTCTTCCTGTTCCCAACTCTGTCTCTGGTGAATCCTCTCACCTCCCACACCTCTGGCCTGTACCCTAGGGCTTGCATGCATAAATAAATAAATCTTAAAAAAAAAAAAAAAAAGGAAAGAGCAAAGCTGTGGATCAGAGAGGAGGCTGTGAGCAGCAGTGACCCTGAAGGAGGCCAGACTGTGGGATGTGTGAGGCACATGGAGTTACACCTCACTTTGTGAATTTATTTTTTTTGACTAGCATTCTGTGCGTGCTGTCTGGCAGCCCCTTATCTGAGGCCTTCAACATGCCTCCAGAGAAGAAAATGGAGCAGGGTCTTTTCTTTGATAAAACTTTCAAGGGAGTAGTAATTCCTAGGCTCTAGAGGAAGACATTCCTACCTGTAAAAATGTTAAGAGCCATTAAACATATTTACAGCTCAAAGAGATAGATAAAGAATTTAGTCTTGGAGAGTAAATGCTTTAAGAACAGGGTTACCTACAGTTTTAGTCAACCTGAGGAAACTTGAAGGTCTTCTCAGTGGCTGGTCAATATGTCCTTTGGACTCTTTGAAGCAGAGAAAATTCAAGCAATGCCAAGTGGAACACAGACAGTAAGAATCGAATGCTTCTGTTTATCAACAAAATGGCTGCCTTGCTTACCATGAAGGTAAATTGAAAGAGAAAATTAGAGCATTGTTTCTAAATTGTTCAAGATACTTCAAGATTAGAAGAACTCCCAGAGAATTCTGGGAGGTCTCCCAGAGAAAAACTACACACAAAATTCTTGCTTCGTATGAAATAAAGTTTGAGTCCACCGCCACACTGTGGGGTTAGGTAGTCAGAATAGAAAAGAAAGCTGCCACTTCCTGCTACTTCCTGTGCTCACAGTCCTGGGAGATTATTGGTTCTGTTTGAGTGAGACATGTCTCATTATGGCTCATTCAAGAGAAGGTATTACTTGGAAAGATAACACAGCTTTGTTGGTGGAATCCTATGAGTTTATTTGACATGTGTAGCTGATAATAAAGAAACCAATTCTTGACTGATGTGGAAAAAGTAGAGCAAAGCAGTAGAGAAATTGAGATTCAGTGTTAGAAATCCAAGGTCAGGGTCTCACCTCTGTCTCTTACTGTTCTCTGAAATTAGGTAAATTAAACCCACTGAATTTCTCATTCTTTATTTGTAAAATGGAGACAATTTGAACTGGTTCAGGGGTCAGGCAATAAATATTTATCTACTTTGGGAAAGGTAGGATGCAAATAAAATAAGATCTGTTTAGTTCAATAATCCAACACATGTGTAACAAATACACATGTGCACTCACACACAAACATGTGTGGGCACCCTGGACACAGAATCTAAAGTACTTCTAGAATTTGATCCATAAATTGAGTGGCTTCTGCATAGACAAGCACCTCTCGTCTTCATTTTCACAGATGAGATTGCAGAGCGAAATGTAATTACGACAAAAAGAACAGATTCATATTTTAGTAGTTGGCTGGAAGTAGCTAATAGATGATGATGTATAATATAAAAAGTTAATGGTCTCTCAATTATATATTATATCTTTTATTAAATATTAAGACATACTCAAATATTGTGTATTAAATATGCTGTGGTAAAAATGTGACAATAATCAAATACATTTTCAAAGACAGTCTCAAAACATGGAAGGATTTTGGTAACTTCCAGATAAGTAGACATTGGAGGGTGACTCTTGGCCAGCCCTTCGTCTGGTCTGAGTCCAGCAGTAGTCATGGCCTCAGCAGTCTTTCCCCTGACTGTTCTGGTCTCTGCTTTCATGATAGATCACAGACCACCCTCTTCTAGACCCACTCTCTCCCTTCCTCAAGTCTTACTCTTTTTTTTTAATATTTTAAAAAAATTCTTCTTAATCTATGTATTTTTTTAAAGATTTATTTATTTATGCATACAAGCACTGGGGTGTATGAGTCCAGAAGTGTGGGGGGTGAGCAGATTCACCAGAGACAGAGTGGGGAGCTGAACAGGCAGACCGACCAAAATACACTGCTGAGGGGAGCAGCGGGTGAGGCAGGAGAGGTCTCCTGCGCTATGTGGGTCACCGCCCCAGGTGGGTCACCGCCCCAAGTATGTCACCCACCGCCCCAGGTGGCAGGCATAGAACTCATGCTGCAGTGGCTGCGGTTTGCTTCATAGTGTGTTGCTTAACCCTCTGCGCCACCAGGGAGGCCCCTCTTCCAGGTTTTACTCTGAGGCAGGAGCTAGTTCGGTAGGACTATAGATGACTTTCCTTCCCTATTGTCAGGTCCAGAATGGGCTGCTTCCTTGACATCCTTTAATTTTGAGAAAAGTGTTTTGTTTCTAGGTCAGACATTAGCTTGTCTTTTACTATAAGCATTCTATAGCTGAGTTCATAGCCAAACTTCTCTGACAGAAAAGTCTCCCTATGTACAACCCCATTTTCTGGTCCAGAGAGTTCCTCCAACATCCTGCTCTGTTTATTACCTCCTACTAACTCACCAGTAAGGACAGAAGTTCTGACCTGAATGTCTTCTTCCTCTTTTTTATTTTTAAAGATTTATTTATTATTTATGCACACAAGGGCTGGGGTAAGGCCAGAGGCATGGGAGGGGAGAGGATTCACCAGAGACAGAGTGGGGAGCAGAACAGGCGATGGACTGAAACACACTGCGAGGGGAGCAGCGGGGAGGCAGGAGAGGTCTGCTGCGCCATGTGGGTCCCCTCCCTGGCCCAGGGTCAAACTCGCCCTGCTGTGCTGTGGATACTTCACAGTGCGGCGCTCAACCTGCTGGGCACCAGGAAGTTCCTGTCTCCTTCTTTAAATAAATTTCTCTCATAGTCCCAATCTTAGGAGATCTAAATTAATACCTAGTGTGAGAAACACATGGAAGCAGAGATGGTCTGAGACAAGCAGCTTCCCCAGTAAACACATACAGACTGAAACAGACATAGAAAGCTGAAATCCTAAGACTTGAGAGAACATTGTTTGAAAGCCACTGTGTTAAGCCATTCCTTATTCATGCTTGATAAAAGATCCTGTGTTCTTTTGAAGCCACTGCATGAGTGTAAGAGTAGCATAGTCTTCAGGGATATGGAATTGCATAGTTTACAGCCTTTGTAGTTTGCTTTGTGCATGGAGAATCTCACACTAGCAACCAGGAGCCCTTCTCATAGGAGAAGTACCACTTAAGAAGGACAAGTCCCTGATACTTCTCAAAGTAACTATCAAATGCATGCCTGATCCTTAGGCATTTTTTCTAAATTGTACTTTTGAGGCGTTTCATCCTTTTTTGCTCATATATTTCCCTTTGACTCTGGTCCCTTATAATTCTAATATTTTAAGTCAAAGTGTTTCCTAGTAACCTGAAGCTGTTACAGGAAGGCGGAGCGTCACCGTGCCTATGGGAATGGGCGCCATTTTCTCTGTCTTCTTTCTATGCTGCCAACATCTCAAATGCTCTGGAATACAGCTCCCAGCATGCCATGCAGCAGACTTCCTGAGTGGGCTGCTAGAGGGAGGAAGGACTTAGGCAGATATAATGGAAGGTGAACAGAGAGGAAGTAAAGCAAGCCTCGGCAGGAGGTCCTCAAGTTCAATGGTTGCTGTTACCTCCACCTGGTGGTAGGTTAGATGGTACCTTGTGAGTTTCTTTTATATTCTGTCCTGGCTTTCTGGGACCTCTAACCCCATGCTTTGAGTTCACTATTGGAAGTGACTTCGTCTCCAGACAATATTTTGGGTCTCTGAGCAGTCCCCCCCTCCAATTCCGTCTCCCTCGGGTTTGACTGGTTTCAATTTGGTTCCCTAACCAGGTAAGAGCTTCCTTTTGCAAAACTATATATGCTGGAGAAGATCAGGCACCCCTGTAAGCTAGGTCTGTAAACCATGAGCGGAAAATCCCATAAAAGGAAGAAGTCCAGGGGAAAACATAAAAATGATCAAAAATTCTAAGGGGAAAAAAATAGTCCACGAAACTTAACATTGACAAAATCAATGCTACAACTGGGCAGAGGGCTGAGGGAACAGAAAAGGATGTGGCAAGTCAGGCAGCGAATCATCAGCATGTCAAATGGGAAACTTAAGATAATTAGATGATGATGCTGGGTTGCCTGTTAGTGATTGTAATGCCTTTGTAATAATAGCATGCTGAGGAATGAATATATAAGAACGGATTCGTGGGAAAAAATGTCAATATGAAAAATAATTATTACAACAGATGAGATAGAACCCATATCAAATTGAAATTTAGCCATATTTCATTTTGAACAGATTAATTTGACAGATGGGCTTAATTTTAAAAGGTTTATACAGATTCTTGAAGACGAAAGACCAAATTGAACAGCTATTCATAAGAGACCAGAAGACTAGATAATGAATCTAGCCATGAATATGTGATATGCCAGATTGGGAAATTTTATCACATGCAAAAACCATGGAGGTTACTGAAACTTTGTACCTGTAATAAACATTTTTAATGAGTTACAAAAACACGATGTCCCTTTCAAACAGAGGAACTGCTGATTTGGGGAATAATAAACAGCAAACTCAGTAGAACTGTACACATAAGTGTTAAGATGATGTATTGGAATGAATAATCTCTGTAACTGGAAATTCCTTGTCATTTGGGATTTGTCTTAAAGTTAAGCCCCATCCCCATCATGTTAAATTACATACACTTATTTACCCAACCATGCACACGCATAATTTAACTAATCTGCTAGAGTAATATTCCAGATCCATATGTATCTTGGAAATTTTGTCAAGAAATCAAAATGTTCCAACATTAATTTCCAGACATGGACATATGCTAATGATGGATAATTCTCTATGAGCATATGGACTCAATTGGCTTAGTTCAAATAGTGTTTCTATAATAGTAAAAGTTCCAGAAGGTTCTTCAAGCAGAACTGGTGCAGACACCTTATTTTAATGAGAAATTTGAAATGATATTAACTTAAATTTAGTACAAACAGTGTAACAATATTCATATACCTTATCTCTGTAATCCAATTTTATTTATTTATTTTTAAAGATTTTATTTATGCGTATACAACTGGGGTGTAGGCCATAGGTGTGGGGGCTGAGAAGACTCACCAGAGACAGAGTGGGGAGCAGAACAGGCAGATCGACTGAAATCCACCACTGAGGGGAGCAGCGGGTGAGGCAGAAGAGGTCTGCTGCGCCATGTGGGTCCCCTTCCTGGTCGGTGGCAGGGATCGAACTCGTGCTGCAAGTGGCTGCGGTTTGCTTTATGGTGCATTGCTTAACCCACTGCGCCACCAGGGAGGCCCGTGTTATCCAATTTTAATACCGGTGTTTGTTTGAAATAAAATTTATATTCTTTTATCAGAGATGTGTTTACCAAACTTTCACTTAATGGCATTATTGGTTATTTGAAGTCTTATCTCTTGGTTAAAAAAAAAAATAAAATCAGGAAACCTTTTCTCTGACGCTGTTCCCTGGGGGGAAAAAAAGAGGAATGAATGGTTTGTGTGGATGTGATGACCCAGAGAGGCTGGGGCTATTGTGAAATTTTGCACATTATTTCCAAACACGATTTTTGTATTTTTGTGTTATGAAATGTTTTATAAGTCTGACTAGTGGTGCAATGAATTTTTGAATCTAGACAGATGCAATTTCTTTTCTTTTTTCTTTCTTTCTTTTTTTTTTTTTTTTTTTAGCTCTCCTCTGCTTTTTTCATTGAAAGAATTTAGGGCTTCTGAGGTCAGAGCTACAGTATCATCTACATAGTTATTGAAACTAATGACAAACTTCTGCTACATGTATTGTTTTCTTTTTTTCCATTTATACTAAATATTTCAAGGTTGGAGTTATTGGCTATTCTTAATTCAGAATCTCAGCATCAGAAATGAAATTCAAGATGCTCAAGAAATAATAGAGAATTAGTGTGTGTGTATAAAGTGATAGATGATAGAAATTTTAATAATAGATGATAGACTAGATAGAGTATAAATTAGATGGATACATAGATGGTAACTATCTTTTTATATATGAAAAATAATTTGTAGGTGACAGAAAGCAATGTCCAAAAAGGTACAAGGAAGATGCAAATTTGTAATCTTATAATCTTATATGTTGGGGGAAGAAATTTCTAAACCTGTATCAAATTTACATTTCAGTAAAGTTTATCTTTAACACACACTAACTTCCCTTTCCTTTCTCTCCCCTCTTTCTATACATGGACCAGTTCACAGAGACTTAGTTCTCCTCAGCTGACTTTACTCCAGCACCATCCTGTACTGCTCCCCAAAATCTTGCTTGATTTTTTTAAAGATTTATTTATTTATGCATACAAGAGCTGGGGGTACAGGACAGGATCATGGGATGTGAGAGGATTCACCAGAGACAGAGCGGCGAGCAGAACAGGCAGATGGACCAGAATGCACCGCTGAGGGGAGCAGCGGGTGAGGCAGGAGAGGTCTGCTGCGCCATGTGCCACTCGCTGGTTCTCAACTCCTTGGCCACCAGGGTGGCCTGGACTTAATTGTCTTAAATATGTCCACACACTGCTTCTCCTCCAGGAAATATGTGTGTGCATGTGTGTGTGTGTGTGCCCGTGTGTGTGCTTTGTAAACTGAAGTCCTGGGTTGGGATACATTGGTTATCCAAAATATATTCTAAGTTAGACATTATACACTTTACTTCTTTGCCAGTATGTTTCAGTCAATATGATTTCTGGAATATTTTGTTAATTGACTCGGTGCAGGCCATTTTCCCCCCTCTTTCTTTAGAAGCTGCTAATTCAGAATTTTATTGTAACTGTTTTATTGGCCACTAAATTTAAAATTTTACATAGTAAGACTTGTTATATGACTTTGTTTTAATGCTAATTAATGATTGATACTTTTGCATAGTTACTGTATTTTAATCATTGAGATATATGTTGTGGTACATATACAATAGAACCATGAGTAAATAGCAATTTTTGAAAATTAGTAACTTTAAATAGTCAAGATGTACATTTCTACATGGTATAGCGTTTATTTCTTTAAGAAAAACCCACACTTACAGTGATGATTCATCATGAACATTCTAAATGTGTCATTGAAAAAAAATGCTCTGTATATACACACAATATAACTATTTCTTTTTAGTAATTTCAATAATCTAGATGATCATTCTAGACATCAATTATTAACATATTTAAGATTCATGACATACACCTAACTATTCTTTACTATAGTCCCTTATACTTTAGGATTTCTGGTTTTGTTTTTTAAAAAGATTTTATTTATTTATGCATACGAGAATTGGGGTACAGGCCAGAGTAGCAGGAAGTGAGAGGAGTCACCAGAGACAGAGTAGGGAGCAGAACAGGTAGATCAACTGAAGTATGTTGCTGAGGGGAGCAGCGGGCAAGACAGGAGAGGTCTGCTGTGCCATGTGGGTCAGCTCTCTGACCTGGGATTGAACTCTCGCTGCAGTGACTTAGCCCCTTGGGCCACCAGGGAAGCCCCAGGATTTCTGCTTTTTTAAAATTATTTTGATGGTATAAACTATTATATTGCAGGAGTACCTCCCTGCATTTGTCCATCTCTTCACTTTTAATTTAATGTTACATAGTTCTATCAATTCAGAAAGCATTTAATCAAAATACCTTGAAGTGTGCTTAATGTAAGAGCAAATAATAAGATTCCTTTGAGATTCTTTCATGAGAATTATTAAATTATTAAACATTTGCCTAGCTATCAAATATCTTGTTCTACATTTTTCTTCAGTTTCCATTTCAGTGAGAGTTTTGTGATGGTGTAATGTGCCATACAACTTATTTTTAAATGGGTAAGATAAGACTTTGTTACCTTTTAAGGACAGTAAGAGGAAAATATCACAATTGAAGTGAAAATGTGCTCTTACAGAACTCACTCATCTATTTACCCAAGAAACTTTAAAACAGGTGTACTTGGTGGGGCCTGCCTGGTGACATAAGGGGTTAAGTCTCAGCACTATGAAGCTACCAGCAGTCACCCTAGTACGAGTTCGATCCCAGGCCAGGGAGCTGACCCACATGGCTCAGCAGACCTCTCCTGTCTCGCCCGCTGCTCCCCTCAGCAGTGTTTCAGTCGAACTGTTACAGGGCAGGGAGAGGAGCACCCCAGAACCTTTAAACCTGTCCTCTCTGAATGGGTTTTGCTATTTGCCGCATTAAGATAAATATATAAAATTTTTAATGGAAAGGAACTTTAATACAATTAGGCTACAATACAGAAAGGACAAAGAACATAGTTATTAAGTTAAGTACTTAAAGTTACCCATCTCCTTGAGGGTAAAAGTTTAGCTAAATAGGATTGGCCCAAAGCAAGGTCCAAAAGCCTGCCACACATTTAAAGGACCTTTTAGTAGAGACTTATAGAAAAGGTTTAAAAGAGTCAGACAAATTTGGGAGGAAAAGAGCAAAATTAAAATTAAAATGAAAACTGCTATTGTTAACTTCCCCATGGGTTTCTTATCCACATCTGTTTTAACCAGTTTAAGACTAAAAAGCAAGTGCAGCGTCTTCACATGTGGCTCTGCTCCACGTGCCTCCTCCAGGTCTCCTTGTTGCTCCTTCCTTCCTTCCTTCCTTCCTTCCTTCCTTCCTTCCTTCCTTCCTTCCTTCCTTCCTTCCTTCCTTCCTTCCTTCCTTCCTTCCT
>JAGFMF010011484.1:2176446-2191926 GCA_019455555.1 Galemys pyrenaicus | reverse complement strand
CTCCCTCCCTCCCTCCCTCCCTCCCTCCCTCCCTCTCTCCCTTCCTCCCTCCCTCCCTCTGCAGAACTGCCTGTTCTGCTTCTCACTCTGTCTCTGGTAAATCCTCTCACCCCCACACCTCTGGCCTGTACCCCAGTTTCTGTATACATAAATTTTTAAAAAAATCTTAAAAAAAAAACAGGTGTAGTTGCTATATCATTTAGTATCCTCAGGTGACACAGCTGAACACCGCCAAGAGGGGGAATCAATGGAAGAACGTACTTGCCCACAGGGCTGGAGGCTAGGAGGCTGAGGCCCCACACAGGGCTGGCTTCCCCTGAGGCCTCTCTCCTGGCTTCTGGCTGCTTCACAAGGGCGTTCTCATCAGTTTAGGATACAGTCGTGGGTTATGGTTCACTTTCATGATACCATTTTAACCTAAAATGATTTCAGGTTAAAGGCCCTATCTCCAAATGTAGTTATATTCTCGGGTTAGTCGCTTTAGCATATGAATTTAGGGACAGACAAAGTAGGCCTTCGCATCAGATAAGCAAGCAGGAAGATGGTGAGACTCAATTCAATTCAGTGTTTTCAGAATAAAACTTCAGAAAATAGTGACTATATACAAAAAAATTAACAATGCACTTTAGGAAAATTGTTTTCTTAGGTATAGTTAGGTTAATTTATTTTTATTTAGATTTAAATTTAGATTTCATTGATTAAGAGACAGAAGTCTTAATAGTGCTCTACTAAATTACACCAGAAGTTTTCTTTTTGTGCAGAATTGGCAGACTAGAGCTTAGAACCAGAACTCCACTGATGACAAACCTAGAGGTGTCTGAGTTTCTTCATTGCAAGTGAGGAAAATAAATATGGGAATCTCTAATAATCACGTTGTCATTAATGTGCTGTGATTCTTGCAAACATAATTTAAAAAATAAATTTACTGAAAATCCTTCCTAATGTCACAATAGATTATATCGTCAATGAAAATACAACCAATTTTCTAAAGCAACTCACTAACTTGTATGTATACAAAAATTGTAAATTCAAACATTTGTCTCGCTTTATAGCAATATCAGGAAAGAATTTTTTAGAATAACCCACTTCATTTGAAGAAAGCAGTTTCAAGTGAAAAGAATATAATAGATTCTACTTTCCAAGTTCTAAATATTTTGTCTTATATTAAAACAGATAAAAAGATATTTAAAGGTATCCTATATTTTGACTTTTGATAAGGTTTAAATATTCCAATAACATCATAAAATAACTAGTAAATGAGGAATTTAAAAATAGTTGATGGAAAATGTGAGAACCTCTCTTTCATTGCCAAATATCCATGAAATGAACTAAAATAAAATAATCCATCACAGCAGTAGAAATCTGGGAATGAAGCCATCAATTGTGAAAAAGTGAGAAGTTTCTGGAAAACACATCTGGTGGTATTAATTACTGGCAGACTTGAGAACCGTAAACGTTCTTACCTCCTTGAGTGGAAGAGAGAACTTTTGAGATGAGATTTTCCCAGAAGATCTTGGGACTCATCCCAGCCTCCGTACAAATGTAGGTGTTTAGCTTTCTCATTAATTACAGGGTTGCAGGAAGTTCTGTCCTTGTCTACTCAGCTAAAAGGACTCCCAAGGTTAAAGTACCATAAACACAACTATCTAAGTGGAAACTTATCCACAGGAAATTCCAAGGTACGTCCTCTTAAACCCATTCTCCGTTGGACTTGATTCTGGCGTCTAGAAGACAAACATTCTAAACTCCCCAAAGAAACTCTTGCCAGGACTTCGGTCTCTCTGGGTTTCATTCAGTTCTCTGCCAGGGTAAAGGGATTTTCACCTTGGCCAAGTAAGTAGAGTCTACCTATCAATATTCACCCATTAGGAAGTTCACCCATTAATGTAAACAGAAAGTGAAACCTTTCAGAACATCCAATAATGCTCTAAATACATCTATCGAAAATAGAACTTAAATATCCCTGTTATCCCAAATTTGTGGGATAAAAGGACAAAATATTAATTTAAAGAGACATATATCTACCCCCACCCCCCAGGGCTTACTGCAGCACTATTTACAACCACCAAGAACTGGAAACAACCTATCTGCCCACTGACAGATGAATGGATAAAGAGGATGTGATGTACATGACAGTGGGACAGCAGTCATTGTAAAAATAGATAAAATCCTAGCATCTGCAACAACTGAGAGCACCTAGAGGGAATTATGCTGAGTGGCATAAGCCAGACAGAAAGACAAATACCATGTGATTTCACGCATGTGTTGTATGGGAAAACAAACAGATTAAAAAAGAAAATATAAACTTTTGGAATTGAAGACCAATTCATGGATACTGTAAGGGCAGGGGAAGAGTGAAAGGTAACCCAAGACAAAGGGGACAGTGGTTTGGAGAGGACAGATTTGAACTTTGAACAGTGAATTTTATGTAGTAGATACATATGTTGATTCTCAACAAGAAACACCCACAACTTGTATGCTGTTGTCATGCAATGTTGTTTTATATTTTTAATATTTATTTATGCATACAAGAGCTAGGGTGCAGGACAGAGGTGGGGGGGTGAAAAGATTCACCAGAGACAGAGTGGGGGAGGAGGCCGGGTGGAACTACTGAAATGCACTGCTAAGGAAAGCAGCAGGTGAGGCAGGAGAGGTCTGCTGCGCCATGTGGGTCCCCTCCCTGGCCAGGGATCGAACTTGTACTGCAGTGGCTGGGAATAGCTTCATAATGCATTGCTTAACCCACTGCGCCACCAGGGAGGAACCTGCAATGTTACACTAATTAAAGAAAAAAAAGTATTGCCAGTTAAAATAGATTTCAAATCTAAGCCATTAATTGTAAGCAAATAGTGTATATCATATTGATCGAAAATACAAATTACAAAAGGCATTGGAAAGATCCATGTGCCTCAACAGTATATCACAAAAATACAAGGGAAAAGGAAGAAGAAACTGTAATGGTTGCTCCCTCTATCAACATCCCAGTCCTCCTGCAGTTAAGTCAGAGTCCAAAGTAAGTGGGACTTTAGAGTAACTGATTAATACTAATAAAGACACATATTTTATAGAAAGTTAGCCTGCAGCTAACTCCAAAATGTATGATGCCAAAATGAAAATTTGACTAATTTCCTAACTAAATTTAATGCCAGCCTCAAATTCTGACTATAAAGTAATACAAAGACATTGTCAAAATAACAAGGCACACAAAATAGCCACATGAAATAGTTTAATGGCATCTTCTATACGTTATGCTTGCGTTAAAGAAATCATAATTGAAGGCACAGACTATTTAGACTACAGTAGACCGCTGAATCACATAACTTAAGAGGTAACTGTTTTGCATTGTCTGGGACCAGCTTGCCGGACCAGGATTGTCTGGGACCAATCTTGCTTTGTCACTACATAATGACCTCGCTAAGTTTGCAACCAAGTTTCCTTGGTTACAGAGAGGCATCATAACAGACATCATACTGGAAAAAACTTTTAAAACTCATGAGTGTGTTGTAAAACATTATCATCTACAACAGTTGGAAAGTTGACCAACAGTTGTGATTTTATAACTCATGAAAAATTCCAAGATTGCCACACACACAAACACAAAACCTTCAAATATATATTAAAAATTTTAATAGCATCTTACATCAGTCCCTCAAATACCAACAGAGAATACCACACACACAAAGCACAATTAAAATATAGGACAACTTCACTGCTGATACGGGTGCAATTTACTACAACCCCCAGAAGTGGCATATTATCAAATCTTACATTGTAAAATAAGGATTTTGATAGATAATAGAACTTTCAGGAATAAAGTAATGATGACAAGAATCAACAAAACAACCATCACTTCTTAAATTACTAAAGCAATTTCAGACTTTCAGAAATAGAGCAGAGCTATTATTAATCTCGAAGTTGCTCAATTTGATAAAGTCCCATGAGAAACCCAAGCAGACACTGTGCCTTAATGTTGAAATACTGAAAGTAACAACTCTCCTTTAAGTGGAATGTTCTAGACAAGTCAGTCAACAGCATGACATTATCAATAACCTTTATAGAAACTTTATTATGCTCCAGGATCTGTAAAAAGGGTATGATTTTATCTTGTGACTGTTTCCAATTGCACACTTTTAAAAGAATATTGAAATATATTGCAAAATATTGCACTTTGGAGTGGGTTATTTTACAGTAGTAGCTAACTGATATAAAGTAAACAAACCCACACTTAGCATTTAGGGACCGGTTATTTCAATTGATAAAAAAGTGCCCCATGCAGGTACAGCTAATACTCATTGAGAAATATGGAATGGCTCCCATTTACAATATTCCTGGTAGTAATTAAGTGCAAATCAAAAAGCAAGAGAAAGGAGAATCAGTTCTGAACACAGACTTTACCCCACAGGCAGTTGTTTTAATTAAAATAGTTTTAAAAATCAAGTTTTAAATGAAAGCTGTGGAAAGAATATGTGCAGCGTGATCCCATTTTTTATTAAATATACACAAGTTCATGTGCATTTGTGTTTAAATAGTGTGTGGAAATATCTATAGATATATCTCTATATATACATCTATAGAGATGTATAGAGATATATCTGTATCTATAGAGATATATCGATGTATAGAGATATATCTATCTATATCTCTATATCCATATCTATATATCTATATCTATAGAGATATATCTATATACATCTATATATATCTGTGTATATGTAGATCTATCTAGATCTAGATATATATATAGTTTGTGTGTGTGTGCATGCCCCTGTCTTTTACACACAGAGAGACAATTAATTATCTGTGGTTATTTCTAGAGAAGGTGGGATGTGAGCAGGTGGGAACAGGGGAAAGAAGATAAAGGACTGAGGAGCCACTTCCATTGTGCGCATACTCGCAGATATTTGCATGTTCGTGCTGTAGCACAAAAGGGAAAATAGAAAAGGAAAAAAGGCAGGGGCTGCGCGCTCTAACACAGCCCGATCCCCACACCGCCACCTGTGTGGAGTCAGGGTGGGTTCTGGGGCGACGACCGACCGGTTGGGTCACCAGCCCGGCTGCATGGCTCTGCCGCACCAGAGTGTTGTCCTTGTTCAACGTCCCTGTTCAAAAAGAGGTCACTGCACCTCTCTGGTGCTCAGCAGGTTGAGAGCCGCACTGTGAAGCATCCGCTGCTGCACAGCAGCACGAGTTCGATCCCCAGCCAGGGAGGGGACCCACAGGGCTCAGCAGACCTCTCCTGCCTCCCCGCTGCTCCCCTCAGCAGTGTATTTCAGTCGATCTGCCTGCTCTGCTCCCACTCTGTCTCTGGTGAATCCTCTCACCGCCCCCCCATGTCTGGCCTGTACCCCAGTTCTTGTATACATAAATAAATCTTTAAAAATACCAAGCAAGATGCTCCACTGAGGTAGTGCTGCCTTCCTCAGAAACGTTATGAAATATGGGAGCTGAGCTGTTGGGAGTGACCCGGTGACAGGAAGTGGGGGCAGCTGCAGGAGCCACCCCCATGCCTCAGCCCTCTCGACCACATCCTGGGAGTCTGAACAAGGCCTGCCCCAGCAGCGAGTGTGGAAGTACATGAGCAAAGAATGAAACTCTAGAAGCTGGACACGGTCTCACGTCAGCTTCTCCTCCAGAGCTTCCAGGGAGGGAGTGGCCCTGCCAGGCGCTAGGTCTGTGGACTTGAAAAGAATAAATGTGTGTGGTTTTAGGCATGAATTAGTGTTCATTTGTTACAGCCTCTGATGGAAACTGCTACAAAGGCTTTGGGCATTTAACTTTGCATTTCCTTGCCCTGAAAAGGATTTTGGGCTCAACATTGTAACTTGTGTGGGAACAGAGGGAAGCAGACATCTTGATTGCAAGCTCTTAACAGCCTCCGCCTTTGAAACTTGTAGAGTTTTCATGAAGTTGAACATCCACCATGTTATGAGAAGGACGTGTCCAGTTTGGACTCTGCTTTCAGGAGGGAGATGCCACATATGGGGAATGAAGCTCTCCAGGTAAGGTGGCCAGGGCATCAGATAAACAAGGCCACCGGAGGTCACCAGCTTCCACCTTCAAATGCCCCAGAAAGAATAATTATTAGTTTCCTCTATTGCATTTTGTAGTGTGTTATTCTGCAGCAATAACAACCTGAATCAAGGTGAACTGACACTGAGTGGGTTGGGACCAGTTATTCCAAATGATAAAGAAGTAACCCCATCCAGGTCCCCGTAACACCAACTGAGAACCATTGACAACTCCCATCTAGAGCAGAGGGGGGAGGAGTAGCGTAAGACCTCCCCCCATGATAGTCTACATCAAAATCGCAAAGATATGCAATTTGTATTTGCAAAGTGATCTTTGCTGAAGAATTAGTAGCAGACTTTTGAAACCAAAGGGCACTTAAGCAACCTGAGTATCCCAAAGCTCAAAGCTGTCTCCAAAGGAAAAAAACCACACACACACATTTCTGGTTGTTCTCAGTTACTAACTTACTTGCCACTAGTAATTTGGGCTTAAGATGACACATAGGTTTAGCGTTGTGCGGCTGTAACGCAATAAAGAAATAGCTGTGAGTCTGATCAGGGCAAAGTGCCTGGCAGCTAAGTGTTCCTGTGGGGTCTTCTGCAGCTGTCAGGAAAGTTAATGACCCAGGAATAGAGTATAAATCGCCAGCAGTGGATCAGAGCAGAACCAGCCTCAGAATTACAGAACTGGCCCTCCCTCTTCCTACTGAGGGTGGGTGGCTGGTCTTCCAGTGCCTTTGAAAGAGAGTTAACTAAAACCTCTTAAGTGTTTTTAATAATAAGGTCATAAAAATGAATATGAGAAGTTCAGAGCTGAAAAAGGGAAGGGCGATTTGCCTGCTGTTGTGAGTTCCATGAAAGGGCCACGCCTTACAGGTTGCTTCAACCCATTCAGGGAGGCTCAGTTTTCAGTTCTGCAGGATCAGGGATTTTATGTTGCACAGATTGATTTGGTTTCCTCAAATGCACCATTATCCCATTCACACCAAACAGGGACACGCCAGAGGAGTAAATGGATTAAAGTACATTGGAGACACAGCTGCTAAGCCAACCGGAATTAATCACATCAATGGTCCATTCCTTTTTGTCCAGTAGGGAAATATATATGGAAAACCAAAGCAAGTCAACAAAATTGCCTGATTTATATGAAGTGGGGCTAATACAGTAAATGCTTACTAATGCCGGTCAGTGTTTTACTGTTCAGTCCGTGCGTGCCTAACCAATCCCCAGAGTAACACTATCAGGTGTTATTATTATGCCTAAAAATGAGAAAGTTAGGGTGTAGTCTGGTTAAATACCTTGCTAAGTCACTAGAACTAGCAAGTGACAGTTAAGATTTGAAACAATAGGTTCAATTGCAGAATTGCACTTCTATGAATTACTTTTTCCTTTTCTCCTTCTCCTTAGTCATATATAGTTAACATCATTTATAGTCCTCATGGAATTCCCATCACCAATTCACCAGTGCTCCATCACCTCAGTCCCTTGTGCTCTTTCTGCCCTCATCACAGTCCCTCTCCCTCCCCTCCTCCCCAAAGTGTCTCTGATTTGTCTTTGTCTCTTTGTTTTGTGTGTGTGTTGCGATTTGATTGATTGATTGTTGTTGTTATTGCTCTTTTCCTTGATTCATTATTTGGTTCCCTTTTATTCCTCCTGGGAGTGAAACCATCCAGTATTTTTCTTTTGCCTTCTAACTTATTTCACTGAGCATCATCCCTTCTAGCTCCATCCAGATTCTACAAATGACTCTAGTTTGTTTTTTTGTGAATTCTATATTAAGACGTTGATACAGAGAGTTGTATGATCTGGTTAGATTTCCTTCTGATAGGTTCTTATCTGCATAGGTGACATACATGTGGTAAGAACTGCTTAATCACTCCACTCTGCCTCAGTAAGAGCATCATGCTTGCTCCGGGTCATGTTCTCAACTGAAACTCTGTTCCAGCTTTCTTTGCAACACGGCGGCCATGTAACCCACCTCAACCAATGAGGGGTGTTTCTCTACATCAGGCATTTTCCAGAAAGTTTAGCTTCCTCCAACTAAGTTCCTTGCTTTGTTACTCTTCTTTTACTTTCTAACCGGAAGTAAAACTGAATGTGGAAGAGCTATCTTAGTAAAATGAAGATATACCACAGGGCTGGGATGACACAGGAGGAAGACAGACGAATCTGTGACAACATCATTGTTCCTTCAGAATTTGTCACAGTGTCAGATTGATGGCAGTCAGTCAATGACATTTTGAATATGTGAATGAATACAGGAGTGCAAAAGGAGACCCAAAAGGAAAATTCTGCTACCCATTACCATACCACGGGGAACCAAAGAGAGGGAAGGGACACTGTTTCTGTAAATAACTGGATCTATTGCCAAGGTCATCTGCTGTCACCTTTGGAGGTCACTGTCCCTGAGAGAACAACAGAAAGCCGATTAGCAATGAGATGCACCAGAGCAAGGGACTGTTGATGGGGATTTTGGGGGAGAAGCTTTTAGTGTCAAAGTGTTAGTTTGAGATTTTCCAGGCAGCTCCACAATTTCAACAGCAGTCACATTTGCCATTCAGAAGAATGAGCACAGATATTTAATCCTTCCACATACTTCACGCTGACAATGAGTAAGAATTTGCGTCTAATGTGCTCCAGGCATGCTTCTGGATTCCTTGCATTGAATCCTCCCTGGGCAGATGGCACACTTCTCATTTTATTGATTGGGAACTTGAGGCTTCACCTGTAAAGGTCAAATTGCTGGTAGGAGGAATAGCTCACGCTAAATCCACACTTTGTGGGAATCCCCACAGCCTAAGCCAATTGGCCTCATTCCTCAGAGCTTCTTGTGAGGGGAGTCTGTTAATGGTAGAGAACCACACCCTCTGGATACGGAGGACTCAGGATAATCTGAAGATCCACTTGTGAGATGCCCATCAACCTTCTGTTTGGAGTAGGGCTCACGCAGGGCTGACAGTGTCTGACTACTTCTAGTGCTGACTGCAGAGCTCTGTATGTGTATGGCCACAAGCTACTTCTCAAGTACTGTAAGAGTGAAAGGAATAATACATTTTCTCCAACAAAGAGTAGTCTTTTGCAACATGCTGGCTAATTGAAAAAGGTTGCAATTTTTCATCAGAAAAATTCTAGACAGATTCCCTCTTACTTAACATTTTCCATATTTTCGTTGGACTGCTTGTACTTGTTTCTTCTCTAATTTTACTTTGGTCATCCTTTTTGTTTGTTTATGACTTTGTATTTTAACATGATTACTTTCTATAGTTCTGTCCAGGTAATCACTTCTCCATCCTGGTTCATTCTGGATTTCTCATCCCATCTGAAGGCTGGCCTAGAATGTCCACCAATCCTGAGAAAAGGGTGAATTGATAACAGAGGATTTTATTGTCTGATTCTCATGATAAATCAAAAGTTTTGGGTCCACATTCTTCACCTTGGAAAAATCTCATATTCTTAAGAACTATTCTTATATTTTATTTCCAGGAACCAGATTCTGGTTTGTTCTTACCTTAATTAATTATTGTGTATACCTGATACCTATATTAGTATCTTGTTCCATGGCGCTTTGGCTCTTGCCTTTGATTTCCAGTTCCCCAGACAGCTGTCCACAGCCCTGTTATCTGTCCAGTCACTGCCAATTGCTCACTGCCTTGTCTCTCTAATTCCACCTGTTCTGACAGTTTCCATCACCCTACTCTCTCTACCTGTCAAGTCATCCTTTTTCCTGTATTGAACTTTTCTAGATAATTAAACACCAAACCCGAAAATGTGGCAAAAATAATAAAGGTTAGGACATAAAACCATGACAGGGTTCAATAATAACAGCAGTGTCTCCAAGCCCAGCTCCACGAAGAATCTCTGCTTTTGTTTATTTCATACTCTCTGTTTCCAGCTCACAGAGAGACACAAGCATAAAGTAAGTTGAAAAGTCCATTAAAGAAACACAGCACCTGGGGGGACACAAGGCATTGAAAGAACAGAGAAAAGGCCATTGAAGTCCATCTTATGACCCCTTTTAGATGATTAGAGTTGAACTTGATCTTGAGGATACAAAAGACACAATCACGTTGCACCGTTGACTTTGGGAATTTGGGCATACAAAGTCATCACAAAATCTAACCGTGTCTTCCAAAGGAAGCATAAGCATAAAATGTGATTTAATCCAATTTAATCCAACAGGGAACCCTAGGAAAGAATCTGTTGTGGGAAAGGATCTTGGAAATAATTAGACTAAATTGAAGGGAGGAAAATAAAAAGCTAGTGTTCATGAAAGATGTGTCTTGTCGACACTAATAAAACCCGATCAAAATGAAAAGCTGAACAAATCACAAAAACAGAATAAAATGTGTGGGTGTTGTCAAGTACTAGGTTGTAGATGTGTGAACTGGCAAAGGAGAGTCTCACTTGAGCTTTCATAGGAAGGTCATTGCTGATTCAGCACATCAAATGACCAGAGAAGCAGAAAGAGGAGAAAAGGGAACGGCTGTGCAATAACATGATAAAGGTTGGAAAGGGTCCTTGCAAAGTCTCTTGTTTGCTCTTTATATTCATGCATTTCCCTGGGATGTTCCAAATGGCAGGACCCTCAGGGGATTGCAGTGGAATTTTCAAAGGACAGTGAGCCATTGTTTCCTCTTCTGGAGACTAGAAAGTTTTACACCTGGAAGGAGGTGGTGGTGTGAGAATTAAGAACTCAGCCTGCAGGGGCCTCCCTGGTTGGTGCAAGGGGCTAAGTCTCAGCACTATGAAGCTGTCTGCAGCCACTGTAGCATGAGTTCAATCCCCGGGCAGGGAGGGGACCCACAGGGCGCAGCAGACCTCTCCTGTCTCCCTGCTGCTCCCCTCAGCAGTATATTTCAGTAGGTCTGCCCGTTTTGTTCTGCATTCTGTCTCTGCTGAATTGCCTGTACTACTATTCTTGTATGCATAAATAAATAAATCTTTAGAAAAAAAAAAAGAACACAGAATGGGATGAGGGCAGAAAGAGCACAAGGGACTGAGGGTGGAATGGTGGTGGGAAATCCATGAGGACCACAATTGATGTCAAATATATATAAAGAAAGGACAAAGAAAAGATAAATGAATGAATAGCATCTAATGTCACTAACAGATAAAAATGTTTAAAATTTTACTTTCCTTAATTATTTTCTGGATTAATTATTGCTATAGCTTGTAACATCGAAGAATAATTCTATCACTTAAGCTTTTAAATTTATTCCCTTCCAATCCTTCATTAATATTACAATAAAGAAATAAATTTAAAAAAATAAAAGAATATAGCAGGCACCTGGAACAGTAGGTATTGGCATCAGGGGAACCATGTTGCTTTGCATCATTCTCATTTTTAAAATTAGATAGTGGGGGCCTCCCTGGTGGCACAGCAGGTTGAACGCCACACTATGAAGCATCCATAGCACAGCAGCGCAAGTTCAATTCCTGGCCAGAGAGGGGAGGGCGGGGATACACATGGCACTGCAGACCTCTCCTGCCTTGCCCGCTGCTCCCCTCAGCAGTATGTTTCAGTAGATCTGCCTGTTCTGCTCCCTACTCTGTCTCTGGTGACTCCTCTCACCAGCCAAGACTCTGGCCTGTACGCCAGCTCTTGTGTGCATAAATAAATCTTTAAAAAAGAAAAAAAAAAAAACATTAGATAGTGGAGGTTGGGATGGAAGAGAAAAATAGAAAACAGGCCCTGAGGAAATTAGGTGGGGCTATTAATTTCCTAGGACTGAGGAATCAAATTATCGCAAATTTGATGACTTAACTCCAATTTTTTTTTTTTTTTTTAGTGAAAACTTATTGTTGGCTCAGCAGAAACCTTAGAGAATAAATATGAAGTTCTATATGAAAAACACATTTTTGTCAACAACACTCATGTTTTTTCATCATCTGCATGCCAAAATCCATCCCAACATGAAGAAACTTGGCTGACTTCTGTGTATTTTACAACAGCCAGTATTTGCCAGTCACATTTACATGACCTCTTTCTTAGAAGACAATTCTCCTCAACCAAAATCATCTGGTAGAAATGTTCTTAATATCTTAATTTAAGAGGTGTAGAAAAATGTCACAGCCAGGTTAAGTGACAATAAAAAAACAATTCTGGGTAGAGCAGGAAATGAAATCTCAATTTCTTGGCCTCTAGCCTAGTTTCTGAAGTCTAATGCTTTTTAGAAAAATTAAAGAAACATAATTTATGTAGATACCATAATAGAATATACCCTTGGGCCAGGAATCAGCCCTCCAGTTTGGTTCCATTAACTAGGGGTGTGACCTTAAGTGAGTTACCATCTTCCCTTCTATGAGAATTTCTATCTGCAAAACAAATAGAATCATCCGTGAATACCCTTGTGGTTTGAAAAGGATCCCCTTGCCTTTGATTCTCACTGGAACTTTCAGCTTCACATCTGGGTTGCTATTAATATCCTTATCCAAGGCCTTGTCTTTGAAATTCTTTTCCTTCTGCATTTTATGCCAATTAAATTTCTATCATAAATGATGGAGCCACATTTAACTCTGATGGTACTCATTTTATTGGACCGTGTCCCTATCATATAAAACAGTGACTGATTTTACATTCCCAAGTGTTGAAATACAAAGAATACCAATCCTGCATTTCGCAAACTGTTCCCAACGTGTCCTTATACTTCATCATCTGGAGGTATGAACCTTTAATATCAACTTGTTTTCCTCCCTTCCGGTCTCTGGAATATGCAACTAGCTTATTAAAATTTCTGATAAGGCATCTGCAATCTTAATCTTTGTAAAATTTCCTCTTTTGCTATTTGTCTATCCAAATCTTGTCTATCCTTCAATACTTCGTTGACAATTCTCACAGGTCCAAACTTTGTCTCACATTGATGCTTTTCTGAGCTCCTAGAGCTATTTCCTATAGGTTTCATTCAAAGGTTTAATTATGTTTTACCTTGTGGCATATTATTATTTTATTGATATTCAGATTCCTTTCCAGTGAATAAAAGCTCTACTTTTCAAAACCTCTGGGAAATAATTTATTCCATAAGTTAAGCTTTCTGGCTAAATGGAGATTTACTCCCGGTACCTTAAACTTCTCTTATTTTATTTTTGTTTATTTATTTTTTTAAAGATTTATTTATTTATAAATACAAGAGCTGGGGTACAGGCTAGAGTCCAGGGTGGTGAATGGATTCACCAGAGACAGAGTGGGGAGCAGAACAGGCAGAAGGACTGAAACACACTGCTGAGGGGAGCAGTGGGCGAGGCAAGAGAGGTCTGCTGTGCCATGTGGTCCCCTCCCTGGCCGGCAGCAGGGATCGAACTTGTGCTTGCAGTGGCTGTGGTTTGCTTCATATTACATTTCTTAACCTATTGCACCACCAGGAAGGCCCCAATTTCTCTTATTTTAATCATTGTGGATAGAAATATATATATATATATTAGATTTATTTAATTATATTTGACATTATTTGTAGTTCCCAGGGAATTCCCACCACCATTTCACCTGTGGACCGTCACCTCAGTCCCTTATGCTCTTTCTGCTCTCATCCTGGTCTCTATCCCATCCTCTCTCCAATGATCCCTTTGGTTTGTCTTTGTCTTTTTGTTCCTGTCTTTTTGTTTGCTTGTTTATTTGTTTTTGACTGTAATTGTTCATTTCCTTGAGCACGCTTATTTTTTTTTTTTTTTTGGTAGTTGTTCCTTTACATTCCTCCTAAGAGTGAAGCCATCCAATATTTTTCTCTTGCCTTCTGACTTATTTCACTGAGTAGAAGTCCTTCTAGCTCCAGTGAACAGAAATATTTTTAAAATAGAAAATATATTTCTCTGCCTTTTGAAATTTAAAAAGATATGATGACTTAGTTTTCTTAGAGGCTTAATCACAATTAATGTAATTTTTCTGTGTTATACGACAGGGTTGCTCTATAATTAGTAATATGACATTAGTAGGATGGTTAGTAATATGCTCTATGAGAGTAATATATCTAAGATTTGTTTGCTTTATATTTTGACTAGTATTTCCATTAGACGTTTTATTGTCTTCTGTAGTGATCTCATCACAATTAATCTGCAAAGAACTTGATAACCAATTAATTAGACTTATTAACCGTTTGCCTAAAATATGTGGACATGGGCTCAAAATACATTTACAATGCAGAGTCCTTAAGATTTAGTTCTTAAAATCTTGAATTTATTATTTGCTGTCCTGTGAAAGATCTCTATAGATATTAGCCTCTTCACATTTAGTTGAATTAAAGACAGAAATGTTGGCAGATGGGCAAAATTTCAAGGAGGTTTACATTAGCATTTATCACCTGTTTTGACTTATGTCTTATCTTTCTCATGCTACATACAGCAAGTAGAAATGCACAGTTCTACACTTTTAAATGCTAAAAACTTTAGTATGCTGTCTCATACTTTTAAGATACGTAAGAATTGATTTCAAGAAATTGCAGATGCATATAAAGATCCTTAATTACTTAATCACTGACTTTTTAACAGATGGCCTGCAGCAAATTTTTCTTAGAGAGTTTCAGATGAGGGGAGAGAGGAGAATGTGGCAGATACAAACAGCTTGTGTGTGCCTCGCTCCAGCGTTCTCTTTTCTATTGCTCACATTTTTATACTAATGACAATATAGATTATTTATGAAATGCATGACTTTTCCTCTCCAAGACAAGACTTTCCAGTTCTGAATGCAAGGACAGTTGTCTCTCCACCTCCTAAGTTGCCCTGGTCAGTTGTGAGTTCTAATCACTCACAACTGTGTATTATTTATGTACACACCCTACTCACTACTCACCTCAAATCTCCATATCAGCTTTCTCTATAGTTCCTGAAAATCTCTCACCTATTGCAACCTCCCTAGTGTGTTAAGATTTTGGAGATTTCTTAAAGGTTATATGGAAAAGAAATGAAGATTTTACTGAGGAATGTGGATTTCTCGGTATTTAATGCACTTACCCAAGAGGAAGTATCTTTGTATCTTATTTCCTTGTCTTCGAGGGGCTGGCAGAGAAATGAGGCCCCAGAATCTTTGCCTTGAATCACGTTAAAAGAGACTGAAGCTGATGAAATGAATAGATTCTGAAGGTGATGTGGCGTGGATAATGAATCCCATAGTCAAGGTAGTCAGGGCTTGGGGAATTCAGAGTAAAGGAAGAAAGGCAATCTAGACAAAGAGAAAGCACGAAAGAAGCTAAATTTATGAATATTTTCTGTGTTTTAAGAAGTTCAAGTTTCCTTTCCAATTATATTTGCTAGAAATTTGAAAAGTTTGAAATTTTAAAAATATGGTGAAATGTATTATGCATATGTATCTTTGCAGAGGAGAAACTATTACTACGGCTACCATTAATAAAACATGATCTCCACCCATGTTAAAAAATGTCACTGTTGGGGCCTCCCTGGTGGCGCAGTGGGTTAAGCAACGCACTATGAAGCAAACCGCAACCACTGCAGCACGAGTTCGATCCCTGCTGCCAGCCAGGGAGGG
>JAGFMF010011484.1:2145564-2176396 GCA_019455555.1 Galemys pyrenaicus | reverse complement strand
CTGCTCCCCTCAGCAGTGTACTTCTGTTGATCTGCCTGTTCTGCTCCCTGCTCTGTCTGTGGTGAATCCTCTCACCCCCAACACCTCTGGCCTGTACCCCAGTGCTTGTATGCATAAATAAAAAAAAAAAAAAGTCACTGTACGTTGCAAAAACTTCAAAATAGTTTTCTCTTATGTGTTATGGATTATAACTGTAAAACAAGCATAATTACAATTGGCTACATTACAAAACTATCTAAAGAAAAATATAATTGAACATAGTATTTTGATATGTAAAGAGTATTCTATATAAAGATGGCAATGGAGATAACTTATAAGTCTAGTGGTATGAAATTTATTATTTAAATAATACAAGATCAATAACACTAAGCCATATAATTAGTAATAATAAAAGTCTGCTTTTCTGTTTTTAAGAATTAAAAATTCAGTGTCAACATAAGTAATATGAATTATATAAAGATCATTTCTGTAAATAATATTTATATTATATTTAGTGCCAGTGGGTTGAGTGCTGCACTGGGAAGCATCTGCTGAACAGCAGCGTGAGTTCGATCCCCGGCCAGGGAGGGGACCCACATGGCGCAGCAGACCTCTCCTGCCTCACCCGCTGCTCCCCTCAGCAGTGTGCTTCAGTAGATCTGCCTGTTCTGCTTCCCACTCTGTCTCTGGTGAATCCTCTCACCTCCCTGGACTCTGGCCTGTACCCCAGCTCTCGTATGCATAAACAAATAAATCTTTTTAAAAATTTTATATCTTTCCATAGAAATGTCTTGTAGGAATTTGGTTTACTTTGTTTTCAGTTTACAGACGTTATCTTTAGCCAGTAAAATAATTCTTAGTTGTTATAATTTCTACCTTATATCTTTCCTAGTATTTTAGTAAAGGTCATGAATTATTGATATAAAATAGTAAGTAAAATTCTTACAAGCATTTGGTCATTAACAAATGCATAAGTCACTGTAGTGGCAGGAAAGGAGGCACAGGGCAAGTTTGGGATGGTTCTGGGCAGACGGGTCAAGGAAGGAGTCTTGGAGCCGTCGGTGGCTTTTCATGCTTTTATTATCAGAGGTGGCCAGGTACGTGGCAGGCAGGGGTGCCGGGGGGCCAGGAGGCTGGCAGGCCTCCCAGCCCCCAGTGCATCTCACCCTCTCAGCTGCTTTGCTGCTGCTGCTCATGTTGGTCAGTACGGTCGGTCCTGTTTGTCGGTCTTGTTGGTCCTGGTGTCCTCATGACACCGCCCATTTAAGCCCGTGTCCCAACTCAGGTGCACCCACCCACCCTGGAATGCTCGCAGCACCGCAGGTGTCCATCATCACAGTGATGAGAGGGTGGGAAGACCTGATTTCTCTAACCCTACAGACTCTGACTCCAACTTTGTCCTTTTTTTTTACCTTGATGTACCTCCTTTAGCAGTTAGCATTCAGGACATAGTTTTACCAGCATGTTCTAAAAGGTTCTGAAGAAGGACCACTACTCCCTCTGGCAGGCAGGAAAGCAAACCCATTTGCATAGTTTGAATCAACTGTGCAAAATCTGCTTCCTACACGCTTTCAACCTCGCTGATGCCCAAGGAGCAGATAACGATGATTTAACAATGGGTTCCAGCCTTTGCATCTCTGCAGCATACTTTTTAGAAAGAGTTTAAATCCTGAGTTGCTTTTCTCTGGGCGGAGAGAGAATGAGCATAGCTTTAGATAAGGACGACTTAAACTATAAGAATCCCACCCCACCCCCCAAAAAAAAGTTGTATTTTTCAAGTCAAGAAGTCACTGTTGGGCTTCCCTGATGGTGCAGCAGGTTGAGCACTGCACTGTGGAGCATCTGCCACACAGCGGCGCGAATCCCTCGCCAGGGAGGGGACCCACAAGGCGCAGCAGACCTCTCCTGCCTCACCCGCTGCTCCCCTCAGCAGTGTATTTCAGTCAGTCCGCCTGTTCTGTTCCCCACTCTGTCTCTGGTGAGTCCTCACCCTCCCACGCCTCTGGCCTGTACCCCAGCTCTTGCATGCATAAAAAAAAATAAATCTTTAAAAAAAAAAGTCACTGTTCCTACTTAAATAAACTAAATGCAAGCTTTGTATGTTGGAATAGCTCTCACTCAGAAAACCCTGTCAGACTCTTTCCCAGGTTTGTATCTTCTCTTTGATTATCTAATAAATTCATTAACTAGCATTGGAATTTTATTCCAGTTAACACATTTGTGATATTTCCTCCTTCTGGAACGTCAGTGCTCAAACTGCAGAGTCTTGACGTGTTTTGTTCACCGGTTTCACCAGAACAAGCTCATGGGAACACCATGAGACACTATTTGTTGAAAACGTGCACATAACAGTAGAATTTCCATAGAAAGGGGAGGATTCATGCCCCATCTAATGAAGAGTGCAACTGAGCTGCAGGGGTGAGGTGTGGAGGGAAGCGGGATGGGTGGGGGGGGGGTTGGGTCTTAAAGAGAAGACCTGGAGGAGGCACATGGAGCTGAGAGACAGGTGGGGAACTTGAGCTTGCTCCCTAGCCTTGGACTTGCACCAGGGACTTGGGACACCACCTAGAAGGGGTCTTTCAGAAGAGACGTTGGCGAGAAAACTGTGGAGAGGCTGACAACGGCACAGCCTTTATCTTGACTTGTAGTATGATGTTGTTCCTTTTGTCTCAGACTTGTCTGGCTCTCTTGCCACTTTTCACTGGGTCCCCAGCAGAACTGTGGTCCCCTTAGATGTGTGGCAAGCTTTCAGGCCTCAGTGGCCAACTCTTTGCACTAATCATGTTAGGCTGTATTTTCCCACAAGGGGATGGACAACTTTGGGTGTTTCATTGGCAAATTATTGTCTTTGATTTTCTTCTATGCTGAATATACTGATTCTGTTAAAGATCTTTCACACCAAGAATATGCAATAGGTGGCAGAACCCACTTAGAGTATGCAAAATTGGGGGTCTCAGGATGCCCCTAGTCTGTTCACTAACACAGAAAGAATATGAGTACTGATTCTTAAAATCGAAACCCAATTAGATCAGAGTCCTGATACGTATAGATGCGACACTGTTGGGAACATTATTTTGCTACTATGAAAAGAAACTGTACCATTTCCTTTTGGCTTTTTGTTGACTGTGTGACTTTGTCAAGTATAACCTCTCCGAGTCATAACTTTCACATCCATACGGGTTATTCTAACACCATCTGCTCTGTCTCCTTAACTCCTAGTGTTGTGATGAACAAATAAAATACTTGTATGTGAATGTTCTCAGAAGACGAGAACGTTATAAAAAAAAATGTAAGCTGTTTAGGAAGAAAGTTTGTATCTTTGAAATACCAAGATACTTACGGACTTATAGCGTTGTGATGATGGCACACCAGCTGGGCCATGCACAAGGGTATTTTAAAGAAGGAATCATTTGATGATTTCCCTGAACAAACTAGAAAACCAGATGAAAGGTGAAAGAATTGTTCTGGGTGGTCGTCATCATCCAGTGTTAACAGAATAGGACACCCTGTCCCAGCTAAGCTATGGGGTACAGGTGGGTGTATAAGTTGCAATCAACTAAAGCAAGAAGAGATGTATGCAAAAGAATCTCATTTTTTTATTATTATTTTTCTTTTCCTTGGTTGCTTATTTGGTTCCCTTATAATCCTCCTAGGAGTGAAACCATATGGTATCTTTCTTTTGCCTTCTGACTTGTTTTGTTGAACATAATCCCTTCTAGCTCCATCCAGGTTTCTATGAATGACTCTAGTTTATCTTTTTGATTGATGAATAGTATTCCATCGTGTATATGGACCACATCTTCTTGATTCAATCATCTGGTTTTGGGCATTTAGGTTGTTGGGGAGAGAATAGGATGAGGGCAGAAAGAACACAAGAGACTTAGGTGATGGTGCGCTCGTGAAATGGTGGTGGGAAATCCATGGGGACTACAGTTGATGTCAAATATATATAAATAAAGAAAAAAAATCACTACCTACAAATTAAAAAAAAAAAAAAAGGAATCTCACTCTTCTAACAAAACTGATAAGAAGGAAGGGAAGCCTGAACACAGAGGTAAGTATTATGGGTTGGAATTACCATGCTAAGTCACAGTGACAGTCAAAATGGGAAGGCCATTTCCCATGGTCACAAGGCTGTTTTGGCAGGATGGCGAGGCGTTCTGTGGAGATGTAGCACTAATAGAAGCAAACACAATATCTGGAGTCATTTTGAAGAGAGTGGTATAAGTGTGAAAAGAGAATGCAAGTCATTTAAAATAAATCCAAATAAGGGACCAAGGAAAATAATAATAACAATAACAATAATAATAATAATAAACATAACAAAAACAAAAAACAAGAACAAATCAGAAACACATTGTGGGGAGGCGGGAGGGACTGGGTTGAAAGCAGAAAGAGCACAAGGGACTGAGGTGATGGTGCACTGGTGAGATGGTGGTGGGAAATCCACGGGGATCACAATTGATGTCAAATATATATTTAAATAAAGAAAAAGAAAATAATATAAATCCAAATACACGGAACAAAGAGTGTCTGTGTCATCAACTACCTCACTGCGGCAACGAACCTTCAAAACTCAAAATGCCGGTTTCTAGGCCATTAGCCACAGGGAAGGTGGATTGATATTTAATATGAAATATAAAAAATGCAGAAGAGCCACAGCCGGGTCAGAATGCTCTGCGGTTGTCTCCAGTATCCTCATCCGAACAAGGAGGGAGCTTAGATGATGTGGCCTGTCTTCCCGTCAGCAGCCAGAGTATGAAGTCAGTGGAGTAGAGGCTATGTTAATATACGAGAATGAACATGTTAGTGATGGGCTTTGAATCCACGAGTTGGGGGCGGGGGGCAGACTGTGTTCTCAGCCGAGGAGGTGGGGTGCCCAGCAAAGAGGACAGGTGTTTGCTACAAATTGAACAAAAAAGGATTTTTGGGCCTCCCTGGTGGCGCCAGGGGTTGATCACTGCACTGTGGAGCTTCCTTAGTCACTGCAGTGCAAGTTCGATCCCGTCCAGGGAGGGACCCACATGGCGCAGCAGACCTCTCCTGCCTTGCCCACGGCTCCCTCAGCAGTGTACTTCAGTCGATCTCCCTGTTCTGCTCCCCACTCTGTCTCTAGTGAATCCTCTCACCCCCTGCACCTCTGGCCTGTACCCCAGGTCTTGTATGCATAAATAAATTAAAAAAAATAAAATATTTTTTAAATGTCCCTGGAAATTTCAGGCAATGAAAACCAGTGTCACAGCTGTTTTTCCACTTTCTCTCTATCTTGCTTAGCATGAATGACGGGTGATGTGGGCAATGTGTGCAGGTGCCTCACTATAGAAAACAATGTACATGGGTAGAAAGGGAAACTGTCGTTTTCCTTCTTAAAACAGCAAACGGTTACTACTCTTAGCCAACTATGGTCCCAGGACAGAGTAGCTTTAAGACCCACATACCAGAAAGAAAACACAGCTGACTTCCTCTGCCTACCGGGGGCAGCAGCATCACCTGTTCCATCACTGCCTCATTCTTTCCAAGTCAACCAAGTTGATGTTTCTGGAAACTATCACCCAGAGTGGACAAACACAAAGCAAAACACTCTCTGAAGGCATGAAACAACAAGGCAGGCCTAATTCAGTACAATTGAACTGTTACTTCCGGTATAAAATCCACGTACTGTCTAGGATGGATACATCAATAAGATAGCACCAATAGCATGAGGTAATCAATGAAGAAGTCATTTTGTATGGAACCATTTCAATCAGTGAATTTTTTTTCACTGAAGCATTACAAGGAGAAAGTAGGAGTTGATTTCCAAAGCATTTTGACTTCCTCATTCTCAAACCTTCTCCCTATCAAGGTAGTGTGGGTTGGAGAAAATCTGTGATGAAAGAAGTCATTTGAGAGAAAACATTTGTCATAGAAGAAATGGCACAATTAGTGTGTATTGAGGAGAAACATCATCTCTCTAGGGACCCCAGAAAATCCCAAGCTGAGAAGGTGTCTCTTGTATGCCTGGAGTTATTCTCACTCTAGAAACATTATTTCAGGATGGGGAGTAGATATGATGAAATTACTGTTTATGCATCTCTCCCAGAAACACATATGTGCCTTAGTTATATGTGCACTATGTCTAAACATATATGTAGATATTTAGACAACTACATATAAGAAGTTATTATATAAGAAAAAGTGGGAGAAAGAATAAGTTATATTTATGCAAACAAAATCTCTACTCAAATGACTCAATTATAATATATATAAAAATCTTTTGTTTCCTGAATATCTGTTAAGATAGAAATGTAGTCTCTACATATTATTATTATCAACCAAAGATGTTTAGGATATGTGTGATCATATCAGAGAACTGGGGTTCAAGATTCAAATTTTTATTTGAATAACTGAAAAATCTTATAAACCTTCAGCATCTGTGAGCATACCTGTAAATATAAGAATAGCCTCCATCTCCCTACTTCGTTGAGATGACTTTCAAATCTCTGCAAATCTCTGCAAGAAGTGGGGCCCACCCAATGCTTGAGGCCAGCACCCTGGTCAGCTGCCTGGGTGGGTGGGGGGGTGTCCCCGTGCCTTTCAGCTGATGAAACTTATTCTGGTAGAACTTGTGTATAGGATGCTTCCCTTTCTCTGTGTGGTGCCTTCATCCATTCTGGCAGCTGCAACAATATAGCGTAGACTGGGTGACTTGTAACTTGTTTCTTACATTCTGGAGACTAGATGGCCAGGAGCTAGCTGACTCGGCATTTGGTGAGAGCTCACTTTCTGCTCAGCCAAATGTCTTTTTAGTACAGAACACCTGCAGTTGTACCACTTTGCATATTTTTCATAGCATTTGACATATATACTATGTACATAGCATACATATTTGCATGTATAATGATCTTTATATTTATAATTTTTACATTAATATTGGAATTTATTTGAACTCCTATATCCTTATAGTAATTATTTGGTGTTTCTATTGATCAGATGAAAAAAAATAGAATTTTTTTTTCCTGTTAAGAAGTCTGATAAAAGTATCATAAAGCAGAGATCCTGAAGAGATTTTAAGATTTATTTATTATGCACACAAGAGCTGGGGTGCAGGCCAGAGGTGTGGGGAGTGAGAGCAGTCACCAGAGACAGAGTGGGGAGCAGAACAGGCAGATCCACTGAAACACACTGCTGAGGGAGCAGCGGGTGAGGCAGGAGAGGTCTGCTGCGCCATGTGGGTCCCCTCCCTGGCTGGGGATCGAACTTGCAATGCAGTGGCTGTGTATAGCTTTGTAGTGCAGTGTCTCAACCCCTTGCACCACCAACGAGGCCCTGAAATTATCATTTAATATGAATACATGATAAGTACTTTTTTTTAAAAGAATAAACTGTGAGCAGTCATAAAAGGCAATATTCTGTCTCCATGCCATGAATTGCACTACAAAATGAATTAACATATGTGAGGAAAACAGAACGCAGGCAAGACTGAACCAGTTAAGGAAAACAAGTTTCTGGGTTCCTTTCATCTAAGGGTTTTACATTTCTTTATTAAGAGATATAGGAAATAAACATTTATATAGGGTTTTATGTCTAGCCAATATTGGAAACACGGCAGCGTTTTCTTAGGTTGCTTATAATATTGTAAGTTCATCGATTAATAGGATACATGTATAGTTTGACTATAGTTGTGTCCATATATAGTTGTACAATATGAGTCTGACAATCCTTATTATTTTCTTTGTTAAGCCCAAGATTAAAATATCTCACAGCTATGCTGCAGTGAATAAAGTGGCCAGCTAATAATTGTCACTAAGATTTTCATTCTTAAAGTGGGAAGATGAATACATAAATGGCATTTTTTGCTTAGTTTTATCCAATACTAGATATGCAAGTGAAGCCAATTATACTTTATGACACAAGATAAAAGAATCATTTTATCAAATTGATCAAATGAATCAAAAATATCAACTTAGTCAAAAGCCACGAGTCAATTAAAAGCCACAAGAGTCAAAGCAATAATATATTTTCTCTTTTTTTTATTGAAAGGGTAAAAATCTCCTTAAAATTGCATCATAAATTCTAAAACTATTCAAGCAGCGATGTCTTAGTCAACCATTGCCAGACAGTATAGTAATATTAACAGTGTAATGTATAGGTTACTGATAATCAAACCAAATACCTTAATTACCACTTCTGCTTTATCCCTGGGTTTGAGAATAGACATGTGAAATTATTTATCTTTGGGATGGACCTATTCTGAACAACAGCAAAAAATATTTGTAATAAGACTTCTCTTTTTCTGTGTCCCTTTAGATTGGAAAAACAAACAAAAAAGCCAGATTTCAAAGACACAAATAACATTGTCTATGCTATATGGACAATGTACTTTGACAGATGAAAATAACCTCAAATCTATTCTACTCTATTTATATTCCACCCAGTGAGTAAACAAGATAATTTTACAGAACTTATGTTTTGAATTCCTTGAGTACCCCCTCAGATACATAGTAGCATTCTGCATTCATTCTTGGGGCAACAGATCACCTCTATGAAGCTTGGGGACAGTCAGTCAGAATCCTATGTCTATTAAATGTAGTGAACAAAGGAAATTTTTAATAAGGTGGAAATTGAGAAACCACCAGTATAGGTATAGACTCATGAGACATAGTAAAATCTATTGACTATGAAGGTTTAGGAAAACCTGTTTTAGGATGGTTTGGGGGGACTTCTGAAGGAAGTATTGATGGTGGCCCAGTTCATTATAATGAAAATCTGTCTGCTTTGGGTCATTCAGACTTACCCTCTGCATCGTTCTTATAAATAATGTTAAATAGAGAGGTTTTTTTTTTTTAAGATTTATTTATGCATACAAGAATTGGGGTACAGGCCGAGGTGCAGGGGTGAAAGTAGTCACCAGAGACAGAGTGGGGAGCAGAACAGGCAGATCGACCGAAATCCACTGCTGAGGGGAGCAGCAGGTGAGACAGGAGAGGTCTGCTGTGCCATGTGTGTCCCCTCCCTGGCGGGGGATGGAACTTATGACGCAGTGACTGTGTATAAGTTCACAATGCTGCAACTTAACCCCTTGCGCCACCAGGGAGGCCCCTAATGCAGAGTTTTGTTAGCTCTTTTTAGCCCTTATCTGAGGTCAAAACGACGGACAGAAAGATGATGTCAATGAAAAAGCGATTAGTGGATGAACAGATCGGATGAGAAGGAAGACCTGCCTGTAGATGGAAGTTCTGAACTTAGCACAAAGGAACAAACCAAACAAGAAGTCTGGAAAGAAAGAATGAAACAAATATTTATAATTATAACAAATAAACAAGCAAAACAAATAAGATTTGAAAGATTTTTGAGTAATCTACTGATGTGAAACCTCATTAGGGACCTATATGGCCATCAAAGAGATAATCAAAATTCATATTCTGTATCTTTAAGGAACAAAATTCTAAACTTAGGTGTTTGAAAATTGATCATAAAATACCTCCAGAGTAAGTATCTCAAGAGCTACATTTAACAAATTTCTTAGAACATATCCAGGGACTATGTGATAAGTATTAGGCAATAGTTCCAATTTTTGACCTGTGGAATTTTTACATTTGTAGGATAACTCACTAAGGAAATATAAGAGATAGTTCAGGCATTTGTTTTACCACCTGGCCACATTAAAACATTATGGACTAGAAATATTTATTCCACAAGAAAAAAATAAGCATTTTTCAGAACCGATTGGTGACTTTCTGTAAGTGCCTTAAGGTCTTACAGTTGGAGTTAGTTAAAATGTCCGATGACGGTGCTTTCTAACACAGAATCATTGTGATTTATTTCCCCTAAATTCTGGCAATTTCTTAATTGCTTTGGGACTCAAAGATTGATCTCAAACCCAAAGATGCTGTACTGGTACAAAGTTGGCTATGGGTCGTGGGATGGGGCTCTGAGTAAATGCACTGAGGTTTATTTCCATAATTATGTCAGTTGAATTTGACCCAAGACAGCTCATGAAACTGAGTCCCCTGATGGAGTGTAGTAGATTTAGTTCCCACAAGGAAACACTTCTAATCATTCTAGGAATTAGTAAAACTGGGAATCTAGCCAAATCTGATTCGTTAGCCCAATTCTGATGTCAGTCATTCAATAAGCCAATGAAAGGCATCCTGGTTTACTCTGAGGAACACAAGGGGAAGATGGTGATAATTATAAACTTTCTCTTCCACATCTTAACTGTTTCACCTTTGACTAGTCAGGCAATGTCTGTGAACCTGAGTTTGCTCCTGCGTGTTCTGGAGATAACACTACATCTCAAAAGTGTATTCAAAATGGCAGACACAGGAACATAATAAACCCTCAATAAGTGATGATGACAAAAAATAAATACAAAGAAAACATGTGAACTAATGGGTGTTCTCTTTATAGGAGCATTTTCAGCTGAACTTTGCCCAGTCTCTAACTTTATCTCAGATCAATTATAATATGTTGTCTAGGAAGCTTGCTGGACATCAGTCATCTTTCAGAAGGGTACTAGCTATTTCTTACATGATGCCACAATTCACCTCGAGGAAGAATTTCATCCACAATACAGAGCGATCACAGGGACCATCACCTTAGCCATTCCAAAGGGCTGCTATAGACTTGTTCCACAAGAATCACTTTGGAAGCACACTAACCCTTATTCTTTCACCTCACTTCAGAGTTGCTAAGTAAAATCAATCCCCAACATTTTGCCTTGGAGTTGGTCAGTTAATAAGATCCCAAGTAATTTTCTCAGTCATAGTTAAAAAACACCCAGGCCAAATGAGTTCCTGACTATTCTCATCTTACAAATGAGCAAGCAGAAACCCACAGAGTAGAAATGACATGTTCAAGGTGACCTACAAGTTAATGGCAGAGTCTTAAAATCCAACTCCCAGGGGCATAGTCAGTTCTATTACTAACATACTTCCTTTTTACTGCTGTATTGATTTGGATTAAATGATATGATCTGAAACTTACTCCTGATTTTCCTAATATGATGCCTGTAGGGAAGTACAGAGGTTGGAAACAAACAGAAATCCCCAAGAGCCACCAAATTTTAAAGTCCTGAAACAACAGCACTGTTGAAGAATTACAGGTGGAAAATTAACAATTTCTTCAGAATCATGGTCTTCAATGTTACTGGCTCTCTGAGGAAATATATGGAAAGAAAAATCATGTTACTTTTTCTTACTCTGCTTTGCCAACAATAATTCTCTGTAATATTTGGATTGGCCACTTGGGGGGTAAGATTACAAATAAAGGCAGTTGCAGATTTCTTTCTTTCAAGGATCAAAACAAAGCCTTTTGCTTCTTGGAGATCAAACATCATACCCTCAGGCCAGCTCTGGAAGGAAGATTGACAGTTCACGTCATTCAGATACACTCTTCAAGATATATCCTAATAGCAATGTGTGCGAGATCATTTCCAGACGGCCAAAAATCTAGGGTGGAGTTTTTAGCTCTGTTGCAATTTGCATTCATCTCACAAGCCAAGGTGCTTAGGAGAAAAACACTTGTGAACAGAAGATCAGAATATATAAGTTAAAAGTAATGTTGGTCGAAGCACTTTGGTAGGAAAGACAAGAAAATTTTGTTTATATCTTCTTTTACCCCCTATCATCTCTGGGTGAATGATAATATAGCACTTGCAAATAGATTTATTTAGGATGCTCCAGTGTTAGTTGGATTGGAAACATGAGAAATGCACCTTTTGATTTTATGTTTTACTTATGAAATGAAAGCCATAGTATATAATCTCAAATGTTCTTGTTAGGTGGTTCACATCCACTCCAACATCAAATGAACTCTTGTAAAACCTCCCATCCTTTCTATTATAACCAACAAATAGTATGTACCTAACCCTGGATATTAGAATCAGAATGCATCGTATACTAATATTCTTCTAAATTTTCCCATTCCAGAAATTAGATTAAAGAGTATTTCTGATTCATTACCTAATCATATATCTTTTCAAGGGAATCTGCACCACTGAAGATAATATGGGATTGAGATGAAAGCTGCCTTACTTGAAATACTACTAGTTCTATAATTTGCTAACTATGGAACATCTCATATTCATCATTTTTGCCTTGAAATTCAGGTTGTTGTTTTTTGGGTTTTTTTACACTGTAAATGGGGATTCTATCATTGACATAAAACTGTTCTTATGTGGCACGATTCTATACCAGACAACATACTAAACCCCAGGCAGAAAAGCCAAAGAATCAAGATCTCTGCTGGTATAGAATTTGTTTTGGAGGAAGATTCAGTCCACTAAATAAGCAATATGAGGGAAATTTAGAGAGACATGTGGGAATTCAGAGCAGGAACAAATTGTTTCAGAATACAACTCTTAAAGGCTAAGAAGGAGCACAGTAAATGAGTGTTATTTTTCTCACCTCCCCCCCCCCCCCCATTTACGTATAGTCACCTTGGATTACAAGTCCCTGTTGGCTATGAACCAGACATCCGGATCTGTCTCTGCTGGAAACTGGAGGTGGAGCTGAGTGGCCCCTATATAATACAGATGGCAGGGGGTTGGCCTCTCTCTTGTTTCTGTAGCCCAATTGGCACTATGGTACTGCTGGGAAGGAGACTGGGAGGAGAGACATGGTAGAAATACTTGGAAGAGACAGAGGGGTGAGAGAAAGTAGGGAGGCTTCTCCTAGTCTTTAGCAAACACAGTGGCAGCCATTGTTCTTACTTCACGATGGATTATTTGGTACATTTTTAATTCTGAATTTTTCATTTAGTGCCAACTCTCTGAGACCTGCCTAACCTTTTTGTGGTTCCCCACCAGAAGGCACCTTAGACTTGTGGAAAGATTTTAGGCTCCAACAACCCTACTTTGGGCTGGGCCAGTTTGACTATGATTTGCCTAGGAAGGGATGGGAATGGGAATTTGGGGTGGCTTATTGGAAAACTATTATTAGGAATATCTTTTCTTTTCTCTCTGCATACTATTTCTATTAGAGATCTTTCACTTTCACTAAGAGCCTGCTTTTTTTGTTTGTACAGAAGTGCCTGGATCTCTTTTAGAGCATGCACCCCTTCATAGTTTGGGGTCCCTGGGTACCCCTTAGTCATTTTCTGATAAAATTACTTAGTATAATAAAAAAAGATAATATTTTTACAAAACTATATTAAAGCTGAGATTCCAAAGAATAAAGATAACCAGGAGATGAGAATGTGAACAGGGGATAATGTGTCAACCTGAAGAATAAAAATGTAGAGCTTGAAGGCAAAGAAAGACTGAACCTACTCAGTTCATTCAACTGGTGCACAGGATGCTTGTTAAGTGTTGGGAATATATTGAGATGAAGGAAAATCCCTTCCTTTCATAGTTCTTATGAGGATTAGATAGAATATATTAAAAATATCTACCATATAAGAACTCATTATAAATTAATTGTGGTCATTATATAATTTATTGCCATGAAATTAGGATTTAAACTAAAACTTCTACTATAATTTTGGGAAATCTTTATAAATAATAACCATTTAAACCTACTCTAATTTAGTACCATGCTTGTAAGCCAACCTTAATTTACTTACTATCCTTCATCTATAATTCATTAAAATAACAATATAAACTCATTTTCAACTTGGTTTCACATCCCTCTTCCCAATAAATTAATATGTAAAACCAAAGAATGCAAATCCCTTATTTTATAAAAATGTGAATGAAATAATTTAATGGTTTCCATGAATTTCTCAGAACAGATGTCATTGTCATCTCCCTGTGTATGAAAGAGTCATTAGAACTGTCAATCAATGTCAGTTAAGCAAGCAAGCAAATAAACAAATACACACTTGCCATGGAAAATTAAATTCTTTCACTGAACTGATCTGATATTTTGAAGTGCCTGTTTTTAAAAATCCAATAGGAATGCGCAAAACTACATGGCTCTCTTGAAGATAGTTGATTTGAGACCTTAATCTTTCTCCATTTTTGTGGTGTAGCACACAGGCAAATCTAGATTGATCTGCTTATTTTCCAGAAGTACTTGCTCTGTCCATCACTGGAAACAAATTTAACAATTCCCTTTTGCGTTGTAACACCCCTCTGTTTTTCTGTTTCCCAGCCCAACTATTAAAAAGCACTCCTCACTGTCCTTCTAACATTTCGAGGTGTTTATAAAGCTATTAACAACCCTTTCAAATTCTTCCCTCTAAAATGATTCACTTTTATGCTTCCTTTGGAAAAAGGATTTTTCTCTCGACATTATCGCCAACAAACATCAACACTCATTTAGACTTTTATAATAACTAGAACCCAGATTGCCTGAAGTGTTAAAATGATGAATTTTAGAAAAACTGGATTATTAAACCAAAATCTACTTTTAAAACCAGCCCCAAAAGAATGTGAGTAAATCTAAGATGTTATTCATGGTAAACACTGAAGGATGATTTGACACTTCAAAAACTTTAGTGGATTTACCTCTATGTTGAAAATAGCATAAGAAAAAGAAAGTAAACAATTGATTGCTTATTCACATCATAAAATATTAAAGAAATATGCAGGGAAAGATCAAAGTTGGACAAAATAACAGTATTTAATAAAAAGTATAATGTACACATACGTAAAGCATGACTTTAAGCGGTGAACTTACTTTAAAAAGTGTCAGCATTGATAATTGTTAACATTTTCCAGTGAAGAAGGAAACTACATTCTTCCCATGAGAACAATATTGTTTAAAATCTTAAGTCTATCAATTGCTCTCTGCACAAAATGTTATGTCAATAGTAAATAGAACAATTTGATATGTAAAGCTGTTTTTATGCCCCCAAAGTAACAAAACACATACACATATATAAAATGTATATAGTCAACCTTAGCCTGCACACATATGTGTACATATACACACACACACACACGTGTACTTAAGAAATACAAAATCAAATGATGAATAAGTTGAGTCAGCCAAAGCAATTTTGGGTTGCAATTATATCAGGTGTTCTTTCCAATAATCTTTCTGAAGATCATTTTTTTTCATTGCTTTATGTTTTATTTTTTTAACTTATAATTTTTTAAAAATTTACATATATTTGACATCAATTGTAATCCCCATGTATTCCCCATCACCATAACACCAGTGCACCAGCACCTCAGTCCCCCGTTCTCCCGTCTGCCCTTCACCTTTTCCCTCTTCCCTCCCCACCATGTGTCCCCAATTTGTCCTTGTCCTTTCCTTTTTGGTTTTTGTGTCTTTATTGTTGTTATTATTATTATTTGTTCAAAAGTTATTTCAAACACAAAAATTCCAAAAATAGGAATAAATTATAAACACTTGGAGTTTGCATGACCTACCTGTAGGAACCTCAAAGTAATGTGGAGAAAGGAAGCTGGGGGTAGAGATCTAGAGAAAACAGAAGAGAGAGAAAGGAAAGAAGAAAGAGTGGGGGCGATGAATGCGGGTACCCCCTCTGCTCTGCCTGCAAAGACTCCAGCTGCTTTGCTTGAGCCAATTATGAGCCTGACCCTCCTCCAACTTTGCTCTGGGCAGTAGCACTGGCCTCCCCTGAGTGTTGGTAGAATGGACCCTTCTGACCTTTCCCCCACAAAGGTGAACAGGAACATGCATCAGTTCAGAGGAACCCTGTGGGCATCCCCATACAATTTGGGGAAGTGGAGCTCTGGGCAAACCTGGAACTTCCTGGCAGAAAGCCTGACACCCCCTGAAGCTTGTGAGCTGAAGGCATCTTGCCTTCCATTGGTTCCAAATAGGAAAGTGAACTAGACTTTTAGTCCTAAACATCACTTGATTCTCAGGCTCCCCAGAGCATAGCCCTGCACACCGACTGCAGGAAAAGGGGGAATTTCCTGTGCCCGAGGAATGGTTATTGTTTGTCACATGATTTAAGGGAGCACAGTCCTCCCCCCCTCCCCATAGTTTCTTAGCGGGAGTGTAATTGCAGTCTTTTTTTTTTTTTTAATCACCAACAAGAAAGATTATAGAGACTTGTTAAAAATAAAAAACAAATCCAAAATTTATTTGCTTTCTTTCATCCATCCATCCATCTACTTACCTACCTATCATCTATTGATCTACTGGTATCAATTAAATGGGAATATGAGGAATTAACTGGTAAGAGCTGATTGGCTGAGCTGGTAGGCAGACATGAATATACACACAGATGTGCATTTGCACACGTACATCTATATCTACTCCCAGTGTAAGTTGCAAGTGCTCATTAGTATATCACGTCTATTAAAATGACTGTTTAACCCTCTGTCTGGATACACAGACTTCTAACTTCTAGTATGGTCATTTGGATGTTCAAAATTGACACGCATAATTAGCAAAGTAGAAGTAGATAATATCCCCTGATGGCTCTTCTGGATTCATCTAATCTGGCCTTTTAACCACGTTGCTCCTGCATATTTGGTAATTCCAACTGGGCAGTGAATTTCTTGTAACAGAGACTGTAGTACATATGAGCGTGTGTGCACTTTCACTTGTGTGCTCTCGACAGCGAGAGTCTTCTCTATCTTGTATCCTGATGAAAATCCATATCGTGGACTTTCTGACCTCTCTACTCTTGATATTTTTGTAAAGATTATGACTGAACCAAAACTTAGGTGTCAAAGGCAATTTTGAAGACAGACAAAGGGTGTTATAAACAATTGGGAGGCGAGGGATTATGAACAGTAGACTACCTTTATCTGTTGGGAGATTGATATTTGTGGTTTATAGCAGGTTCAACAAACAGGATCCAGATGTAACCATCACCTTTCTTTTCTCAAATGCCAGCATCTCAAGATGCCCCTAAACTCAGAGAATATAACAATAGCACCAATTCATCATATCCCAGTACCTTTAACTGGTGCTGCCTTGAAATGAATTACTGTGGTTTCGAAAGATATTGTGTGAGCATATGTTTATGTGCCTGTCTGTGTTTTTTGCACTTCCGTTTGTTTATTTAATGTAATTTCTCTTAAGACAAAAACATGGACAAAGAGAATTGACATCCACACTCAGAATTAATCGTGGACTTAAGAAATAACTCTTAAATCTCTAAAGAGTGATTCAATGTACTCATTTGTACTAAAAGACAGGTAATTTTTCATTTGACATATCTGTTGGGATGCTGTATACTTGTGCTCAGGGTGTCAATTTATCATCAAAGACAGAATGAATGGTGATGCCTGGATTAGTGTAACTTGGCAGCCCTGGGGTTTTGCACAGAGTCAATAAATATCATTTCTGTCCCTTGTTTGACTTATGAACTAATTGCTAAATAAGAGACATACAAATGGAAGTCAACAGAAGAGAATGAAAATTATCACACATAACTTCTAAAAACTAAAATAGGAAATGTCACTTAGGGCAGAGATGGTTTTTAGGATACTTAACAATTACAAGGCAGTCTTTGATCATCCAGGATCACAAATATAAGGCCATACAGGATGTTCCTGTAAAACACTGACCTGGAGCCAGCTGGTTGCAAAAAACCATGCTCTCTTCTGCTTGCCAAGCAAAACTTTTGGTGGGACTGTAAACTGGTGTAACCATTATAGAAAATAATCAAATTTACCTTAAACTGATCATGGACATACCCTGGGGCCCAGCAATCCCATTCCTGGGTATCTAGTCAAAGAATGTGAAACCATCAACTCAAGACAATAATGCACTCTACCATGTTTGCTGCAGCACTGGTTACAATAGCAAGGACCACAGAGCACCTAAGTGCTCCATGATAGAGGACCAGCTCAAGAAGACATGTATAGTCACCTCATGGAACTCTATTCAGTCATCAGGAAAGACAAAGGAAATGCTTTCATTTACAGGAAAATGGAAGGAATTCAGTGAACTTTGTGGAGAGAAGCAAGTCAGAATGACAAAGGCAAATATTGGACATTTACATAATGAACAATGCAACAAAGTGATAAACTTATAAAAACTAACAGATACTTATAAAAAAAGTGAGATTACTGAGGCTAAGAGGGAGGGATGAAGGAAAGGTTTCAGGGATAAAGGGAATGTAGTAGGGAAAAAAATAAAACAATAAAAGTCAAAGACACACTCCCTAGAGAAAGTTTACAGGCAGTTGCCTCTTATCCAGTAACGTGTTAGTCCTTGTGGAACAAGATGGAGAAACAGGTCAGAATCCCCCTCCCTACCCCCATCAGGTGCTATGGGGTGCATAGTCCCCTATCAGGACTATGGAGAAGTTAACTCACTCACTACATAAGGACAACCACGAACCTTGATCAAGCCATATACCACATCCATGGGTAGATGTGGGCTGAGCCATGAGTTTAGAAAAAATTAAGAAATATCCCCCTCAAATAAGAAACATAAGAGAGAAAAACTATTCCCTCTGACAAATAGCTAAGTAACCCATGTTTATTGCTAGAGATAGTTGTGTGTGTTTGTGTATATATAATTTATGAATAGTAATATATTATTAATTGAATAATAGAAATATAATACATGTATACTTATGTATCATGTATATAAATACATTATATATAAAATGGTTAAAATAGATATAAAATCTAGAGGAAATCTATTTTCAAGGGAAGGAATATTGACCCATAACTTCACTGGCATGTTTAGCTCATGGGACATTGACTTAAAATGGACTAAAATATTTTTTTAAAGAAAGCCTTGAATTCATGACTCCCCAAACTATAGCTATGTTACAAATTACTAAAATACCTGAACATTATTTTATACATTCAAACTTACAGATAGGTATAGACCAAGATATAGGTACCCATTTTTATAACTAACAGGCAGAATGTACAATGTTCATATACAAATAAGCTCTTGCTTTATTTTACATCACCCTTAAAAGACCATTTTTAGTGTTTACATTTTAAAAGTAAAGATATTGTATCTTAAAAAGTTTTAATAATTTCATCAAGGTCACCCAGCTAATGTACAGCAGAGCTGGGAATAAAAGAAACATGTTAACCATATTTAATATGAACGTTAAACAAGAAATGCCAATAATTCCAGGACTCTTGACAAGTGACAGTAATTTACATATACTTGTCCTTTCACACATGCAATGATTGCATGAGGTGGGCCTGATGGCGTCCCATTTTATAGAGGAACTTAAGGCACAGAGTAATTCTGTAGGTTGCACGGTCACTTCAGTTGGCAGTGTTGTTCCTCACAGGGACATAGAAAACTATTTTGAACTTCACAATCATGTGAGTAGATAGAAGATGGTGGGGCTACACTTACCACTCCACAAGCTGGGAGGAGGCTGGAGTGATCCCTGTGTTTATGGATTAGAGTTGGATTCACCACTGTGATCTGGTGTTTCACCTAGTAAGCATACACATGGCTCCATGGATTCACAGATAATAGTGAATTCTGTGAATTCACATTCACAGATAATAGTGTGTCCACAGGCAGTAATCACGGGTGTATTTCCTTGCTCTATCAGTTTAGCTCATACAGATCTGGGCTTGTCACACTATTCTCCCAGAACAGTCCATGGACATACGACTGATTCTAGGACTAAGCAGAAAATTTACAAGACAAATCTGTAACATTTTACAGTGCCCAAAAGTAAGGAAGTGAGCCTCCCTGGTGGCACAGTGGGTTAAGCATTGTACTATGAAACAAACCACAGGTACTGCAGCATGAGTTCAATCCCTGCCGCCGGCCAGGGAGGGGACCCTCATGACGCAGCAGACCTCTCCTGCCTTACCCGCTGCTCCTCTCAGCAGTGGATTTCAGTCAGTCTGCCTGTTCTGCTTCCCACTCTGTCTCTGGTGAATCCTCTCACCACCCTGGAGTCTGGCCTGTACTCCAGCTCTTATATGTATAAATAAATAAATCTTTAAAAAAAAAAAGAAGTATTTAAAAAGGTCTCGTATCAGTGGGATACAAGAGCCAAACAAGAGTTATCCGTGGCCAAAGTTGGAATGATTTGAACAACAAAATAGTGATCACCCAAAGTGCATAAGAAATATCCAGAACTCTTTTAACCATAAAATGAAAGAGGCCATAAAAAGATAAAATATGTTTACTAGGTATCAAAGATCATAATTTGGAGTACACAAATTCAGGTAGAAATTAAAACATGTTCCAAGGAGTTTTTAACAGAGGAAAAGAGAAGGATGAGGCAATGCATGAGGTAGTGGATGAAGCAATGGATGAAGTAATGGATGAGGTAATGGATGAGGAAATGGATGAGGAAATGGATGAGGTAATGGATGAGGAAATGGTTGGGCGGAGGAGTCACAAGGTAAAATGGGCAGGTGGAAGAGGTCACAAAGTGAAAGTTCATTCTTGCTGGCTTCCTAGGTTATGGGTGGCTTGACCCAATCCATAATTCTGGCCCAGTTTATATCCAGTTGGGCTAGCTTTTCACCAGTCAGTACAGATGCTGTGATGGAAGAAACCTGGCGTTGGGACCTTGGGCGTGGCTCCTCTTGAGCATAAAGAGAGAGAAGACAAAAATCTAACAGAGCTTCCTCTCTGCCTCTGCCCATGCTCCTTGCCGATATGAACATCTCAGATGAGCTTTTCATGAAGCAGGACTCCAGGCTGCGAGGGTTTTTTCACTTGTAATGACTGTTCTCTTTCTAAAGCACAAGCCAAGATCAGCTACTCAGAGTGAGGTGATTGAAGAAACAGCAGTGAATTAACAGGACAAGTATAAGAAACAGTTGCTGGGGGAAGAGAGTGAAAGTGTGTCTTGGGACACATTTTTCAGTGCCATTGGGGCTTGTTGAGAAGAGGTTAGAGGCAGTTTGGGTTTATACGAAGAGAGACAAAAAGAAGCCCAAATGAAAAACAAAACATTTCCACTGGAATGTGAATATTTGTAATTATGTTCTTAAATTGTTCAAGAATAATTTAGAAATTCTACACTTAAAATAATAAGATTTGCCATTTTCCCTCCCACTGGGAAGTGCTCTCAAGTGTAAATCTCCCCATCATTTCAGCAGCTTTTTTTTTCATGCATCCATCCAATAAATGTTCTATAATCTTAAGAAGCTTATGTTCTGTTTAGGTGGGGGGTTACTAATAAAGTGAATGAGTGATTTGGGAATGCTTCAGTTGATGATGATTTCTTTGACACAGGTAAAACAGGAAGAAATACAAGAGCTCAGGTGCTGTGGAGGTTGGTAAATCAGGTTCCATTGAAATGGTAGCTTCTGGGCAAAAATCTAAGGAAGGTGAGGGGGCAATAAGGCATATGATCTAGAAGTCAAGTATCCAGGCCCAAGAAAGCAAAGAATCCTGGGCAACTGGAGTGAAGAGGACAGGTAGGTGAATACAGAGTAGCAGATGAGTCAGAGGTTGTGAAGATTCAGAGATGTGGGTTGTATGATCTGCCACAAAGACTTGGCTTTTCTTCCTAATGAAATGAAAAGCCATGGGAGGCTTTAGAGCAGAAGAATGACATAGTATGCCATGTTTTAAAAAGATCATCCTAGCTTCTGTATTAAGAACAGACTGCAGTAAAGAAGAAAGGAGACCAGGATATCAACTAGAAAGTTATTAAAATAAAATGGGCAAGAGATATTTGTGGCTTGGTCCAGGCAGCAGTGGAGGGTGTTAAAAGCTATGTTCTTGCTATAGTTTGATGATACAGGCACAATAATGCAATCGCCATTATTTTTGGACAGAACAGCAGGTATTGAGATACTGTTAACTGGGGAGACAGAGAATTACAATGATGTGTTCCATTTTTAAATTCTCAGATGACACATAGGCACTACATATATAAATTTGTTAACATATACAGTTATGAGATTGACTAGATAATCACTGTATATGGAGAAGTCAGTGACCTATAATCCACTCCAGGGTTTAATGGGTAGGAAGGAACGTATAGAGAATTAGAACACACAATGGGGATGTGGGTGCAAGATGAATAGAGTGTGATGTTTTGGAAGGCAAATTAAACAGTGGTTTCCGCGTTCTCTTTTCCACCTTGCAAGTTGACAGGTGAAAAATTGGAGGAGCCAGCTACGAAAAAAGAAGCAGCAAGAAACCATGAGAGCTGTTGCTAGTGACATAGTTAAGAAGGGTAACCCCAAGAGTTCAGGCGCTGTGGAGGTAGGTAAACAAAGTTCCATTGAACTGGTAGTTTCTGGGCAAAAATCTAAGGAAGGTGAGGGGGCAGTTAGGCAGAAGTATCCAGGCACAAGAATGCAAAGAATACTGGGAAGCTGGAGTGAATGAAAGAAGTTATTTTGGCTCAAAGCCAAAACACCTGGTCCAAGAGTGGCAAGAATGACTTTGCTAATTTCCTTCTCAGTACTCCATCCGGGAGTCTGGCTTTTACTCTATCATTTCTGCCTTTACCAGATGTTGGTGTTATTTGGTATTTTATGTGTCATTTGGGTTGATTGGTAGGATCTTTTTGGAGAAGGCTCAAATATTTTTCTACATTAATGAGTGCTAATTGCTTCTTTGATTTGCACCACCCTAGCTTATCAAAGTTTTGATACCACCACTGCACCATTCACCATCAGGAAGTGACAATCCTCAGATTTCTGTTGCTTGACCAAAACAGCTAGGGCTTCTGTAAAAAGCAAAGAAGCATGACGTGTACATGCATATGCTTAGATTTAGCAAGGTGGCATCTAAGATCTCGGAATAGTAAGAACAAAAGTTAGTTTAAGTGGATTAAAGAGAAAGTGGGAAGAAGAGCATTGAAGACAGTGAGTCTAGTTCACTTTATTTTTTGTTTTTAGAGGTTTTGCAGTGGATGGTAGTGAAGAAGTGGGAAACTCCCCAGGAATGAGGTGGGAAGCAAAGGGGTTTTTTAAGGATCAGAGACGGGGCTTCCCTGGGGGTATAAGGGGCTTGAGCACCACACTGTGAGGCATCCACAGTTACTGCAATGCAAGTTCGATTCCCCACCAGGGAGCTGACCCACATGGTACAGCAGACCTCTCCTGTCTCCCCGCTGCTCCCTTCAGCAGTGTGTTTCAGTCCATCTGCCTGTTCTGCTCCCCACTCTGTCTCTTATGAATCTGCTCACCCCTTCACACATCTGGCCTATACCCCAGTTCTTGTATGCATAAATAAATAAACATTTTTTTTAAAAAAAGCTCAGAGACATTATTACACTTTTGTTACTAAAGCTTATGATTCAGTTGACTGAGAAACTATGATGATGCTTGAAAAAAAGGGGAAGATTTTCTGGAATTTCCTGTTTGGAGAGTGAGAAGAAAAGGTACCTATTTTACCTACTACATTTTAGAGAGTGGCAGAAAATACTTCGAGATGGGCAGGATGGAAACCACAACTCACAGATGGAGAAACTGGTGTTTCCCTGTGGGGTCAGACTTTTGTAGACAGTAACTTCTGACTGTTCCTATTTTCTTAGTGAAGCAAGAATAATCACATGTAAGAATAGGCTTAGGGGAGGAGGCGGTAGGTATTGGAATTGGGAAGATAAAACACAAAACAATCACCCAGGGGAACGGTGAATGAATGAGTTAGAATATATGAGAATGATGGAAACTTGAGCAGCTTTTGGAAAATAAAAGAAAATTTCTCCTATAGGAGGTACACATACCATGCAATTTCAGAATTCCCTGAAGAAAGGACAGAGAACAGCTATGCAGTCATCTTTATTTTGCATTCCTCTCGTTCAAAGAACTAGCACTATGTTCTTCAATCAGAAGGTTTTTTTAAAGAAATATTTATTTATTTATATAGATAAGAGCTGGGGTACAGGCCAGAGTCGCGGGAGGTGAGAGGATTCACCGGAGACAGAGTGCGGAGCAGAACAGGCAGATCGACTGAAACACACTGCTGAGGGGAGCAGCAGGTGAGACAGGAGAGGTCTGCTGTGCCATGTGGGTCCCCTCCCTGGCCAGGGATCGAACTCGCACAGCTGTGCTGTGGATGCTTCATAGTGCTGCAGTCAACCCACTGCACTACCAGGGAGGTCCTTCAATCAGAAGTTTGATGGAAGTTCATAAATCAAGCCTCTGGGAATGTTTGCTTCTGCGTGTCACATTCTTCTAATTTGATTCTTGTTTTATGGATTAATACATATTGTGATTTAAACATGAACTCAAGAGCTTATGATATCACTGAATTTCCAAGGGTGAGTTCTTATTGATTCAAATTTGTGCAAGAGAGATTTCAGACTCACACAGGTGAGTGGTAGCAAGTCACTGAGGAGTTATAGTGAAGGCTGAGGGGTCACTTGGCAAACGGAGAATGACCAGAGACAGACAGAATTTACGCAGTTTAATATTGTGTTACAAATTTTTCTAACTCCTAGAAGAAAAGACATAAGGCGGAGAGTTGCACGGTAGGACTTTTGGCACTTTTCCTCCTAATACTAAGATTTTAGAGAAATCTCTTAGCATCTATATATAACTGCACTATTTAAAAATGATCACAAACTGTTCTAAAAGAGAATATGTTCTCGATGTCACATTAAAATAACTTTCCAAGAAGTTATGCAAATTTATTATAGGATTTGCTTGCTTGGACATTTTTAGTATTATTTTAGCAATTTCATATATTTTATTTTTTGTTTAAATAAGGACACATTTCTCTGACTCATCTATGTTTTCTGATTGCACTATGTATTTTGCACAATTTATTTTGTATTTGTGTGAACAGTCCTTTGGTGACATAAATAATTGATCTCATAGCTTCTGACATTTAATATTTGAGTGCATAATAAAAAGTGAAAAAATATCTATCGGTCCATTTTGATTGCCATAATAAAACACCACAGACTGCGTGGAATAAGCCGCATTCATTTCTCATAGTTCTGGGATGTCCAGGGCCACGGATCCAGCAAATTCGGGGTTTGGTGAGAGCATGCTTGCTATGTGACCATCTACTCACTGTGTCCTCACTCAAGGGGCACCAGACTACCAAGCAATCAGAAGCTGCCAAGCAGTCCAATGAGTGTGTGATACTGCAAAGGAATCAGAGAGGCAATCAAAATAGGAAAGTTTTAGTTTCTCTTTTGCTCAGTTACATAGGTATATATTTAAAATGAAAGCAAACTGTAAGATTTTATTTGATGGATATATTTGTATATTTTTTATTTTGTGTATATTATATTTTTGTGTGTTTGTCTATATTTGTATATATTTTATTTACTTATTTATTTATTTTTAAAGATTTATTTATTGATGCATATAAGAACTGGGATACAGACCAGAGGTGCGAGGGGTGAGAGGAGTCACCAGACAGAATGGGGAGTGGAACAGGCAGATGGACTGAAACACACTGCTGAGGGGAGCAGCGGGAGGCAGGAGAGGTCTGTTGCGCCATGTGGGTCCACTCCCGGCCGGCAGCAGGGATCGAACTTGTGCTGCAGTGGCTGCATTTTGCTTCATGGTGCATTGCTTAACTCACTGCACCACCAGGTAGGGCCCTATTTGTGTATATTTTAGAAAAAAAAAAATTTCTCCTATCTCTCTTGCCATATATTTTATCACCTTTCTGGTCATGATTTAAAATAGAATGCTCCTATTTAATATCTTTATTTTCCGTTGTTTAGACATTACCTGTTCACGAATCCAAAAGATGAGGCTAGCTCTCCTTCTGTGCACAGCACTCCAGTGAGTATTTTCCATGCATTTGTGTCTCCACGTCTGCACCAGCTTACTGCACTGTGCTCTTAGAGCTGACGCCTAAAATGCTTAGTCACTGGGGTAGTTCTTGTTCTGGATGGGCTAAGTCACAGTCAGTGCCGACAGGTGTCTCTCTCACTCTCTCTGGGATGCTATTGCCTCAATAGTCATTATTTATAGGAACACGAATATGTAACTGACATTTTGTTGATTGCTCTTCCTGTTCTGCACTCACATGTTTGGCTGAAACATACGACTGTCTCTTTTGCTATAGTTGCTGTGTGTTTGTATGTCTGGTGTTCTCTATTTACTGTTAGTGCAGGATGAATTTCTTTTCACTTTTAAAAATCTCCTGTCAACGTGTCCTCATGAATTAAAGACACATTTCCTCCCTTGTGGGAAACCTCTCCCAGATCTTCTGTGTCAGCCACCTTTATTGGCTGTTACTCAACTGGGACTGGAAGTAATTTGTCTTTGGGTTTGTCTTCCAATGTCAACTTCAGGATGTTTGAGTCTGTTCTGTTTCTTTAAACCTTTCGTTAAACCTCTTTCTCTTCTTCTCTGGAAATGTTGCACATTCCTTTCATTCTGTGCTAAAATTGTGTAATAAATTTGGTTCTATTTTCAAACGTGCTGAACACTTAGAGGTACCGTTCAGTGGAGGCATGTGGGGGACTCCTGGTGCCGGTTCCAGCAGACAAGTCCTCAGCCAGAGGCTCAGTCTACTCTACTGTGACAAGGAAGACCTCAAGCTTCTCTGGGCTCACAGCCATCAAAACCACCCACCACTCTGATAAATTGGAGGTCATGCTATCACTGCAATTTTTAACTGCAGTGGAACAATTAGGAAATCTCAATGTTTGTATAGAATGGACTAGAATGACAAGACAAATCAGAGGCAGGAAATAGTTCTGCAGAGATTTGGGAGGGAGCTGGAATTTTACTGGCCCCAAAGGTCACTTCCCAGAAGAGCAGGGGAATCCCTAATCCCGTCTTAGAAGTGTTCTCAACTTGACTCACTCTGGGGGACTGGGTTATGCAATTCTTCAGGAGATTGGAGAATATAAACGAAAGTTGTGCCTGGGTGCATGTGCATGTGTAAGGATAACCAGAAGGCTTCATTCATCATAAGGCTGCCAGTACGATGCAACTCAAAATAAGAACAGTGGATCATTTTGATGGATACCAAAGTGTAGAAAAATATATTTTTCCATATGGTTGCAATAAGTCAAGATGCTACTATGCAGGAAATGGATCACCTTCCCAGGTGAGATACACTGCACCTGGGAGGCTTTCTGGAAGGCACCTCCTTCAGCCTGGGAATGCTTGACAGGGAGCATAGCAAGCCAAGTCTCACTAATATAGGGAAGAAGTGGGACTTGTTGCCAGTGTCTTGCGCCGTTTCCAGAATCTGGGAAGGTAGGAGAGCCAAGGCTGGAGGGAACAGAGCCAGAAACACAATTCAGTGTCGAGACTCAGCAGGGCTTTCCACGCTGCCATGGGTCAGGTCTTTTGTATTCAAGTATCACCACCTTAGTTGCAATCGTTTTTCTCCTGGTACATTCAGATGCAGTGGTCTTAAGTCTGTGTTGTCTTTTATTTTATTTATTTGTTTGTTTGTTTGTTTTCTTAAAATATTTGCCTTCTTTCCTAGGTCCCCATAGTTTCCATCACCAATTCCCCCATGCACCATCAGCATAGTTCCTTGAGCTCTTCCCAGCCCTGCCATGATCCCACTCCCTCCCTCATCCCTGCAAATGACTCTGATCTGTATTTGTCTGTTTATTTCTGTTTATTTTTGTTATTTTGTTTATTTCTGTTATTTTTGTTTTGTTGTGGTTTTGTTATTTTTTTCCCTTGATCCTCTATAATCTTCCATCTTTTAAACCAAACAGACACCGAATAACAATTCCACATTGCTTGTAGTTTAAGGTAAAATTCAACCTTAAGGTAAAATTCAATCTCATCGAGGGGAGCCCATGTACTTGTTTTTTCTTGCCTACCAGCTAACATGTAGTTAGTTCCAAGGAAGTTTTGACGTCCTGTAGTCCAGGTTACTTCTGGGTCCATTGCAACATTGTGATGAATTTTAGTGAGGTATCTTCTCAGTGTCTCACCATTAAGATCTAGACCCTGTGCTTTAAGGAGAAGGCATAGGTTTTTTGTTTTTGTTTTTTTTTTAAGATTTGTTTATTTATTTTTAAAGATTTATTTATTTATGCATACACGGGCATAAATAAATGGGGTATAGCCTAGAGTCCAGGATGATGAGAGGATTCACCAGAGACAGAGCGGGGAGCAGAACAGGCAGATTGACTGAAACACAATGCTGAGGGGAGCAGTGGGTTAGGCAGGAGAGGTCTGCTGCGCCATGTGGGTCCCTCTATGGCCTGCGGCAGGGATCGAACTTGTGTTGCAGTGGCTGTGGTTTGCTTTGTAGTGTGTTGCTTAACCCACTGCGCCACCAGGGAGGGCCCTTAAGACCCGGGTATAGGCCAGGGTCGAGGGAAGTGAGAGGATTCACTGGAGACAGAGAGTGGGGAGCAGAACAGGCAGATAGACTGAAATACACTGCTGAGGGGAGCAGTGGGTTAGGCAGGAGAGGTCTGCTGCACCACGTGGGTCCCCTCCCTGGCCGGGGATCGAACTTGCGCTGCTGTGCTGCGGATGGTTCCCAGTGTGGCGCTCAACCCGCAGTGCCACCAGGGAGGCCCAAGGCGTAGGTCTTGCCTGATATAAGGACTTGCTGTTGCACACCTTCCTCAGTCTTCTGCCGAGTTAAGTGCTCCCTTCCAAACTTACCATACAATGTTATAGTCATTATATTTAAATGTGTACTACAAAGTAATAAGCTTTTTTTTTTTTTAAAGATTTATTTATTTATGCATACAAGAGCTGGGGCACAGGCCAGAGGTGTGGGAGGGTGAGAGGATTCACCACAGAGAGCAGGGAGCAGAACAGGCAGATCAATGGAAGTACACTGCTGAGGGCAGCAGCGGGCACAGCAGGAGAGGTCTGCCATGCCATGTGGGTCCCCTCCCTGGCCGGCAGCAGGGATCGAACTCGTGCTGCAGTGGCTGTGGTCTGCCTCATAGTGCGTTGCTTAACCCACTGCGCCACCAGGGAGGCCCCAAAGTAATAAGCTTTTTTATTGCATATATTTGTTTGGTAAAACAATAAAGAATATCACGGAACAGTGATCTGTAAAATTTAAGAGAAAAAAGGGTTTTGGGATACTGAATTAAGCAAATATTGCCACAATTCATCATTACAATCACTTAAGCCTGTACCACATTTCGCCAAACTAAAAAATCTACATAAACTTAATATGGGAATTGGCCAACGTGCTTATTATTTAACTTGTTATTTTTCCTTTATAAGTATTTTTTTTTTCAACTTAGACATCTTCCCAAAAGTAAGATATGCATTTTTAAAGAAATGAATCTGCAAAAACACTAAAGCCTTTTTGAATGCGGTTTTTAAATTACTTGCCAAGGTCATTTCTTTAATGTAATGCGGAGTTTCCTTTCTGCTGGAGAATCCTTAGAGACACACTCCCTTCCTCATTTTCTTCCATTTGTGTGTGTGTGTGTGTGTGTGTGTGTGTAGGAGCTGGAAATCAGGAAACATATTCAATTTGTTTTTTGAAAGCTTTTCTGTTACAGTTCAACAAGTATTTATTGAGAAATGAGTATATTTAAAGTCCTGAGTTAAATAACATGTTGTGTTGCAGACCAACTTTGTCCCCTTAAAATGCATATCTCGAGTCCTTGACCGTTAATGAGACAGTATTTGGAAAAGAGTTTGGTGGAGGCAATTAGATTAGGATGAAGTGATGTGTGGGTGGGGCGGAGACCTCCGTGATGACACAGGCGCCTTTACAAAACTATAAAAGTATAAAAGAGAATTCGTCCTCTCTGCTGTGAGAAGGCAAGTAGACTTTATAAATAAAAGTAGCAAAGGACTTTGAAAGTTAAGGAGCTTTCACAGGGAGATAAGAGAGAAGTGAGTGAGTGAAAACTTGGAGAGAAAGAGCAAATAGTCATCCAATAAAAATGAGTAATACAAATTGAGAGCGCAATGAGATAGGGAAGTATGTGGTTTTAAGACGTAATTGTGACATATTGACAATTTTAAGTTGGAATAATTTGTAGTTAATTAATCTAAAAAAAGTTCCTACCTGGTGGCGCAGTGAGTGGGTTGAGCTCCGCACTGTGGAGATTCCGCAGCCACTACAGCATGGGTTAGATCCCCGGCCAGGGAGGGGACCCACGTGGTGCAGCACACCTCTCCTGTCTTGCCCACTGCCCCCCTCAGCAGTGGGTTTTGGTCGATCCACCAGTTCTGCTCCTCACTCTGTCTCTGGTGAATCCTCTCACCCCCCACACTTCTGGCCTGTACCCCAGCTCTTGATTGCATAAATAAATAAATCTTAAAAAAATTAAAAAGAAACATCAAGAAGATTAAATATGGAAGACTTGGCAAAAATTTAAAAGTATATATGTAAGAAGCAGAAAGATATAAAAGGGGTTCTATATTTTATTTGATTATGTACCCATAACACCAGCATGCCTCTATGACCATAAAACACCATCTGCTACTCACATGTTCTGTCTCCCTCACTGCTTCTGGGATTTAGCCGCCCCCACCCCCTTAATCTCTCTCTCTATTTCTGTCTCTGACTCTCACTCTCGCACTTTCTCTCTCTCTCTCACACATACACACACACACACACATACACACACTAATGTCCCTAGACATTAGGTGCAAGTAGAAGGCATAGACAAGATTTTACAAAAGAAACCTTAGAAATGTATTAACAGCATAAAGATAAACCTGAGGTAGCATACCAAACCCAGCTATGGTTAATGACTGAATCCATGATGCAAATGTGACTCAGATCCTTCTTTCACAAGACTTCTCAAAAACAAACTGATTCACTACATCTCTATCAGAATGTCTAAATTTAAAAAAACTGGTAAAACCAAATACTGGTATGGATACAGAGATGCTGGATCACTCCTGTGTTGCTGGTGAGAATGTAAAACAACAGCCATTCTGAAAAAGCTGATGGAAGCATCTTATAAAATTAACCACCTACTATCCATCTAACACCACAATTGAACCCTTCTGTAGCTATGCTGGGAAATGAAGCATGTTCCCATAAGAAACTTATATAAATTTTCATAGCAGATTTTTTTTTGTAATAGTCCCAAATAAGAAACAGCCTAGGGCCTCCCCGGTGGCGCAGTGGGTTAAGCAACACACTATGAAGCAAACCGCAGCCACTGCAGCACGAGTTCAATCCCTGCTGCCGGCCAGGGAGGG
>JAGFMF010011484.1:2119134-2145147 GCA_019455555.1 Galemys pyrenaicus | reverse complement strand
GCTCTCTGTGGTGAATCCTCTCACCCCCCACACCTCTGGCCTGTACCCCAGTGCTTGTATGCATAAATAAATAAATCTTTAAAAAAAAATAAAATAAAAAAAATAAAAAAGGGGGGATTCAAGCTAATATGTGCATGAAATGGGAACAACCATCAAAGAAATTATGCTGAGTATAGTCTTTTTATAAAATTGAGTGAAATAAGTGGTTAAAATTTATTTCATGATCTTGCTTCCTTCATCTCCTATTCATTAAAATGCCAATATGGCTACTGGAAGGCAGATCCTGGTAGAATGAACCAACGGATTTTTGGAAGAACAAGGGAAGGCAGCAATACTGTACTCTTACTTACTCAGCCATCTTCATTTTCTATGTCAAAGTTAGAATGTTCCAGAATTGCAAAAATGATGTTGAGAAATGCCGGTCTGTCAAGAAGTTTCCTGCTTGCAGCTCAGTAATGAGAAAGGGCTTGCAGGGTGCATTCATTCAACCCATGATTAATTCTGTGTTGCAACTGCACATTTTTCATGACTTAAAGGCAGAGGAGCTGACACGTTCAGCCTTACTTCCAATCAGTCAATGTTGCAATCTTGAAAAAATTGAATACGTGCCAGTCATGTCCTTGTTTTATAGTTTCTAGAACATTTATTCAGATGTGAATAAAGAAACATTTCCATTAACTTATTTTAAAAGATTGCCGTAGAGTGGAAAATCTTATGTTTTACTTAGCTGTGAGTCTCTTGCTCATTGTCGCTCATCAACTATTTCTCCTTTAGTTTTTTTCATTTCTAAAGAAATAAAATATTGCTGCCTCTCTTCTAAATTAAACATACCTGTTATCTTCTGTAAGCATTGTGCCTATCAGGAGCTCAGTATCCTTTTTTCTTCATACTTCTAACCTTCACTGAGTTTTTCTGATTCAATTAGCTGGTAAGAATCATCCATGATATAAATAAATTAATCTGAAGAGGGAAAAAGTCTCACATATCTCAATAAGAGAGGCAGTTGCAATCACAGTTTGTCAATAATTATTTTCTAATATATAAAAGGTTTTTATTCTTTTGTTTGAGTAAAAACTCATCATTCAATGTAGCAAAAATTAAACCCATACAACATTACTGTTAGAACTATAGGGCCACAGGAAGTGAGTAAAATGAACTTCAATTAATCTGTTTTAGTTTCTGTAGAGAAATGTGACATAGTAGTAGACATGAAAAGAAAATACAAGTTCAAGAAATAAAAACAAAAATGGCATTAATGATAAAAGAAAGATTGTTTACATACACTTTTTATTAAAATGTATTTATCTAGATTTTAGATCAATTGTTCATTTTTAAACATGTTTGCTTTCTTTTCTCAAGTGTAGTCCCCATAGAATTTCCACCACCAATTCACCTGTGCACCGTCACACAGTCCCTGTGCTCTTCCCTCCCTCTTTCCTATCCCTCTACGTCCCCTTCCCCTGCAGGATGTCTCTGGTTTATAATTGTCTGTTTTAGTTTAGTTTTGTTGTGTTTTGTATTGTTATTATTTTTTCCCCTTATGCCCCTTTTGGTTCTCCTCTATTCCTCCTATAAGTGAAACCATTCAAATTTTTCTTTTTCCTTTTGAGTTATTTCACTGAGCATAATTCCTTCTAGCTCCATCCAAGTTGCTGTGAATGGTATTAGTTTAGTTTTTTGATTTCTGATCCACATCTGATCCACATTTGATCCATTCATCTAGTTTTGGGCATTTGTGTTGTTTCCAGGTTTTTTCATGTTGCAATAAACATAGGGGTGCAGGTATTCTTTTGAATCAATGTTTTTGTGTCTTTGGGTAGATCCCTAGGAGTGGAATTGCTGCATCATATGGTAGCTCCATTTTTAGTAGTCAGAGGAACCTCCATACAGCTTTCCATAGTGGTTGGACCAGTTTGTATTCCCACCAGCAGTTAAGTAGAGTTCCTTTTCCACCACATCTTCACCAACATTTGTTGTTGCTAGTTTTTGTGTTATGTGCCAATTGTATCTCATTGGTGTAAGGTGTAAGGTATAAGGTGTTATCTCATTGTGGTTTTGGTTTTCAATTTCCCTGATTATAAGGGATGTTGAACATTTTTTCATATACCTGTTGGCCATTTGCATTTCTTCTTTGGAGAAGTGTCTTTTAAGTTCTTCTGCCCATTTCCTAACTCAGTTGTTTACTTTGTTTTTGTTGAGTTGTGTGAGTTCCTTGTATATCATATTCTTAAAACAGTTTTCTGGCAGAAAACAAACTGTTATAATATTTAGGTTTTACACAATTTATAGAAGGGTAATGTCAAAGTTATAGTTCCTAATCTTATTATAGATTCTACATGACAGATTTCATAATCTGGAATACTTAATGACACAGTATGAAATTTTAAATGTCAATTTAAATGTCAATTTGTAAAGTAAATAAATGTATTACTTTGCAAGTCACTTTAGAGGGTGTTTGAATAAAAGATTTTGAAAATCTTACATCTTCATCTACTTCCATGATGATGGATCATTTCATCATAAGGCTATAAATACCATACAATTTCCTATCCTTCTACCTCCCTGAAACTCCCCTACTCCTCATTCTTAGACAACTTGCTATGAAAATGTTAGCTGTCCAACTAACATAGATGTCTAACAGACATAAAACCTAACATGGCCCCCAAAAAATGTATTTCACTTTGTGAAATGAACAGTGAGCAGAATTAAAAGCCCATGCATTACAAATCTAGTAAAGATAGCACCAATTATTACGGGCTATTGAACGCTTTCCTTCCTGAATCTGCCCCATCTTGTCCCTGCAGTAAAGTTCATTCTTCTAGGGACTCAAGACAAATATTTCGGTTCATCTTTGAGCCACTTTTTCCCTACAGTTCCCACCCAAATCACTAAAAAATCCTATTGCTTATCCTCCAAAATGATGCAAATTTTAAACTTTTCTCATAGCCTTTTTTACTTTGACCAATCAGAACTAGCTCCTTAAGTAACAGATGATTTCACCTTTTTAGAAGATTGTTCTTTCTGCTTCAGTTTTGCCTCCTTGGCATCAAGAAGTCATAATGTTGAGAGCAAGTTTGTCTTCTGCACTAATTCTGTTAAGAGTATTTTAAGACGATTAGAGCTAAACTCCTTCAAATAGTTTAAAAATATTGCAGATTTTGTAATTTTTACTGTGAATCAAATATTCAAGCTAGGAAAATGAAGTAGACTCTTTTTTTAAAAAATATTTATTTATACATACAAGCACTAGGTTACAAGGACAGAGGTGTGGGGGGAGTGAGAGAATTCACCAAAGACAGAGTGGGGAGCAGAACAGGCAGAGGGACTGAAACACACTGCTGAGGGGAGCAGGGGGAGAGGCAGGAGAGGTCTGCTGTGCCATGTGGTCCCCTCCCTGGCTGGGGATCGAACTCAATGCTGCAGTGGCTATGGATGCCTCATAGTGTGGTGCTTATCCCCTTGTGCCACCAGGGAGGCCCTGGCTCTCTTTCTTAACTGACCTAGGTCTTGTGACTTCCACCCTGTTCTCTCCACCCCTCTACACAGGTCTTCCTCATATCCCTTCTATGTTCCAGGAATGCTGCTGGCACATGGAATTGGCACTTGTTTTTTCTTCTGCCCCCAGGAGCCCCCATCTTCCAAAAGTTGTCACAACTTCACTTGTGAGTTATCAGGTTTATTTAAATAAAGGCTAAGGTTTTACAGTTAACAAGATCCTAAGTAAAATATAATAAATGAGATAGGTATATCTATGTGGTCAGCTGCATCCTCTCAACTCTAGGCTTGCCATTGTACTTCTCCCCCATCCTTTTAGAGGGATTCATATTTCTCTCCTGTCTTTTTTGTTTTTATTATTTTTTTGAGCACTGTTACCATCTGCACACATTGACATAAAAAGGATCTTCTTTTGGGGCCTCCCTGCTGGCGCAGTGGGTTAAGCAATGCACTATGAAGCGAACCGCAGCCACTGCAGCATGAGTTCAATCCCTGCGTCCGGCCGGGGAGGGGACCCACATGGCGCAGCAGACCTCTCCTGCCTCGCCCTAAAGCTGCTCTCAGCAGTGTACTTCAGTCCATCTGCCTGTTCTGCTCCCCGCTCTGTCTCTGGTGGATCCTCTCACCTCCCACGACTCTGGCCTGTACCCCAGCTCTTGTATGCAAAAATAAATAAAATCTTAAAAAAAAATAAAAATTAAAAAAAAAGGATCTTCTTTTTCAAAAAAAAAAAAAAAAACTATGGTGGAAATTTCATGCATTACTTACACTTCCACAAGATTTCATCGCAAAGAGTCACATCTGGTTACTCAGATGAAAAGGGAACCTATAGCTGGACAGCAGTGTGTGCTGGAAGAAGGCGAAGATGGATGGGAACACGTAACAATAAAATCTTCCGCCACCCCAGATTTTGCTTAAATTTACCTTTTGCGTGAGTCTATCCCTGAACACGCTACATAAAATTAACATTCTCTCCACATGGACAATTTATTCATTCATTTGCCTTCACCAAATAGAATAGAAGCTTTGTGAAGGAAATAATTTTGTTATTTCTGTGTCTAAGATGAGCACACAACTATTTAGAAAACATGAGTGATTTTTAAATAAGTAGAAAACTAGCAATGTATTGTCTCAAGACACAAACAATTCTACATCTCCCAGTTTTATGCTTTTCCCCCATTATCACAGATAATATCTATCTTAATAGAAAATATTCTACAGCTTCAAAAATGAACGGTGAGCAAAATTAAAAGCCCATGCATTACAAATCTAGTAAAAATAGTGCCAATTATATTACGGGCTACTAAATGAATAACAAACACCCAAACACACTCCTCAAAGACTACGAAAAGTAATGAAGTGGGCAGGAGGGCATCTTCATCACCCCCACATTCCCAAGATGTGGGGTGCCTGTTGCGGCTGAGGACAAAGATGTCATTTGACTGGTGAGTCACTCTGTGGAGACGAGTGGATTTTGTCTTGGCATCTGCCTGTGTTATGTGACTGCAAAATCATGGTTACCTGGCTCCAAGGGTTTGCTCAGACATAACAGAATGTGTTTGCTTTTATTACCTTGTGACCTGGCTGACTGGACAAGAGTGCCTGCCTGCCTTCTAGAAAGATGAGCAGCTGGCGACTTCATGCCAGAAGAGTTTGATTAACTACGAAGCAGCTCAAAGGCAGGATTTGGGCTATATCTTTAACTTATCATTCTGAGCACTTAGCCATGTATGAACTCTGTCATTCATCTGTGAGCACTTGCCTTCACAGCTAGGATTAATTCAGCTATTAGCCTCTTTTTAAATAATATAGGTATTTTTGATCTGAGAATTTAACATCCTTGCCTTACAGAATCAACCTTCACCTTTTAACATGTAACATTATAAGTACAAAGAGTAACTATCAATCAATAAATACCTGTTAAATTAATTTTCTGATCAAATGACACGAATAAATTGCAAATCTTGAGTGGCAGAAACAAATTGAAAGCAATATCCATATTTTTCTCTGAGAGGAGCCATTCTTTTGCACGCGCAGTCTTAAATGATTTTGAACCTTCCCTAACCCTTTCATATTTTCAAAAGAATTAATGGTTTTCCAGCCAGCATATTCTATTTCTCAGTTTAGCAATGCTAATGGAATTATAAATACTGTGAGGCCATAAAATAATGAATAAAACATTAAACATCAAAGTTATTATAGCCCATTTGACAGTTATACACAACTCCAATCTATTTTATCTTGCTAGTGTTAGTAGGAAGTACTTCAGACTGTCTCTACATGGCGTTAGTTCAGCTAAAACAAAGGACCAAAGTCTGGTCATTGAATCAACTTCCTCTGCTCATCCTCATTTTTTTCTATTTGACTTTTGAAAATCCTAGAGCTGACATGCTTCCTGAGCTCGTGTTCATTCATGCACAAGAGTCAACATACATATGACCATGTGTATACATGGTATGAAGAGGGTTCTGGAATTTGACCATGCCTGCACATCACCTAGAGAAGTTAGGTTGGTCTACGGCCATACCACCCTGAACGCGCCCGATCGCATCTGATCTCGGAAGCTAAGCAGGGTCGGGCCTGGTTAGTATTTGGATGGGAGAAGTTAGGTTGGCTGATTGCTTCAGTGTTGATTCTAGGCTCCACTGACAGTTGTTCTGAATCAGGAAAGGCAAGAAGAAGCTGGGAGATAAAAGCTGCTGAAATGTTGGTGCAGCATGAGTCTTAGGAAGCCCTCACTGGGTTGTGATCTCACCTGTTGTCACCTGTGCTTGATTCTGATTAAATCGTGGTCATTCACCTGCATGGATGCCCAGGAACATAAACAACAAGAAATGAGAGTATGTGGTCTCGATTCTAAGTCTCAAGTCACAATGCAGCTACTTCCACTGAGCAATATGATAATCTTTGTTCATTTGGCCTGATGTTATTTGCTTGTTGCCTCAAAAACTACGTAAATTATCTTGAGCTCCCCCTGTGCCGTAGGTTCTGCAGATTTCACTCTCCCTGATTGCTAGAGAGCTGAATGATATAGGAAGAAGACAAGGAAATCAGCACAGAAGATTGATGATTTCAAATTGGTGTTGAATATTTTCTCAAGAACTGCAGTAGCCATAATCCCAAGTAATGGTTTTGTATTTTAAACTGATAGAAAATGAGCTTTTTATCAGTGCCACATTTATACTGTGCTGTAGCATCTTATATGATGACAGTGTCCATCTGATTCTTGACATGGAAGTCTGTATTTTAATCATGCCAGAGAAAAAAGCCAGTCACATTTTTCACCATCACATTTTAAATCAAAACCTCTTATTTGTTCTTTACATTAATTTTCAACATGTGAATGCCAAATATGAGTTCTTCATTGTATGTTCTTGATTTGGAATTCTCTCAGTACTTTGCATCATAGTCTATGTATATAATTCAGGTTTTAAAAATATAAATATAATGCCTGGCTTTTCCACTTTAATTCTAAGAATCTTACATACTAGCATAAAATAGTTTAAATATCTTGGCAGAACCAATGTATTTCAACAGTTTTTTGTTATTCACATTATCCGTTGATGTTATTATCTTTAAAAGAAGGAGGTCATTACTATCCTAAAAATTTACAAATTTACTTGCTAATTGGTCAGTGGATTAAAAATCCTTAGATGTATGATTTTTAAAATTGATAGATTAGAAGTAAGAAGTGTTAATTTAATTTCTACACAATTAAACAGTTTTATTAAGACTCAATTACTATTGTAAAGAGTGCTGCTATATACATAGGGGTGCAGATATTCTTTTGAATCAGTGTATTTGTGTCTTTTGGGTATATTCCTAGGAGTGGGATTGCTGGATCATATGGAAGTTCCATTCTTAGTAGATTGAGGAACCACCATACTGCTTTCCATAATGGTTGGACCAGCTTGCATTCCCACCAGCAGTGTAAAAGAGTTCCTTTTTCTCCACATCCTCGCCAACATTTGTTCTTGCTAATTTTTTTTTATATGTGCCATTCTCACTGGTGTAAGGTGGTATCTCATAGTGGATTTGATTTGCATTTCTCTGACTACAAGAGAAGTTGAGCATTTTTTTCCCAAAAACAGATGATTGGATTGAGAAACTGTGGTACATATACACAATGGAATACTATTCAGCAATCACAAAAGAAAAACTAGATGCATTCATAGGAGCATGGATGGAGCTGGAAGGAATTATGCTCAGCAAAATAAGTCAGAAGGCAAAAGAAAAATACCAGATGGTTCCTCCCCTAGGAGGAATATAAGGGAACCAAATAAGGATCATGGAAAGGAATAAGAACAATAATAATAATAATAACAACAACAACAATAAGGACACAACAAAAACCAAGAATGAAAAGACAAGGACAAATTGGTGATGCTTGGTGGGGAGGAGGGAGGGAGAGGGGGGAGGGAGGGGGGGAGGGCAGACGGGAGCACGGCGGACTGAGGTGATGGTGCACTGGTGATATGGTGATGGAGAATCCATGGGGATTACAATTGATGTCAAATATATATAAATAAAGGAAAAAATTAAAAAAAAAACAATTACTAAACAACTTTCAGGCAGAGAACTCTCTTAGAAAGGACTAGTATTCCATTGTATGTATCTAACATCTTGGATACTCAAGTTGCTTCCAATAACTTGGTTTTTGTAAATAGTCTTACAGTGAACATAGGTTACATATATCCTTTTGAATTAGTGTTTTCACTTTCTTTGGATGGATACCTTGACATGAACTTGCTAGATCATTTGGTAGACCTGTTTTTTTTTTACATTTTTTTTATTTGTGCATACAAGAACTAGGGTACAGGTCAGAGGCATGGGGGTATGGATTCACCAGAGACAGAATGGGAAACAACAGGCAGATCCACTGAAACACACTGCTGAGGGGAGCATTGGGTGAGGCAGGAGAGGTCTGCTGCGCCATGTGGGTCCCTCCCTGGCCGGGGATCGAACTCGTGGTACATTGGCTGCAGAAGCCCCACAGCGCAGCGTTCAACCCCTTGCCCACCAGGGAGGCCCCAGACCTATTTCTAACATCTTGAGACACACCCACACTGTTACATGAATTGTTGACCTCCAGAGTAACCTGAAGGACCTGGAACTAATTGTGTTGCATGAAAAAATAATACCAAAAAATCACCTCCTATAGGATTCCATTAAATCAACACCAATGAAATGACAAGTGAAATGACAAAATTATAGAACGAGAACACATCAGCGGTGACTAGCAGTTTGGTAGAGGTTGGGAGTAGGGGATGGAAGCCAGTGTGACTATGAAAAGGCCACCGAAGAGACCCTGGTGTTGATGGAACTGTCTTTGTCTTGACTGCACCAATGCCAACACCCTGGCAGGGATCCCTGGCATGAGCTTGCAAGGTCTAACCACAGGGAGAGACTGGAGGGAGAGCTCAGGAGTCTCTGCACTGGATGTTCCAATTCTGTGTGCTTTCAGGGCTACCCAAAAATGAACAGGGTAGTTAAGGGAAGGAAACAAGCAAAGAGCATGACTGTCGTTTTTCTCTGGCAGAAATTTGGGGCAGAACTTGCTCTACGAAACATGGAACTAATTGTCCCTCATGTGGACAACCTGAACACACTTCAGTACTGAGCCAAAGCAGGAGATCAGGTGATAACCTTCAGTAAGGTGTCAAAGAATGCCTCCCTAAGCTCGCCACTCTTCTGTGCCTTTGGTCTCTGTTCATGGCCCTTCATATCTCTGTCTTACTAAGTTATGGATCCTTTTCTTAGACAACTGTTTTTAGCTTTTCTTCACTCCCTTGATTTCAAGTTTTGTCTTAGAAAATAGCTTGAGGTGGCGCAGCGGGTTAAGCAATGCACTATGAAGCGTCTGTAACCACTGCAGCGTGAGTTCGATTCCTGGCCAGTAAGGGGACCCACATGGCGCAGCAGACCTTTCCTGCCTCCCCGCTGCTCCCCTCAGCAGTGTACTTCAGTCAGTCTGCCTGTTCTGCTCCCTACTCTGTCTCTAGTGAATCCTCTCACCACTCGTGCCTCTGGCCTACACCCCAACTCTTGTATGTGTAAATAAATTTTTAAAAAAATAACTTGAATTGTGGGCATGTATTATTCAGAAGGCTCGGGTTATACCTATACCACTTGAGCTTTCCAAGTTTCTCCTGCCTGCCCAGCAAAATGCATAGTGAAATCTTCTCTCCCACTTAGTCTGTCCTTCACAGAACACCGGCTGAGCTTCCAGACTGAATTAGGATCTCTTATTTGGGGGACTTGCCTTGACAACTCTGTTTTCTTGGCTCTCTGGTTCATGAATCATTGGTCTGCTATCCACCTCCTCTCTCCTTGTTGCCAGAATGGCCTGGTCTTACTGCTGTTGTAAGTGATTCCCCACTACTCACCCCTCCCCTCCAAGTTCTCACAGTTTACGTTTGTGAGGACACAGGCAATGTCATCTTGTGGCATAGCTGGACTGTGGGTCAATTATGGTCCTGTTGACTTGCTGTTCTAGTTGTTTTATGTGCATTTGTGGATATTCGGGAAAACTCAAAGTCACGTCACTATTACCATTGCCATTTGTCTGATTGATGTTTTGTGGCATTTCTCTGTGATGGTTCTGCGCTTGTTTTATTAATCTTTGGTGATTAAAGAATAGGATCAAATCTCTGTCATTTTTCTTTAACATTTACATGCAGTCCAGTTTGAAGATAAATGCTGAACCTATCATATATGAGGTGGCCTACCAGAAAAATAGAATATACAGACCCAAACTCCACATTGTCTTTCATTGTCTGTGTATAATTGTACTTCTAAACAATCTCCAGGGTTTATAAAATCCAGGCCACATACACCATGGGAAAATGCCTTCAACTTTATATCAAATAATATTTTCTGAAGATCATAAACTTTTAATATCTCCCTAATTTAATTCATTGATGATAATGGCATAAATAACTATAGAATAAACCTGTGCTTCAAAAGTGCTAGTTCATTTTCTCCGGTGCCTTGGTTTTTTTTTTTAAGATTTATTTATTTATGCATTCAAGAGATGGGGGGTACAAGACAGAGGTGTGGGAGGTGAGAGGAGTCACCAGAGACAGAGTGGGGGAGCAGAACAGATGGATCTACTAAAACACACTGCTGAGGGAAGCAGTGGGGAGACAGGCGAGGTCTGCTGCACCCTGTGGGTCCCCTCCCTGGCCGGGGATTGAATTCACCCTGCTGTGCCTTGGATGCTTCACAGAGCAGTGCTCAACCCCTGTGCCACCAGGGAGGCCCCGGTGCCTCATTTTTATTAGAAGATTTGAAGGGTGGAAGGCCCTTGAGTCAGCAGGCGTATGTCACCATCAATGTGAAGAAATGCTTACATTTTCAGATCTGTCTCCATGAAATGCAGAAAATTACTTAAAGTTTGCTAAGAAGAATGAATGAATCCTTGACTAAAGGGGCATTTCTAAGGAGAGTAAAATCCTAAGACAAATTACAGCACACAGAAGGATAATGGAATATTTCTCATTTTTCATTTCACTTGCTCTTCCACATTTTTTTCCCAAGTAGAGTGTTTTAGGAAAATAAGAAAAAAAAATCGTCAAAGAAAATCTTAAAAATTACAACTGAAAGCACAGACATCAAGAACAGTGAACGAGTTGTCCGGAAAAGGTTTTCCAAGCTGCTCCCAATTATATTTTGGCTGCTTCCTTGTCTCTGTTTTTTTCTTTTTTGTATGCTTCAGGCTCAGATTCCCTTAGCAGCTCTGAGTTATAGCTGAGAATGTTCCACATCAGAGTTGGCATTCCTTTTTCCTGACTTTCCAAATTTAACAAAATACTGTAGTTAAATTTAAATTCAGAACTTTTTAAGAAAAGTTTTAATAAGCTTGCATCTTGCTCTGTCTCTGCACTGTGAGAGCTCATAGCTTAGGATATGGTCCCTAAAATCATAAAAGCAAATTCTACAAATAATGTTGTAAGTAATATATGAGATTATGACAATGCCTTCTAGAGAAAATACATAATGTTCTCAGCTAGTTTTCCAATGCACAAGTAGCTGCAGCTGTTCTATTACATGGTGTTCTAAAGCATGAGGCAAAAGTTTAGGGTGTCTTATATCCTTCCAGATACACAGAGAAGCTAGATTTCTTTACTGCCACCTTGTGTGCCAAGTCATGTAATGTATATCTGTAAGGTTATTTCCTATGGTATTACCATAAAGTTCCCTGGAACCTGACAATCTCTCTCAGAAGTACTTAAACTCACAAAGGGCTTCTATGCTTGATCACTGTGGGGCTTGGGGGTGTTGTTATTCAAATTATTCTATTTTTTTTAAAGATTTATTTACTTATGCATACAAGAGCAGGGGCACAGGAGGTGAGAGGATTCACCAGAGATAGAGTGGGGAGCAGAACAGGCAGATGGACTGAATCACACTGCTGAGGGGAGCAGCGGTCGAGACAGGAGAGGTCTGTGCGCCATGGGGATGGGGATGGGGATGGAACTTGTACTGCTGTGCCATGCATGCTTTGCAGTGCGGGGCTCAACCCACTATGCCACCAGGGAGGCCCATCAAATTTATTCTAATTTTTATTCCAATAAGTTTTTAAAATTTATTCCAATTGCCATTCCTTAGGATACTTCTTCCAATATTTTTATTAATCATCTCTTTCTATGAACTTAATACACAGAGTAATGGAGTGTTTTCTATGTAAACATGAGATTCATGGTTGAAAAGATAGGCGGAAAACTAATTTCTCTAAAGTGCTTATTATGTGCCAAATAAATTCCAATTGCATTTACATTTAGTATGTTCCCCATGGCAAAAAATATATAATAATGGGCATCTTATTTACATACGTTCTCACAGGGTGAAGACAAGGCTCAGCAATTTTAAATCCACCTCCTAATTCATCAGCACGGTGCTAATTCAGCAAGCTGAACAGGAATTTTTCAAAAGCTCTGGTTGTCTCTAAAGTTCATGCTCTCTCTGGTATGGTCATAACATTCTGTGGAAGAAGGTAATCTGAAGTCAGGCAAGTGAAAATTACATTTTTGTTAAAGATGTGTGGGAATATGATACAACACAACATCTGACCTGTAAATTAGCTTTGGGATAAAATCCAAACTCAACAGCTCGTAACACATCTTGAACAGCACCCTCAATGATTCCTACATTATTTTTATAAACAAAAAATCTGTTGTCCTCAAGATTCATCAGCTGTCTTTTGTCTCTTGTTATTTTATCTCTGTTGTTCATCTTACTTTTCTGCCACTTTGTTAATAGATTAAGAAGAGACGTAGCCCAGTGGTTGGTAATATTATCCTATACGTGATTATCTTTTGTTGTTCCTTATAAAGAGCAGTACAGGGAGCGGTTGAGGCTAATAATGAGTCTTGATGATTTTCACTGTGTATAGAGTCACTTCAATACTTTATACCACGAATACACACAGTGAAGAGCTGTGCCCATAAGCATCTTGCAAATACATGTAGATGCTGAGCTTTTAGAGCTATCAGAATTTTAGAGCTAGTTAAAAATCTGCCAACCCTCTAATCTATACTGGGGTCATAGGGAGCCAGTCTCATTGGAAAATATTAGAGGCAGAAGGCATGTTTTCAAAAGTAAAGAGATCACTATTGTTGATTAGTAACAAACTGTCAATTCATAGCAAGGGATCAAAATACCATCATCGGGCCTCCCTGGTGGCGCAGTGGGTTAAGCAACGCACTAGGAAGCAAACCGCAGTCACTGCAGCACGAGTTCGATCCCTGCCTCCGGCCAGGGAGGGGACCCACATGGCACAGCTGACCTCTCCTGCTGTGCCCGCTGCTCCCCTCAGCAGTGTGTTTCAGTCAGTCTACCTGTTCTGCTCCCTGCTCTGTCTCTGGTGAATCCTCTCACCTCCCTGAACTCTGGCCTGTACCCCAGTTCTTGTATGCATAAATAAAAAAAAAATTAAAAAAAACCAAAATACCATCATTGTTATCATTACTTAGACACCTCTTTAGCTGTGATTATATAGTATCAAAAAAAAAAAAATCGTCCTAAGGGCCTCTCTGGCAGTGCAGGGCTTTAAAATCTCAGCATTATCAAGCTATCCGCAGCCACTGCAGTTTGAACCTGGCAAGGGAGGGGACCCACATGGTGCAGCAGACCTCTCTTGTCACCCCACTGCTCCCCTCAGCAGTTTATTTCAGTCCATCTACCTGTTCTGCTCCCCACTCTGTCTCTGGTGAATCCTTTCACTCCCGTCCCTGGCCTGTACCCCAGTTCTTGTGTGCATAATAAATAAAATAATCTTTTTAAAAAATCTTTTTTTAAGATGAGCCCAAACAGGATAGTATTTAAGTAATATTGAGGTCACCACCCGACCTCATCTGCATGTTCCACTCTGCCTTGGTTTTGTGTAGACAGTTGCCTGTGCTATTTTTCTCCCCAGCATCCTCCTCATCAACACCAATCTTTGATATTATAGGTAGATAATGCTTGCGGGGTATTCACAAGTCCCTTCCCTCAATCAGTGCTCAGTATGGAGCCTTTTCAGAATGGCTCCAAAACTGAGTGTGTTGTGATATATTTGAATAACTCACGGTTTCGTAAGTAGTTTGGGTGCTGGTTTGAGCAGACTGTGATTTTTAGAACGCGTGGCGAGAATTTAACTGGTCTTAGATGCAACCCAGCACTGCTGTGATTTTTCGTTTTCTATTTCACCTCATGAAAAGAGAATTAAGATTCGAAAATACAAGCAGCCGGGAAAGGTGTTTCTAATCTTTTTTGCTTGCTCTCCCTTTCACTTTCATTTTAGACATTGTTTGTTGGGGTAACACTCAGTTATTACATCACAGGTATCAAGCACACAGCCGGATTTCTGTGGATTATGTTTCACTCCCCACCAAAAGTCTCATTTAAATTCTTTCACATTTTTACAATGCGTTAGGTAAAACAAGCACAAAAATCCTAATTCTACTCTATATTTTCTTGATTAGAATATTGACGAGAGGCACTGCTTTTTTTTTTTTTTTTTCTTCAAACTCTGTGATGGGCTGACGTTCTTCTGGTGTCCCCACTTCGCTCTGCGGGCACTTCACCCTCGTGTATGGGTCATCTGAAGCTTTTCTAGTTTCCACGCTCTCCCCTTCCACACGCCCCCATTTCGAAGTTATAAACATTGAATTATTAACGTTTCCAGCTGTTTTTCAGAAATCCAGAGGCATGGTGATTTGAACATCTTGCCAAATAAAAGGGCTTTTCATCTTCAGGCGAAAGGAATAAAACCATGTGGAAAATATCGTCTCCAGGGCCACAGAGAAAGGGAATGTAACGTGTGTGAGTAAGAGCTGGCGAATAAAAGAATAGGAGAAAAAAGCCAAGCGATGACATGACGGTGCTCTTATTATGGAACCTATTTTAGTGCCCTTAGAATGTATTGTATATAATGTGAATAAAGTAATTCATATCGGGCCATGTACTTTTACCTGAAGAAAAGCAAAATGTCCTTTAACTCTAGGTATCCGTGATCTGAAATCAGAAATGAGCTCAGTGCAAATACTTCTCTCATTGCTTTTGAAACTCAAGAAATGAAAAGAGAAATAATTCATTTTTTAAAAAGATTTTATTTATTTATGCATACAAGAGCTGGGGTACAGGCCAGAGTCACGGGAGGTGAGAGGATTCGCCAGAGACAGAGTGGGGAGCAAAACAGGCAGATCTACTGAAGCATATTGCTGAGGGGAGCAGTGGGCAAGACAGGAGGGGGTCTGCTGTGCCATGTGGGTCACCTCCCTGGTCAGGAATCGAACTTGCGGTGTAGTGGCTGCGGAAGCCCCACAGTGCAGCACTTGCTCCTCCAGGGAGACCAACGATTCATTTTGCAAATGGAAATTCCAAGTTGTTTTTCTTTCACTGGAACTTTCCATCTCTTTCAACACGGACATAAAGTAATATTTATACTTGGATATGAGAAAAGGAAAATGCTAAGTTATTAATATGGTTAAGCTTTAACATCACTGAACAAAGGAATAAACTCAGGGGTAGAACCGCATTGTATGGGTCTCTAAGAAATCAATAGGATTTATGGAGATAAAATTAGATATAAAATTGAATATATTTTTAAAGTAGAGAAGAAATTAAGAAAAACCAAAACTGTTTAAAAGCTTATTAACCTAAACATAAAATCCTTAATATATACATATACAGTTAAAAATAACTTTAATATTTTTCTATTCTTTATTACTGCTTACCCTTTTATTCACTGCTAAAGTGCATTTTCCTATAAGGGAGTAATAAATAATGCAATATTTTTAGCATAATGTATTAAATATTTTGTTATTATTTGTTGAAGTTCATAAAATATGTAGCCTTCAATCCGGAAGTACTTGGTGCATATAGGAATAATAAATATTTGTTTCTGGACCTTCCCTTGGTGGTGCAGTGGGTTAAGCAACACACTATGAAGCAAAACACAGGTACTGCAGCATGAGTTCGATCCCCGCCGCTGGCCAGAGAGGGGACCCACATGGCACAGCAGACCTCTCCTGCCTTACCTGCTGCTCCCCTCAGCAGTGTGTTTCGGTCAGTCTGCCTGTTCTGCTCCCCACTCTGTCTCTGGTGGATCCTCTCACCCCTGGCACTTCTGGCCTGTACCCCAGTTCTTATATGAATAAAAAAATAAATCTTTAAAATAAAGAAATAAATATTTGTTTCTAACAGAGTGTTTCTGTACATGCTATTTTGCCTGGTTTCAAAAAATTAAACAAGCACGTGGTGTTCAGACTTGTAAATGCTGCATCCTTTTGCAGTCTTACCAAATGAAGCCTCTGTGTTAACTCAGTTTCTACAATAACCACTACTCAACACTCTGCTTAAAATTTTATATGACTGTTAATTGGTAGATTTTTCTTAAAGCTTCTGGTTCCTACATTTCAAATGTTGCTTATGTTCTACTATACCTATACCTGTAGCTCTAGTACATCATCAGCAAGCTCTCCATAGTTCCAATATCACGCACCCGTGACTGTGCATATAATGCTTAGTTACTATAAATTTTATATAATAATTATAAGTTTACTAGTCATACCTTAACTTCACCCCACAAAGTATAATGCGAGCTCAGCAAAAGGAGAGTTTATTGTCTGTTTTGTTCAATGATGGATCCCAAGGACCTGAAAGAGTCCTTGGTACAGGGCCTCCCTGGTAGCCTAGGAGTTAGCCTCAGCGCCATCATCACCATGACGTGGGTTCGATCCCCAGTCAGGAAGGAGGACCCACATGGCGCAGCAGACCTCTCGTGCATTGCCTGCTGCTCCCCTCAGCAGTGGATTTCAGTTGATCTGCCTGTTCTTCTCCCCACTCTGTCTCTGGTGACTCCTCTCACCCCGTGCACCTCTGGCCTGCACCTCAGTTCTATGCAAAAATAAATACAACTTTAAAAAAAGAGTCCTGGGTATATAAAAAGGAATTATAAATATTTGTTGTATTAATGTAGTTATTAGAATTTCCCACTTTTTAAAAACTCCACCTGTATGTTTGTGGATTATTCCTTTCCATTATATTTTTAGTATAATTCTGGTCATATTACTTGTCATATGAAACCCTGCACGTCATGGCTGAAGGGAAACGCTGGTCATCAAGTCCCCAAAGAATCAATTTGGTCTTAGTAGGGTCCATTTGGGAGGTTTAGCCAGAATAGCCAGCATCTACTGTTAGCCAGCTACTCCAGTTCCTACAGACAGACACTGAAAACTATTTAACCCATTTTCATTCCACTGAGAGCCTTACTTTAATGAAACGGGCAATAGTGGTGGATATTAAAATAGTTACATAAATCATAGAGAAAGAGTCTCTCTGGTGGTGCAAGAGGTTGAGTGCCACATTGTGGGGCTTCTGCAGCCACTGCAGCGTGAGTTTGATCCCCGGCCAGGGAGGGGACCCACATGGCGCAGAAGACCTCTCCTGCCTCACCCGCTGCTCCCCTCAGCAGTGTACTCCAGTCTGCCTGTTCTGTTTCCCATTCTGTCTCTGGTGAATCCTCTCACCCCCTGCACCTCTGGCCTGTACCCCAGCTCCTGTGTGCATAAATAAAAAATCTTTAACAACAACAACTAAGTAAATTATAGGGGAAATACTTCTCTCAGTTTTGGTATGCACATTTTAATTATTTTTTAAAGGTTTATTTATTTATACATACAAGAACTGGGGTACAGAGGAGTAGGGGGTGAGAGGCCCCACCAGAGAGAGTAAGGAACAGAACAAGGCAGATTGACTGAAACACACTGCTGAGGGGAGCAGCGGGCAAGACAGTAAAGGTCTACTGCGCCATGTGGGTCACCTCCCTGGCTGGGGATCGAACTTGTGCTGCAGTGGCTGCAGATAGCGTCATGTGCGGTATTTAACCCCTTCCGCCACAAGGAAGACCCCCACGTTTTAATTATTTTTATTAAATAATGTAATCGGGAACATTTGAGATCGACAAAACTTTCTTAAACAGGTATTATAATTAAACTAATAAAATCAATGAGAAATTGGTAGGTTCTTGCATTGCATGCTGTATTACAGTTTAAGTGGCTATAATTAATTTGGACTTAAACACTTTCATCTTAAGTATATACTTTGGCTTCTCACTGAGAGTATATCTCTCACTGGCAATACACTTATACTAAAATCAAAATGTTTACGGGGAATGTATTGTTACAGATATGCCACATATGTTCCATTGCTCTCCTTTGATTTAGAAAACCATTTTATCTTTTAAAACTCACAAAACCGGTAAACTAGAACTTATGGTTTTTGTACTGAGAAATATGATGCCATTTGGAGCTTGACAATGTACTGACTTTGATATTTAATCCTATCGCATATTAATTAATACACCAAAAAATAAGAACAAACACATTTGAGTTTCATAGGGCTTAGAGTATAACTGGCTTCTGGTTTTAGAGGATAAATATTGATGGTTGGAGCATTTGGCTCTGTGTTTGTTTGAGAGGTAACAATCTTTTGTTTATTTGTATCATAAAGACTGATAACCACTTCAAATAGAGTGTTTTGGTTTTTGTTTTATTCGATCTAAAAGCTAATTGGGGGTTGCATGACAACAAATCAGGCACTCAACAATGCAAAAACCCCAAACAAAAGTATGAACTTTCAAGTGTGAATTGTCTCTATAGAGCTCTGACAACACACCTCAGAATCTGGTGGCAAGTAGAATTAATATCCTTCTCCCTGCTCCTTCTTAGCTCAGCCGCCACTTTGAAACTGAAGTTATCAGTTTTCATTTACAAATAAATGCATTTCCAAGCATACAAAAATCTCATAAATTCTGCACCCCTGTGCATGTATTTGTTTGAAGGTCCCTCCATAGATTAAAATAATCTGAAAACTCATAATAATCTGAAAATGTTAGAACTACACAGAGACACAGAAAATAAAAGCAATAGCATCATCACTTTTTATCACATCCTCTCCTTATAATTGTCATAATTGATAAAAGATAAATCCAGGATCAGAGAGAAGATCTTAGATATTCAGAGAATGGGGCCTTTGGTCCATGCCAGCTTCCATATGCTGCTGCAAAATCCCGCTAAGAACACAGGCTCAGCTTCCACCAGGCAGAGGGTTGGGGTGCACAGAAGCTGTGAGAACTGAAACTGGCCCAAATTAGCTCAGTTTACTGTCCAAGGTTTTTTCTAGTAATTTCAAGCCTTCGGTAGACTTGGAACAGAATGTAGGAAGCACCAGGAAAATGTGATTAACTTCATTAATTAATTAAGCTTCAAAGAGCGACAGTGAGGGCTGTTGAGGACAGCCGTCTTCTCTGATTATCACTACTGCTTGTCATTCATTCTTAGAGTTTGAAGACTTTACACAATCCTTTAGGTATGAATCCCCTACTCAAAAACTGTCACCTCTTTTTTTTTTTTAAGATTTATTTATTTTATGCATACAAGAGCTGGGGTACAGGCCAGAGTCCAGGATGGTGAGAGGAGTCACCAGAGACAGAATGGGGAGTAGAACAGGCAGATGGACTGAAACACACTGCTGAGGGGAGCAGCGGGTGAGGCAGGAGAGGTCTGCTGTGCCATGTGGGTCTTCTCCCTGGCCAGAGGCAGGTATCGAACTCGTGCTGCAGTGGCTGCGGTTTGCTTCATAGTGTGCTGCTTACCCCACTGCACCACCAGGGAGGCCCAAAACTGTGACCTCTTTATGTATTTTTATATTTGCTTCCCTGGACATATAACTCCTTTACAGGTCTTTTTATTTTTTTAGACACATATCAAGTATGTCAATGATCCTTTAAAATACCCTTTGTGGGTCTCCCTGATGGCCCAATTGGTTAAGCACCGCACTATGAAGCATCCTCGGCCACAGCAGCATGAGTTCAATCCCTGGCCAACGAGGGGACCCACATGGCGCAGCAGACCTCTCCTGCCTCACCCCTCAGCAGTGTGTTTCAGTCCATCTGCCTGTTATGTTCCCCGCTCTGTCTCTGGTGAATCCTCTGGCCTGTACCCAGCTTTGCATGCAGAAACAAATAAATCTTTAAAAAAATACACTTTGTGAAACTGAAGGATAACTGATGACATTTAATCCACTCTCCCCTTAAGTCACCTGAGACCTTGGCACCCTGCACCCCAGGAAAAACACACAGAGAGAATCTGGGTGGCATCTAAGAGCATCAACTTGAGATGCTCTTAGGGGACACAGTGAAAAGGTTTCGAAGGGCAAGGGTTCCAGTGGGTTCCAGTGAAAACTGATGCACAGTCATCGGGGTCTTGGGGTAGCAGGGATTCTTTCGATATCTGAAATGAACATAAAGAGCATGGTTAAATAGAGCCTGATGTTCCCACCGAAGATAGGAGAAACTGACTGTATGGGAAGTGACTAACAGAAGCAGTAGTTTGGACTATCCCCTTACCTTCTGCGGATAGTCTTGTGAAAGGGCGGTCACACTCAAAGGGCTTAGTTCTTTCCTTCAGAGACAGCCCCTCAAGCGTACCTCCTTCAGTGATCCCACTCCGAGATCAAGACTGCCCCTGGTGGTGATCATCTGAACAGCAGCTGTTTTACCACAATGGTTCAGCACTCTTCTTAAAGGACCTCAGTATAATACAATGAGATTGGATTAAAAGACCAGATGTTAGTGTGGGTATCTACCTTATATCCTAAGTTCTATATTATGTTGTAAACAACTGTAATAAGTACATTCCAAAAATACACTTAAAGGAAATTGAAGGTTCTTTCTTGCTTGCATGTTAATCCAGGTGGGTGCTGGGGAGGTGGGGGTGTGGGGGAGGAGGGTCTTCTCTAACAGGTGTTTCAGGGGTTCAGGTTCACGTTGTCTCTGCCATCTTCAACTGGTTATTTTTTAAGGCTTCTCGAGTCATCAAAGTTCCAACCTGCACAAAGCAGTAAAAGAGAATGTTGGCAGGTGTTTGGGAAAATGTATGGGTTTTGTCTGGAAACAATGATATTCCATTGTTGAAAATGTGGATGGAAAAATATGGCTATGGAAAATATGATGCCTAGCTTCTAGAAAGCTGGAAGATGTAGTCCGTCTCTGCACACAAGAAGAGAAAATGCATTTGGTAGACAGAAGTCCCCAAAGATATTTCTGAAAAGTTCTTATTAGCCTCTTTAATCATTTTTTTTAACATATCCAAAAGAATGAACCTATTAACGCTCAAAAAATTTTTCAAAATTACAATCAATACATTTCATCTCCCCTGTATAGTTTTGAGATGACTCCTTTTAGAGATTTGCTGAGTGAATATTGCATTTTCAATAGAAACATTTTTGTTTATTTTATGCAGGGATAAAATGATGTAATAATGCTTGCTGGGTTTGTATCTCTTCTTCTAAATTCAATTAGCAGGCTATTGAAGAAAAGAGGATATCTTCCTTCTTCCATGGCTAATGGCAAAGATCGAGGCATGCAGTAATAATATCTAAATGTAACTGAATTATCTAGAGCTGTTTATTTATATTTTTCAAAGTGATCTAAGAGCTATTTATAATCCTTTGATGTGCTTAAGTGGCTTCTAGTAATATTAGAAGTTACCGCTAATCATTATAGGGTGGGTCTGCATGATTAAGACATTAATTTTTGCTGATACATTGCTAATCAAGGATTAACTCACGTTGTAGCAGAACCAATTTAGCCAGTAACAGAAGAAGAAATAATTGCAACATAAAAATGAGAGTACGTTATTCAGCTAAACAATTTCTTTTGCAGCTTTGTAAGGGGGCCTGTGGTCAAGGTTACGGCAGAGACCCCTGTGATCTGCACTGTGGCACACAGAACAGACAGCAATATTTCCAGGCATCCTGGTGCAAGTGACAAAGCTTTCTGTGTCCACTGGAAGTCGGATCGAGTTACCCTATAACTGGAGTGGCCAACTTTCCAGAACTGTAGACACGACCTCCATGGTCCAAATCCCTTACCACTGTGATACTAGGTGCCATCTCAAGGAAGCTTGAATGCTGTTTCTCAAGTTACAAGAAGAAAAGAAAAGCCTTACACTAACAGTATTGCCATGTTTTTGTCGAATGGATGATTTCGATGAGAAACGGACTCGAAATCCTCTATTGGTATATGGTAAACAACAAAATTAAATGGTAAGCCAGAATTCTAGTATCAACTTGCTAGTTTCGACCAGAATGGTGTGATGGTCAATAAATCACCTTCCTGCCTTGTTTGAGAGAGCCCCAGCTATGATTACAATGATTAGAAAAAGATTTTCTGAGTGTGATTACTGATAGCAATTGTCACTGAAAATCATATTGCTGATTTGAGGACAATTTCTTTCCTTACTGAGAGTATGAGCTGTCTAATGGTACAACCTGCTGTGCTCAGTGGGGAGGTGACAGCCGTGGTGATGTGGGCTTGGATGAGTGAGACCCGGGGAGCTCACAAGTGGACATTGACACAGGCACCCCCAAGGGATAAATAGCTTAGACTTCCCAGGACCAGAATACAAGGAAATTGTGCATTTCTCATGTACGCTGTGTCTGTGGGTTCCTGAAATATAAGCACAGCTGCTCTGTTCTAACTAAGGGACTTCATGGTAGTTAATAAGGAGGGAGCTGTTGAAAGATGCAGTGCATTTGTCTATGTCAAATCAAACCCTGGACAGGATGATAGTTACTGATGAACCTATCAAAGAGAAATGATAACAGCTCTTAAAATTCAGTAAATTATATAAGAATATTAGCCTGATTTATGAATTAAGGATTCATTTTACCTAGAACACTTTTAAGCAATTTTGTAATATGGCATCGAGTTTATATTGAGAATTAAAGAGAACATAGCTGTTTATGTACTAATCTAGGTTAACATATGAGGTGATAAATACTTTGAGTATATGCTAAAATATTACTTGCATTTAAGCTCTATTTTTTTTCCCTTTATGACAATTCTATTCTTTGATGGGCTCAGACCCACTCCCAATCCCAATATTCTACACATGTCCTGTTAATCTCTTTTTACAATTTGATGTTTAAATTTCTGTGGCTAATCTGTAATCCATGTGGGATTTATTTTTCATAGTCTTTAAAGTAAAGGGTTGTTCCTGTTGCTCTTATTTGAGCAGCCACTTTGAACCACATTTTTTATGAAATAACTTTGTCATTGAATTGAAGGAATACTTTCCTACATAATATCTGAAGTCTATATTTAGATCACTTCTTAAGCACTATCCTGTTCAATTTTCTTAATACCGTATTATTTTAACTCAGTCACTCATAACACACTTCAGGATCATGTAAAGTAAGCAACTTCTCATCTTTTTAAATTTGAATTATCTTATATTTTGACTTGAATTGTAATAAATTTATAAGTAAATGTAATTCAGTAGCATCTGGACTGATTTTTCCATTAGAGACCTCGACTTCTATATTCATGGAAGAGCATTTGATATTTGTCTTTGTCTTCACATAGGTCTTTAATTTTCCATTTAATTATTTTACACATATTTTGCATATCTTTCCATTTTCATTAAAATGTACTTCCCATTTAAAATTTGCAGTGGCTTTCCCTAGAGTATTAAGGCTAGTGATTTCTGTATATGTATCCAATCTTCCACACATTACAGATACCTAGTTCATTGTATGTTTGCAGCAAATTCTTCTATTTATGATCATAAAATGTAACTAAATTTATTTCACTAAATATTTAATTTTCTTACTTTATCACATTAGCTAGAATCCCAAAATCATATTGAAAATCTCTGATGAGTTTTATTCCTGATTCTACAAATGGAGTTGGTAATTTATCATACAATATGCTGCCTTTTGTAGAATTTTAACAGCCTTCATAATGTTCCTTCATTTTGTCTATATTCTGATGCTACTTATTTTTAAGTTAAGAATAATTTGTCTTATTCATTATTCTTGAGGTAAGTACATATTCTGGGCATTAGCATGATCTATATAACATTACAAGAGAAGATTTGAAGTTCCATAGTAGAACATATACATATGAGCAAGAATTTGTATACAATTGAAACCACAGTTGTTTGGATTTTATCTCAGGGTGATAAATCTCAAACAATTTAAATTCCACAATGTTTTTAGCCTCCTTGGATGGTTTGTGAATTGAGGTACAAAATTACTGATTGTGGGAGTTATTTAAAGCATGAAAAGCCACAATATAGTTTAAAGTAAATAAAAGTTTTTAACCTCCTCCCACAAAATAACTGTTAGGTTTTGGGTAATTTTAAGAATTATTCTAGCTTCAGTAAGCTTGTCCATGATTCTCCATGATAATAAAAAATGCCAGGGAATTTCGTTAAGACTTTTAAAATTTGTTTTACATTTGCTTCCATTATTCCAAGGAGATGCTTTTAAATTAAATCTTCTAATGATATTGTGATATTTCTATCCCACTCTTTTTTTAATATTTATTTATAGAAGAACTGGGGTGCAGGCCAGAGGTGCAGGGGGTGAGAGGATTCACCAGAGACAGAGCAGGAAGCAGAACAGGCAGATGGACTGAAGCACACTGCTGAGGGGAGCAGCGGGTGAGGCAGGAGAGGTCTGCTGCGCCATGTGGGTAACCTCCCTGGCCGGGGATCAGGGATCAAACTCATACTACAGTGGCTGCCAATAGCTTCATTGTGCTGTGACTTAACCCCTTGTGCCACCAGGGACGCCCTTCTGCCCCACTCTTTGTAGCAGAGAATTACAGAACAAACAGATTTTAAAGCTTTTGAAATCTTAGTTTAAAACTTAAATACCAAGGAAGAATTTTCTTCACAAAATAAAAGTGTAGAATTTCTCCATTTAATACTTATTATTATATATACAGTGCTCTATTCTATTACAAGAATCCTTTCCTGAAAGTCTTTCTTGACTTTTTATCACTATTTCAAAAAAAAAAGAGGTTTTAAAAAGTGGCTATATTTTAAGTCATTCTTTAACCCAGCAGATATTTATTAAAGTGAACAATTTCTGAAGAAAACACCAGACTCATTCAAAACATTTTAGTGATTTGACTGGATTGAATCTCAAAGAATGTAACAGTGTGAAAGGTGTTTAATAATTTTTGAACAAGTTATAAATATTTATAAATGAATCCATCTGAAAACTTTAGGAATAAAATGAATGTGTGGCCATTGACTAAGTAGCATTTTCTTAATTAATTATAAATGCCGAGGGCACTGTAAGTTCTTTCATGTTTTACCTAATTCCCTGGATGAGCAAAACATGAATCAAATTATAGTTGTGAGATATTGAAAAGACAGTGATGTCTTTATTTTCCTCTAAACGTGAGAGGTGCCTTCAAGTAAGCAATTTGAAGAAAGAGCTATAAAGCAAATATGCACTGAAGGGATATCTTCCTAATTCACATGTTTGAAAGTTGGAAGAAAAAATTAAAAGCAAAATCATTGTTCGTTGATGGGGGCCACCTAACTATGATGTGAGGCAAAGGCCCATCATAGGGGAACTGCCCTGAAAAGTCAGAGGTTCCACAGTTGGCCCCCCTTGGACTCCCTTTTGTTTTGGATGATTTAATAATTAAAATTTTAAAAGTTACAAAAAATGTGTTTGCTGGAATATCATCCATGGGGGCAGTTGTAAATTTGGCAGTTTGTTAAACGAAATAGATGGATGCAATACATTTACTCCAACACAAACCTTTACGACTGGTAAAGGCTGCCACTAATTTAAAAAGACCATGGAGCCAGAAGGAGCAAAATATGGTTGTTTTACAAGCCCAAAAGTTANTCTTTAGGCAGTCTCTCAGACTTAAATATTTACTATAGGAAACTGGCCTTAGGAAATGAGAAAAGCCCTCTGTGATCTAGCCCATTGTGGAAGGCTCTGCCTCATCCCTGGTGATAAAGGAGTCACATACATTCTTCCTACCCTCCTCCTCTTCCTTTTGCCTTTGTTCTACTTAAGCTGAGATCATACATAGAAAAAACTCCCTAATTAGTTTTAGGGTGTAGTTAGTGATTCCCTTGAAAGACTAAATATTAGGTTTAGAGGTAACTAAGACCTTAGTATCTCCCTTTGATTGAGGGCCTGTAGCTTTTTAGGTAT
>JAGFMF010011484.1:2084580-2109264 GCA_019455555.1 Galemys pyrenaicus | reverse complement strand
AGGGGAATAAAATAGTAATAACACCAAAGGAAAAAGAAAGGGATATAAATCCACAAATACCCTACCAGATCTAAGCAATGGCGCGTTGAGGGCTGGCTCTGAGTCGAATGAGATTGCTCTGAAGGCAGGGGTCTGGCTCCTCAGTCAGAGAGAGTGTGTCCCAGGCTCACCTCTGGTTTCATAGCCAGCCTGGCTGCTTAACTCCACCCTCAGGTCCCAGTAATCCACTCTTCGATAATCATCTTATCGGATATGTGGTTCTGGAACACTGATGGTCTGGAGTTGGGGTTGGAGTCCACACACCCATAATTCATTTAGGACCACCTTTTTCTGGAACACTGATGGTCTGGAGTGGGGGTTGGAGTCCACACACCTATAATCCATTTAGGACCACCTTTCCCCCTAACATGACCAGGAACGCCCAGTGGACAGAGGACCAATGTATGACAAGGGACCCCAGAAACTGATGAGTAGAACCCCTTGTTGATAAGATTAGAGCAATGGCCTGGGGTCCAGGGGTCCATTTTCCATTGCAACACTTGATCGTCAAGTGTATAAGAATTATCTTGTCAGCAGACTCATGTCCCCCCAAGCCCTAGATGAGAAAAACACATTCTTTAGTTTTGTAACAGGGTTGTCTGGGAAAAGGGGAAAATTTCAGAATCCTGGTTCCGCCCTAAGTGGGTGGAGCTAAGGAGGGAAAGAAGATTCTGCAGAGAGGAGGACAGAAGGGAGGAAGAAGGAAGCAGGATGGAGAGCAGCAAGGAGACCTGGAGGAGGAACGTGGAGCAGAGGGACATGTGAAGAAACTGTGCTTGCTTCTTGGTCCTGGACTGGTTGGAACAGATGTGCATGAGAGCCCCCTTGGGAGGTTAACCATGGCAGCTTTCACCTTGATTTTTATTTTGCTCTTTTCCTCCTGGATCTGTCTGACTCTTTCTGACCCTTTTCTATGGGTCTCCACTGAAAGGTCCTTTAGACTGTGGCAGACTTTTGGGCCTTGCTTTGGGCCAATCCTATTTGGCTGGACTTTTACCCTCAAGGAGATGGGTCACTTTAAATGCTTAACTTAGTAACTATGTTCTTTGTCCTTTCTGTATTGTACCCTAATTGTATTAAAGTTCCTTTCCATTAAAAGCCTTATATGTTTGTCTTAATGCGGCAAATGGCAAAACCCATTCAGAGAGGGCAGGTTTGGGGGCTCAGGGGTGCCTCTCTCCCTGCCCTGTAACACTTTCACCCATTTTTTTTTCTCCTTGTCCTCCTATCGGTGTAATTGATGTTTGATGATTATTCTTTCAATAAAGAGGCCAGGACTCTGCTTGTTCAGCAGCATCCTGTATCATGCAGCTGCTCCACCGCTCCCCTCTGTCTCTGTAAGCAGTGTGGTGATGCCCTAAGCAACACTTAACCAGCAAAACTGTCCTCAAGTCTCCCCCACCAATTCCCCCAACCTCTTCTCTGCCCTTCTCTCCCCTCCCCCACTGCACTTGTGACCTGTGCTATAATCCTTCATTGTCTTGAGCTGCTGTCACTGGAGTAAAAGTTAGGTGCTCTCTGTAATCCAAATGAATTATAGCCATTTCTAAGCCATTGATTAGCTCTCCAGTGGGAGAGGAGACTTTTAACTCCTCAGAGGAAACCCCATCATTTCCGAGGGCTACTCTGGGGGAGGGGTGTCTCCCCTGCTGTATTTAGTGTTTCTCTGGGCCACAGCTGCTGACCTGCTATTCCTCATCTCGGAGGAGAAGCCCTGTCTGTTTTAACTCCACCCAGCACGTTCTTCTATAGATTCCCTTCGTCCCTCTCTTTTGACAAACTTGAATAACTTTCATATTTAACTAGCTTACTTCTATTGTAAGTAGTCAACCTTTCTTCTGAGGAGTTGTAAAAATAGGTTCCTAGGGATCGCACAAAATCAAATGACAAGGGGGAAAAACAACCAAAAAAACACACCACTAACTGTCAAAGAGTTTCTTCAAATTCCTCTGGAAGGGGTAGGCATTTAGAGACCCAAACACTTTGTTCAGACCAATTCTGATAATTGCTTTAAAATCAAGACAAATGATACTTCTAAGCATCATTCTGTTTATAAAATATACAGTTACATATCAAATATAGAACGTGAAAAATTCAGAATATAGGCACACACAAGCATCATTTCTGATTCTCCCCACTGTGAGACTCCCATCTAGAGAAGTTTCCCTTCCTTGCCAAAACTATCCATTATCTGTTCATCTTTTCATCACACTTCTTCAGGTCACACACTGTCTCAGGTATTTTCTTCTGTCCAACACAGATCAGGGGTGGGCTAAAATCCCAGAAAAGGAATTAATTTCTGGAAAGTTCCATGGAAACTGATGGAAGTCATCCATCTTGATCAAATTCAATCTCAGCTCAAAACCTTGCTAACAAATCAGGCATGCGTCCTCAATCAGGAATGCCCATGTGAATCCTGGTGATTTTATGTCATCTAGCTGTGGCCCCAAGGTTGGAAACCCAAGCCCCTGATAGTTGGGAGGGACTTATGTCTGACACACACAGGGATGCTGAGCTGCAAGTCTCATATACAATCAAGGTGTTCCCATGTCATGTTTCTGCTGAATCTTGATAAGAAGGGAAAGACGCTTTCTTAATTGCACAGCACTAAGCGCCAAAACCAAGAGCTGAAAGTTTCTTCCTAACTCTGTTTCATCCCAGTGGGAAGAGGCAACAAAGAAAGGTCCTTCCTTGTAATGCCCCTGAAGTATTTCCTGATGACCCTGCTCTAACACGTCTTACATAGCTGCTACATGGAGAGTTGCCCTTGTCTTCATAAAATGTTGAGGAATATTTTTTCTGGTTATAGAATTCTGAGACCAGTCATTTTCTCTCTGTCCTTTAATGTATCAGTCCATTATTTCTTGACTTCCATTATTTCTCTTATGATATGCCTTTAGGGGCCTCCCTGGTGGTGCAAGGGGTTAAGCACCACACTATGAAGCATCCGCAGCCACTATAGTGTAAGTTCGATCCCTGGCCAGGGAGGAGACCCACATGGTGCAGCAGACCTCTCCTGCCTCACCCGCTGCTCCCTTCAGCACTGTATTTCAGTAGATCCTCCTGTTCTGCTCCCCACTCTGTCTCTGGTGAATCCTCTCACCCCCTATACCTCTGGTTTGTACCGCAGCTCTTGCGTTCATAAATCAATAAATCTTTAAAAAAAAAAGATATATCTTTAAATAAAGAGTTGCTCATAAAGTTAATCATTCTTTATCTTCTGCCTGCATTTATGATTTTCTTTTTTTTTTAAAGATTTATTTATTTATGCACACAAGCACTGGGGTACAGGCCAGAGGTGTGTGGGGTGGGGGGTGAGAGGATTCACCACAGAGAGCAGGAAGCAAAACAGGCAGATCAACTGAAGCACACTGCTGAGGGGAGCAGTGGGCACAGCAGGAGAGGTCTGCTATGCCATATGGGTCCCCTCCCTGGCCGGCAGCAGGGATTGAACTCGTGCTGCAGTGGCTGTGGTTTGCTTCACAGGGCGTTGCTTAACCCACTGCGCCACCAGGGAGGCCTCATTTATGATTTTCTTTTGTTACTTTGCTTCTTTGAAGTCATTTTCTTTAGACATAATTCATGGAAGCTTTCTTGGTACTTATTTTTTTCTTAGTGTACAGGTTTTGTTTTAAATCTCTGGCTTATTTTTTTCATAAGTTTTAGAAAACACTCAACCATTCACTCTGCTGATATTACACTGACTTGCTTCTCCTAGCTGATCTTTTCAAGAAATCTCTTAATTCTAAGACTTAACCATGTGGGTTCCTAAATAAAGGTTTTATTTGTTAGAGAGTCCATGATCTGTCCTTGCTGGCTCTGATCTGACTCTCTCCATCAGATCCCTTGTATCATCATCTCCTTCACTTCCCATCTTCTCAAATTCCTTTTTCTCTAACCTCTGGCTCCAAAAGTTAGGCTTTCCTGAACTTCCATCTTTTCTAGGTCATAAACCATTTTAAAATCCATAGACATTTTTTCCCCTCATTTTTGTTGTTCTCATCATTAAATTTGCTCATATTTAATTAGTATCTCCGCATGAGTAGCAAATGCCCTTTGGGTTTTGAGAACCTGTGGGAAAGGAATGGGTGACTAAGTTGGGTGAAAGCGGTCAATCAGTGAGGGACAGAATGGAACTGTTACTGGTCGACTTACTGTAGTGTAACACAGGTTGGATTTTAATGATCCATACCTGACACTTATATACTATATGGTTCAAAAAATATAAGTGAATATTAAGAAAATTAAATTAAATTACAAACGTTATAATTGCACATTGTTTCATAAGCATAGCTACAAGTCAGTTTTTTAAAAGACCTCCTCAATAACTTTCAGTTTTTTGTGGGTGCTGTTAGTTGTCTGTCTTAGGTTCTACTCCGTCTTCCAAAGAAGCTTGATGCCTATACAAAAGACAAATTGGCATTTGCACGTTGGACCAGGGATAGAAGTAACAGCTAACGCCACATTCGTAAGAATAGGGCAGACTTCAGACACCAGAAACATGGGCACACAACTTAAAGTTGTCCTTTTTTACTTTTGAAAATCATCTTCATATGGAAACTCACATCACATTTCTCTGTGCATATGTATAAATACACATCTGCTAGTGTTTTAAAAAGTTTGGGATTACTTAAATACATTTTCGTCAGGACTGTGGGGTTTTCAATCCCACTGAAGAGATGAAAGCAAATTTTTAAAAATAAAAAAAGAATCCATAGTGTATAATTTCTTTGTTTCAAGACAATCAACTTGCGTGTGTTTACATTTTATAAACATTTATTTTACATCAAAAAAGTGTTTTCTCTTCTTTTTGACAAAGCATGGTAACTAATTTAAGCATAGAATTATGTGATTACTTTACTCATCCTGCCTTATGGATCTTATCTTTCTTTGATGTCTCAATACTATACACAAGGTTAGTATATTTTACCCTGTAATATATTTTTTTATTTGGATCTTTGAAATTTTGTAAAGACTGACTCAGGGGTATGACATTGTCATTAATCGTTCCCTGAATACAAATCTACAAACTCAGGTATTTCTTTAGTTAGGGGAAATGCTCTTATATGATTTATTTAATTAATTTAACTATTAAGGGTCTTCCATCTGTCCCCTCTACTCCTTCTGGAGTTTCTGTTATTTGCATGTCAAGTCCTCTGGATATATACTTCAAATTCCTTATCTTTTTCCTCATGGTCTCCTTCAGACATATTTCTTCCAGGCCACTGATTGTAGACTCATATTTGAGTTTATGCTTTATTTATTGGTTAAACTATTTATTTAGAAAATCATTTTTGTCAAATATTTCATTTAGGCTTAGAAAAAATATGCATTGATCTTGAGTCTCCTTTAAAAAAAAGATTTCATTTATCATACAAGAATTGGGGTACAAGTCAGAGACATGGGGGTGTGAGAGGATTCACCAGAGACAGAGTGGGGAACAGAACAGGTGGATCTACTGAAATACACTGCTGAGGAGAGCAGTGCTTGAGGCAGGAGAGGTCTGCTGCACCATGTGGGTCCCCTCCCTCTCCAGCAATCAAACTTGCGCTGCAGTAACTAGGAAAGTCCCATAGGGAACGCTCAACCCCTTGTGCCACCAGGGAGTCCCTGATCTTAAGTCTCCTCATTTTTGTTAAATTTTTATTCATTAATCCTCCTGATATTTATTATAATGATCGCTGATTTTAGTTTTGTTTTGGTTTTTTTTTTTTTTTGGACACTGACTTTTTAGATATATTTTTATCTTAATCTTTCAATGGTTCATTTTTGAACACACACACAAACACACCCCTTGGGTCTCAAAATTCCCAGTATATGTCACTTTATTTTTTCAGGTCGTTATAAAAGTGACTTAGAGACGATCTTTCACCTCCTGGGTCAGGGGAAAGATATGTCCAGATTCTCTATAAGAAATCTACAGATCCCAACTTCAGATTCAAATTTTCATTCAGTGGTGTCAAAGATCTCTGTTCATAGTGGTTGAAAACAATTAAATGGATGCATAAATACAGAAAAAACCTATTCAGTTCAAAATTGAAAGTACAGCAGAAAGAAATTGTCTCAGGCTGTCATATTTTTTATAACCTTCCATTTTAGTGTTGTTTTTTTTAACCAGGTGGTGTGTGTGTGTGTGATGATATAATTATTGAATATAATGGATTACCAAGACTGCAGTAATGACAGAGAAGGAACAGAAAAATAGAACAATAGAATGGAATAGAGAGACCAGAAACAGACCCACAGAAAGATAGTCAATTTTGGTCTTTCACAAAAAGGCAAAGGTAAAACAAGCAACAAGAGATTGTCTTTTCAACAGATGGTACTGGAATAATTGGACTCCCAACTGTGAAAAAATTTGCAGTTATAAGACCATTTGATTTTTTTCCCCTAATGATGTTATACTTTTATATTTTTCTTTGATTCCAGTTGTGAAGATTTTTTTAAATCATATTTATGTTAATGCAGTACAATTTACTGACCATAATATTCTAGGTGATTATTTGAAATGATACTTGAGATAGTTGGACTTAAATTCCATACATCATTTTGCCCCAACGCAAGCCACCGCTGGTATGACTCTGGAAGCACATCTATCATTCAGAATATTCTAATTTAGCTTAAAACATTGGATACCTTAGACAAGGATTAGTTGCCTTGAGTAAAAAAATAGCTCATATATCATGTCTTTTAGGATATAGTTTTAGAGGTAAATTAATAGATGGAGAAACAATTGAAAAAATACAAATAAAACCTGAGAATTTAGAGTGGTGAGAATGACTTCAGGGAGAATGAACACAATTTATATAAAAGGATAAAATGTGAAAAGACCACCTGGGAGAGCAGAGCAGCAGCCTGATAAATGTCAGAGGGAACATATGATGTGACATGTGGGGGTCCATGAGAATACGAGAGACAGATGGATATTTTTAGTTAGCTCTCCAGCACATGAAAAAAAGAAAGCAAACAAGCACTTTCACATAAATAATATTTTAAAAATATAACAAATGTGTATTTTATGTAATCATCACAATGATTTTTCTATGCTAGATTTATAGTCATTTATGATCTTCAAGCAGAAAAATTAGTATTTTTATTACCTTAAACCAGTGATACCCAGACTACCAAAATGTAGGATGTAGAAAGCATTTCAATAACTTTCCCATTTAATTTACAATGGAGACCATCAAAACCCCATACAGAATCATGGGTTTTAGCCTTGAAATAAACGACCCTTCCTTTATATATATATGCTAAGTGATAACTAAAATCTCTGAGCTTTCTGGTCAGATTATATACCTAAAACCACTCTGCAACTTTCATCTCCCCTCCCCTCTTACTAAAATGTAAGGGGTATCCTATGACAAACTTCCTTTAATGTTTAAAACTGAACCCAGAAAAATAAGAGAAATAGGTGCCTCTCTGGTGGTACAAGGGGTTAAGCACCACACTGTGAAGCATCTGCAGCTACTGAGGCATGAGTTCAATCCCTGGCCAGGGAGGGGACCCACATGGCACAGCAGACCTCTCCTGCCTTGCCCACTGCTCCCCTCAGCAGTGTAAAAAGAAAAAGAGAAAAAAAAGAAAGAAATAGCAAAGATCCAAAAATAAAGAGGGGGGCAACCTCGGTCATATCTGAGTGTGACTTCTAATAATTTCTACGGAAAGCCTGGGCTTCATGAACGTGTAGATGTGATGTTTTAGAGTAGCACTGAGATGGATGAGACTGTTATATTGAATTATGTTCACCCAAAATTAATATTTTGGGGGCTTAATCTTTAGTAACTAGAATATGAGTTTATTGGAATACATGGTTTTTACAGAGGTTATACAGATAACATTAGCTCATTCGAGTAGAACTTTGGTCCATGTGACAAGAGCCCTATTGGTGGAGGAAGTATGAGCCCAGATACCAGTCAAGGAGACACTGAGAATGTGCAAATGGCTGGCTGCTAGCCAAGGGAACATTCTAGAAATAGATCCTGCCCTCACAGCCTCAAAAGGAATTAACCCTGCCAAATTTGCTTTAGATTTCTAGTCTCCAGAATTGTGAGACAATGCATTTCCGCATTTTCCTTTTTCAATCAGTTTGTGGTATTGTGATATGAAAGCCCTTAGAAACTCAAGCATCCTCTGAAATGGATAAAACATATCGCTTGTACTTGTAATGAGAGATATGCACAATTTGGAGGTAGATTTAATGTTCAAATTTACACTGCTGTTGACGTCTTAGAATCTTATCTTAAAGATCACATGAAATATGGTATAGTGTTGGCATGGTCTTAAAGAAGACAATTGTTACCATGGACTTTGTGGGCTTGAAGTTTCAACAAATGCAAAATCACAACTCCCAGAAGGAAAGGATCCATTGCAAGCAAAAGACAAAAGAAACCACAAGCAAGAAGAAGATACCAAGAAATTATTATATTTACATTAAAAATAAGCTTTGAATTATTAAAGAAATAAAACAGGAAACAAAAATATAGTAAAAATACATGGTACAAGAAGTTGTTTTTGAAAATAAACCAGAATCTGGAAATAAAACATATAAAAAGGAAAAATTAAATTATGAGGCTACAGATTACATGAATTTGAGAAGGGAAAGAGTTAATTTAAAGTAGATATCCTGGAATACACCCTGATGCAGAGAAGAAAATTAAAAGATGGCAGTATGAATGTCAAATTAAGAGTTAGGTAAGAAAGAATGAGAAATCCTAACATTTCCATTGGATCCCATAAAGAAAAAGGGAAAATGAGAAAAGATAATATGGAAAAAAAGAAGACAGTATTTGAGAATTTTCCAAATTGATGTGAACTTTCAGATTTAGGAAGCACACAATCTTGAGTATGAGAAAATTTTTAAAAATCTGTAAAATAAAGACATTTCAGAACACCAAAGACAAAAATTAGGTAATACAAAAACCTTAAATATACAAGTTATTGGGGTCTCCCTGGTGGCCTAGGGGCTAAGTCTCAGGCGCAGCAGACCTCTCCTGCCTCGCCCGCTGCTCCCCTCAGCAGTGTATTTCAGTCCATCTGCCTGTTCTGCTCCCCACTCTGTCTCTGGTGAATCCTCTCACCATCTTCACCTCTTGCCTGCACACTGTCTATGCAAAAAAAAAAAGTTAGATACAAATAATTCAAAATCAGAATTTTTAATGGGGAAGAGAAAGAAGACATGGTAATATCTTCCATGTAATGAAAGAAAAGAGTGATAATGAGTGAAGTTCAAATTTTCTACTAAAAGAAGCAGTTGTAATGTCTGACAGTTTTGCTTTTTTTTTTAAAGTCTTTTCGGATAGTAACTACCGTTAAAATACTACTGTGGCAAGAATTATAGAATTATGCATTCAAATGAAAAGAAACAAACCAAAAGAAAACAAAAAAAAACAATGAAATATAAAGAAAATCATGATAAATAAACTGTTAAATATCTGAATAAATTTAAAATGCCAGGAAATGAGTTTTGCTGACTACTTGGAAGGGTGTGGATGAGGTAGAACCAAAATAATAAGCAAAAAATCATGCAAGATGGAAGAGAAGTAATTGGAGTTAAAATAGTTTCAGGGCCTCCCTGGTGGTGCAGTGGGTTAGGCAATGCACTATGAAGCAAACTGCAGCCACTGCAGCACGAGTTCGATCCCTGCTGCCCTGCTGCCGGCCAGGGAGGGGACCCACATGGCATAGCAGACCTCTCCTGCTGTGCCCGCTGCTCCCCTCAGCAGTGTGCTTCAGTTGATCTGCCTGTTTTGCTTCCTGCTCTCTGTGGTGAATCCTCTCACCACCCCCACACCTCTGGCCTGTACCCCAGTGCTTGTGTGCATAAATAATTAAATCTTTAAAAAACAAACAACAAAATAGTTTCAGATATGTGTGTGTTTTATTCTTAGGAAAATGTTAATATTCAAATACAATAAGTCAACCACGAATATTACTTTTTGTTATGTTATTAGCAGTTCATTTACATTATTACATATTCACATAGCATTTGCATATCTATGAACATCTATAATCATACAATAAATAAATACATAGATAATTGTAAATTTGACCTCACCCATGTAATCAATACTCAGGTCAAGAAATAAAATATTAACACCTTCCTTATAGTTGTTTCCCAAGGAGAACCACTATGTACATTTTCAACAGTATAAATTAGATTTTCCTATCGCTTGCTTTATGTTTGAATAAAATTGCACTGTAAATGTGAACTTTTGGGCTTATCTGGTTGAAAACTGTATTTTTTGCTAGTGGAGAATGGTGGCGATCACAGGTACGTTGGTAGTGATTGTGTTTTGGTAATGTATATCTGAAGAGGTTGATTCTATACCTCGCAAGTATACACAGTGCTGTAAACCAGTGTGACGTCAGTAAAAAGCACTGTTTTGTGGTATTCATTCATACTGTTGCTTAGTTTTATAGATTATTTCCACCAGTGCCATACATACGATACTCTATTTGCCAATGCTTACTATAGAGCAGTATTTCTGTTGATGAACATTTGTGTGGTGTCTAGTCTGGGGCAATAGAGAAGTAATTGGGCCATTATGAACAATGCAGCTATGAAAAGTTGAGTGCGTTTTTTTTGTAAGCATATGCACACATTTCTTTTGGATTCATATCTAGCAGTGACGTTGCTTGGTAACAGGGTAAGTGTATTTTTAACTTCAGTTGATGCTGACAAGTAATTTTTAAAAATACCAATTGACACTCCCACCAGCAGTTTAGGACTCTGTGCTCAACAACTTACAGACTGATCCTTGATATTTCCTAATGCTTTTATTTTAGTAAATCTGGCAAACGTGTACTGATGCTACATTCTGGTTTTAATTTCCATATCCCTGATGAATAGTCAAGTGAGTGCTTTTTGATGTAGATGTTTCCCCTTTTTTTTGCATTTTAGTTTATTTATTTATTATTTACATTTTTGAAAATTTATATATATTTGACATCCATTGTAGTCCCCATGTAGTTCCCACCACCATTTCACCAGTGCACCCTCACCTCAGTCCCTTGTGCAATTCCTGCCCTCAGCCCTCTCCCTCCCCACTCCCCACACACAGAGTGTTTCTGATTTGTCCTTGTCTTTTTGCTTTTGTTGTGTTTTTGTTTTTATTGTTATTATTCTTTTCCTTGGTCCCTTATTTTGTTCCCTTATATTCCTCCTAGAAGTGAAACCATCTGGTATTTTTCTTTTGCCTTCTGACTTATTTTGCTGAGCATCATCCCTTCTAGTTCCATCCATGTTTTGATATAGGTTTTAGACATTCGAATGTTTTCTGTGAAATCCTTATTCAGACTTTCTAACTATATATTTTGAAGAAGTTTTTTATATATCCTGAAACCTGGCATGATTTGATGGATATTTGTATTGCAAAGTCTTCTCTTTTAAAGACAATTTTTTTTTTTTTTTGCAGTGGAGTCTAAAATTATCTTTGCTACTTAGTAAATGACAAAATGTATTTCAAATAATATCAAAATAGTAAGGTATCATCAAATTTCAGCTGGACGCAGCCAGTCTATCTGGACAGAGGCAGCAATCAGTGATCTTACACCAGCTCCTTCAGATTCAGTCGTGAACTGGGGGTTGCTTGGGGTGATTTAGCTCTTCTTGAGGCCCTAGTTCTCCAAAATATTAGCTTCAGTCCCCCACATGGCAGCCCCAGTTTCTAAGTAAAAGTTTATTTTTTTTTTTAGTTCTGTTTCATTCTCTGTTGCTTCATGTTTTCTAGTGCTCTGCTGAGCCAACTTAAATTCAAGCAGAGGAAAAACTGATTCTATATATTGATAAGAGAATCAATATATTTGATGTCACATGGGAACATTAAGAAGTCAGGGAGAGGAAGAATATAACACAATTTTTACAAGCTGCTAGTATCTGTTCCTAATCTGGAATATTAAGATTCTTGCTTTATTCACCTTTATTATTTTATTTTAAAGACTTATTTATTTATTTATTTATGCATACAAGAACTGGGGTACAGGCCAGAGGTGTGGGGGATGAGTGTATTCACCAGAGACAGAGTAGGGAAGAGAACAGGCAGATGGACTGAAATACACTGCTGAAGGGAGCAGCAGGCAAGACAGGAGAGGTCTGCTGTGCCATGTGGGTCCCCTCCCTGGCTGGGATCGAACTTGTGCTGCAATGGTTGTGGATGTTTCATAGTGCTGTGCTGAACCCCTCATGCTACCAGGGAGACCCCTTTGTTCACCTTTAACAAGGAAATAGTCTTTATTCATAGTAATTGTGAATATCATCCTGTTAGGGTTTTTCTATCACTTTTTAAGATCAGTATGTTTTGTTGTTTTTAAATTTTTGTGTTTTCCTTCCATTTTGTGAAATTGCTATCCAATTTGTGTCATCATTTATACTTATTTTTACATCTAAAGTTATGTCAAGTATAATTAAAATATTTTCTCTCAACATTAAGGCTCAAATGTAATTTTACTTAATTATGTACATATTCACACACACATAGCCACAAACAGATGTTGAGGAGTATGTATACATTTGTGTATTTTTGTGTGTATGTAACATTTTTAAGAGTAGGAGATCAGAGTAAAATATTATAAGATTGGAAAGTTCAAATTCAGAACGGCCACATTTGCTATAAATATGCACGGTTCAAGGGATTTGCCATAAAATGTTTCTTTAATGGAAGAAGCATCACTTTATGGTGCATTTGAACACCAATAAAAATATATCCTGATAAATATGTATAAGACATGCATGATCGATAGCAATGCTTCATAAATACATAAGATTGTCTATATGTAGATTTGGGAGATAATATGAAATTCTATATCTTGCCTTGCAAATTCTAGATAATCTTGAATGTATAAATGTATTTTGCTTTGTTTTATTTTTTAAAAGGTATATATCAATAAATAATCTATTCATCTTTTACTAATTATTTTAGACTTCTTAAATATAATTAGATGACTATTATCATATAGTCACTCTAGTATTTTAAATAAAATTAAGAAAATATGATTTTACGAATTATAAGCATGTCCAACTTAAAAAAAATTTATCTTAATATACCCTGTACGCTCTCTAAAAAACAGTGCCTTAAACAATGTAGGGACAGTAAATGTTTTACTACACAGTACAATTATGAACACTGAAGGTTATCCAAAAAAATGCAACCTTTTAGAAAGCAGCAAAATAACTTTTCTTAAGGAAATAATAATCTGTTTCTCCTTGCCATTTTCTAAGTGCTTTAAAAGGTCAATTTTCAGGATTCTCATCAGTTCACGGATTTTGGTGTTTCACAGATTTGAGTATGATTGTGTAAAACTTAAGTTGTCTTAAGGTAGTTTGTCTTTGAATGAAGTGATTTATTTATGGCAAATACTTTTCTCTTTCTTGATATCTCTGCCTGGCATAAAAATCCACTGTACAGAAGTTATAATAAGCAATGCTTCAAGTAAAATAATTATAAGTCACAGTTTAAATATAAACACCAGTTTTGAATTTAAGAAAGAAGAAAATCTAAAGTTGACCTTTAAAGTTCAAAGTGTCGTAATATAACTAAAACAGAGGAAAAATTATTTCCTCTCTAATTTAGGTACATTTTAAATATGTTGACATTTTATTTAATAAAAGGATATCATCACTTTAATAAAAGAAGGCTTTTTTCTTTATTAAAAGAATATAATAAAAGGAAATAGAGATATTGAAAGGATATAAAAGGTTCCTAAAATTGTTTAGTTTGGGGGATTTTAAGTAGATGCCAAAGAGGAATTAAGAAATGAACAGCCATAGCTCTACACTATACATTTATTTTAAATATGCATCTCATAAAAGAAACTTCTCTCCAGTTTACCCTAAATCCTTCTGGAGTTGAAGAAATGATATATTGACTTAGATTGAAGCTGTTAGGAATAGGCCAAGCAAATCTTTCAAGTTTAATAATGACATGATAAATTGAGATAATTTACATAAGTGTTTTAGTAAATCAATTAAACTCAACATTGCTTAGAAGTTACCATAGCTTTAGCTTCATATCATAGTTCCTCAGAGTATGCCAAAACATGACTTTTCATCAAAGTCACATTTAGATTCCTGTAAGCATCCTTGCATTGGGAATTAAGTCACTCTCTTGAGAATGATGGAAAAGTTGCAACGTTGTCTTTTTCAACATCCTTGTCCTTCAGGCAGAGGAGGGCTGCTGCGAACAATCTCTCCTCTTTGAGCAGATTGCTTTCCCCCAATTTTGTGGCTTAGAGCATGTGTCCAGTTATTGTATTACTTGAATGTGGTTTATTTCCTGTCATTTCATCTTTACTTTCCCTTGAAACCAGAGCTGTGGAAACCTTGGGCTGAACCTTGGGGAGGAAGAAACTTTGTGAGTAGCAACAGAGTAACTTAGTCTAAAACAGAACAAAACAAAAAGACAAAAACAAAACAAAAAATCAATCCTTTTGTTCTTCAGGAAGGTATGTTTCAGAGAACAGTGAGGGATGTTGAGAAATACATCACCACTCAACAGCACGTATTTGAGTGCGTTTCTCTTTCCCGTTATTACTGAATTTTCCAGCTCCAGCTTCCTCATACCCATTACATCCAGCCCCCCAGCCCCCCAGCCCCCAGCCCCGTATATCCCCATCACAGCTCTGACAGGTACACGCTCCATCACCACCTNCCAGCGTCCTCATACCCATTACATCCAGCCCCCCAGCCCCCCAGCCCCCAGCCCCGTATATCCCCATCACAGCTCTGACAGGTACACGCTCCATCACCACCTCCCCACTGGAAGAAGTCCCACAGAACCCCTAATGTTCATCATATGCCTCTTTCATGCACCGGTCTGCAGACCTTTCATTATCCTTAAAAGTCCTACCTGTGTAGGGGGGTGGTAGGGAGGATGGAGGTGGGGTGGGAGTGGGGGGTGGGAGGCTGCAGGGGGAGGAGGGTGAAGAGTATACTTGTGACTCAGATTAAGAAATTAGCACTTTTGGGGCCTCCCCAGTGGTGCAAGGTGTTAAACATCCACAGTCACTGCAGCACAAGTTCAGGAGTTGGATCCTGGACCAGGGAGGCACAGCAGGCCTCTCCTGTCTCACCCGTTGCTCCCCTCAGCAGTGTGTTTCAGTCACTCTGCCTGTTCTGCTCCCCACTCTGTGTCTGGTGAATCCTCTCTCTCCCTCTCTCTCCTACACACACACACCATACCTCTGGCCTGTACCCCAGTTCTTGTATGCATGAATAAATACATCTTCAAAAGAAAAAGAAATTAGGAGTTTCAAGGCATGGTAACATAGCCAGAGCACTTGGCCACATGCTCTGGCTGACACAGGAAAACAGACCAACTTATATTTCTTCTGACCCCTCTCCTGCTTCTCACTTCTTGACTTCTGTTAATGAACCACCTGGATATTTTCTGAGTTCTTTTCCACAACCACTCCTTAGTCCTGTCTTCTGTTTCACTGCTTCTATCACTCTGTGGACACTCTGGCTACCAAGATGCTTTTCCTCACTTTTCAATTTCTCCTATTTTGCAGGAAACAGTTAGTTGCATTGTGCTAATGCTGACTGGAAAAGTTTGCTGTCTCTGCTGAACCTTCCTGGGTTCTTTCTAGAGTCTTCTTATCACACTGTTCTGAGATTCTTTTATGCTGGACTGAATTTCCCTTCCTTGGTTGTTCCCGCTCTCAAAACATATTCAAACTCTGATTCTTAAATTTTCATCTCTTTATAAATAAATATACCAAATTTTTCTTGAATGCTTCATTCTGTCACGATTTTTAGCCATGTCAACTTGGTATCTCTATCAAGACCACCATTTGGCTGTACTTTTTAATCGAGATGAGGACTTAGGAAGGAACGTGGAAGAAAACACATTAGAATCACCAGTGGAGGTTTAGAAATCAAATCTGAAACAAGTGAAGCTGAATTGTAGGCATTTCAGTGAAACTAAGCCTGAGCCTATCCGTATAAATAGCTTTATTAGAAGAAAAGAGAGATTTAAGGGATTCTTGTAAGGAATACCATTAATTGCATTCAAACACCACCTGCTAAAAGCACTATTTTTCTGTATAGAACAATCCTCAAAATGAAACTAATTTGTAAAAATCCCACTACCTACATGCCTTCAGAAAGTGATCCAGCTCCCTAATCAAGAGATACCCTTTTAAGTTATTCACACACTGCCTTGAATGCTTCTGTCATTACCTAGATAACCAGCCTTTGATTGATTGCTGAGAGAAGACTACAGGTATTTCGCATCCATGAACATCAAACTAAAAAATTTGCCCCCACATGGCAGAGCCTTGGAAATAATGTTTTCCTAGAAAATTGTCTTGTTTATTGTGTTTTTATTTGTCCCCCACTTCTGCCATTTGCTTTATATCAAGCATGAATATAATGAGATACAACACATGCCTTACCTAGAAACTATCTCCTTTAACTTTTTTATGTTTTAATAATTTTTCATTCCTGTCTTTGTAATTGCATGGCTTAAAATCCCCCAGCACCAGGGCCCCAGAAAGCTGTAGGACTGATTACTCCAACTTGAAAAATTGAAATCATTTTCCATCTCCTTAGGTGAATATAAATCAAACGGTGCTTTGGTATTAAAGCTCTTTTAACTTTTTTTTTTCTTTCTTCCTTTTATACTGCTTGTCTTTACTCTCCCTTTTAGAGGTCACCTTCTGAAATCAGAGGTTTTATTTTTTCGAAATACATTTCTTATTTCTCAGGAACTGATATTTTCAGCCTATTAATCTTTTTATCTGAATTCTTCATCAAGCTTTTTTCTAATCAACATTATACTCTTTAAAGTTGCTTGTAAACCTGGATATATACCAGAATCTTGAAAATATTCCTGGACAATATCTTAGGATTGGATTGAAATTTAGCCATCCATATTTTTAGAAAACTCTACCAGTGAAAACAAAGGAGACAGCTTGTCACATCTCCAGAAACTTGACTTTAGGGATTGAAGTTAGAGAAGAAAGTTGGTTTGCAGTGAATTATTGATTTGTAAACAGATAAAGACATGCAGTAGACAAGATATGAAAAGGAGAATATTAGAACAAAGCTCTTTCTGAACCCCCATCTTTTGCATTTGCAAAAACTGTTGCTCAGCCCCTAACTGAGATGCTAACATCAGTTCTGCCTCTTGTCTAGACCCTTCTGTGCTTGAGGAAGGAAACAGTTCATCATCTCTGGGAACTTTTTCAGTCAACCTCTGTCCTTTGCTTGGAGAAGTCTGCCAATACTGAGTTATCTATCCTTCCTGTTCAAATTGCAACTAGATTTTGCATCCTAGTCCTATCGCTGAGATTTTTTTAGTTTCCCAATGCTCAGATCATTCTCCTGAAAACTTATATTCTGTTGCTCAAGACCCACTCTGTCTGAAGTTAACAGAGCTGCTTGATGACAATGACTTAAACCCATTTTTTTTTAAAAGATTTATTTATTTATGCATACAAGCACTGGGGTACAGGCCAGAGGTGTAGGGGGTGAGAGGATTCACCACAGTGAGTGGGGAGCAGAACAGGCAGATCAACAGAAGTACACTGCTGAGGGGAGCAGCGGGCACAGCAGGAGAGGTCTGCCGTACCATGTGGGTCCCCTCCCTGGCCGGCAGCAGGGATTGAACTCGTGCTGCAGTGGCTGCAGTTCACTTTATAGTGCGTTGCTTAAACCACTGCGCCACCAGGGAGGCTCTAAACCCATGTTTTAAAGCCATGCACTCCACTTTGAAATTTTCTGTTGCAAGTTGGTCTGCATTTCTTGTGCTGTATGTAAGCTGTATCTCACTCCAGCAACTCTTCAGAACTTGAATCTTTGGTTTACTCCTGCCATTTCCCATCCTCAGTCCTAATTTCTAAGCATAGTCTGGCTCCCTTGCCGTTTACTACATTCTATGTCTTCATAGAATAGGTGGCCTGTCTGCCTGGACGTGGGCTGCATCCTTCACTTCACTTCCCATTTTTACTTTCAACATTTACTTGAGACACCGAGTGTTTTATACTGAATCATCATAATTTCCATATGTGCATTGTCACTGGTTTAGGTCCGCTCTGGGTATTTTTCTGTGTCTACTGGAAGAGAACTTCTGTTGTGAGTTAGCTTTGGTCAAAAAAATCCTGCCTTTGGCTGAAGGTGGAATTAATGCTACTACCTTTTCCTGAAAATAATCTCTAATGTCTCCTTAAAAACTATGGATATATTGAGAAAAGTTTAATTCTATCTATCTATCTATCTATCTATCTATCTATCTATCTATCTATCTATCTAATCTCAACTTTGTAAGACAACATAGACCCTGAATAAAAATGCATATATATTATGTAGTTTATGTTGTTACTGAGGCCTACGGTAACACATAATATATATGTATATTCTATATAAAGTTACTTATATAAATAATTTACCTTGCACATGGTCATATCCTTATCAAAATCGCATCCCTATGTGCTCCAAGTTAAGGAGGTCCTAAAGCAGATTACAAAACAAACTAGAGAGCACAAAACGAGTGATCAGATCAATGATAATATAGAGGAATCACTTATACATACACAAAACACGCTTCCCCGGAACAGAAAAGAACAACCCAGAGGCAGTTCAGTGACAGAACTGGCAAAAATTGTCAACAATTTTATGTCTCATACAATTATTACCAGATCTCTTGCTCACTTTCATGGACACATGCTATTTGTACTGAGCAAAGTTTGCAGCGGATCCACACTGTGATATGGAGGGAGTAAATGTTGAATCGCCTCTCGGGGGGTGTTTGGTTACACAGCCAATGACTCCCATCTCTTGATGGCAGTGTACTTTGCATGTATATATTCACTTTTATCTGAAATTTGAAAGAACGCGAGTTGAAGCAATTACATCTCTCATAAAGACATTTGAAATTCTAGTTTTTTTGGTAAAGTCACTAAGGCAAATTGGCTTGCTGCTCAATGACAGATTTAATACTTAATGAAATAACAGATGGCAGGCGATCATTTCAAAGGTCAGGGCTGGTACCATAAAGGTAATTTATTGCAGGGATCTGAGTCTCGGTACCGTCATGGCAAATATCAACCATTCAAGGGCCCGCCCTGGTGGCGCAGTGGGGTAAGCAACACACTATGAAGAAAACTGCAACCACTGCAGCACGAGTTCGATCCCTGCTCCTGGCCAGGGAGGGGACCCACAGGGCACAGCAGACCTCTCCTGTCTCCCCGCTGCTCCCCTCAGCAGTGTATTTCAGTGGATCTGCCTGTTCTGTTCCCCACTCTGTCTCTGATGGATCCTCTCACCACCCCCCCGCAGTTCTGGCCTGTACCCCAGTTCTTGTATGAATAAAAAAATAAATCTTAAAAAAAAAAAGAATTATACTTAAAAAAAATATCAACCATTCAAGAGTTATTTTTTTTTCTTTCCTTCTTTATTTATATATATTTGACATCAACTGTGGTCCCCATGGATTTCCCACCACCATTTCACTGGTGCACCATCACCTCAGTCCCTTGTGCTCTTTTCTGCCCTCAACTCAGCCCCACCCTTCTCCCCACCAGGAGTCCTCAATTTGTCCTTGTATTTTTGTTTTGTTGTGTTATTATTGTTGTTGTTGTTGTTATTCTTTTCCTTGATCCTTATTTGGTTCCCTTATATTCCTCCTAAGGGGGAAATCATCTGGTATTTTTCTTTTACCTTCTGACTTACTTTGCTGAGAATAATCCCTTCCAGCTCCATCTATGTTCCTATGAATGACTCTAGCTTATCTTTTTTGATTGCTGAATAGTATCCCATAGTGTATAGCGACAACCCACCGACTGGGAGAAAATATTTGCACACAACACTTCTGACAAGGGACTTATCACAAAAATCCACAAAGAGCTAACCAGACAAAACAAAAACAAAGTGAACATTCCAGAATTTTTATAAAATATATTTTTTGTGTGACTTCTATGTTATATTATAGAGCTAATAGGAGACTGAACAAGGTAACAGAATATGGGGGAATATGACACCTTTATATCCAGGACTCAGAAGTGCAGCAAAATATAGAGCAAAGACATAGGAAACATCAGCGAGTTAGGTTCCTTTATGTGAATCAGATGAATCTTCTATGGTAATGCCATTATTCTCTATGCATATCATGTTTGCATCAACTAATGGCATAGGACAGCTCCAAGCTGCCGATTATGCACATCTCTTTCTAAATCTCCATGAAGTCAGTAGTTTGAAATGACTTACTGTGTTAGTTGATATCAGGGAAAAAGACAACTCTCACACATTAAGGGTGTTCTTTTGATGTTGAGAACTGTTAGGTCTGGGTTGGCCATAGGGATGACGTGATGACCTCACTGAGGACCCAGGAGCAAGAAAACACTGACCAGGGCCAGGGCACGAAAAACAACCTTTCCTGCCTAACCTCCCACCAGATAAATGAGGAGCAGATAAGAAAGAGAAAAACAGCCCCCCAACAAAACCGGATGGCCCTGTTGCCAATGTCCCCATACCATCAAGCTGAAATGAACAGCTGCCACCATAACAGAAAAACAACGTCTGCATACCCCTTTTTCATGCCCTGCAGACCGGTTTCCCACCTAACCTCTCCCACCCTATAAAAGAATATCTCTCTCCCAAAATACTTTCCTGACCTCCATCCTGTGAGATGGGTGAACCCTTCGTCCAATGAAGTTCCTGCTTCTCAGAAACTTGGCCTGGCTCTCTTTCTTCTAACTGCGCTGAAAGCTTTCAAGAACCAGCTATTATACCTGGTTACTATACCCGTGAGCTAAAGTGCATGGGGCAAGGGTTTCTTGGCCACCATTATAACAACTGATGGTCCCTGTTCTATGACAGGAGTATGAGCAAAGAGTGATGGGTTTGCAAGCTGTCTCTGAGAACCCTGCTACGTGCTGGCTAAGCTAAGCTGGTGTCTTAGAGAGCTGAGAACATGTGAAGATGGTGGAAAGTGTCGGTCCTGCCTTGCACCTTCAGTTTGGTACTACATGGAAGTTAATTTCCAGTGTTAGCCAGCCTACCTGATCACGTGTAATCACAAAGCAGCTAACTTTGCCACAAGAAATCTTTTCTTAAATCTAAGTAATAGAAAAAAGGACTGAATGACAGAAACGGAATCACACCCTAACATGTCTAATATCACTCATTAGCAAGATGTGGAGTCCTGAATATTAGAATCATGGTAAAATGAAGAACAGGAAGGATTCCAAAGGAATCCCCACAAAGGAGTGGGGATTTCTAACCTTAGCTCCAAAGCAACCCTAGTTGCATGCTTCCTTCCAGGAGCCACAGAGATATTTATTATAACAAAAGACTTGCATCTGACTGAAAACTGGAGGAATGACTTTCAGCCCCCTGATGGATTTTATCAATTATATTTTTGAGGTCAAGGAATGAAAAACCGGTATAATTCTGATTTAAGAGCAAAGCTGGATACAATTTCTTCTATTAGTAAATGTCAAAAAAAAAAAGTCTCAAAATGAAATTGGCAGTCAGCCACTTCAGTTTGAAGAGCCCCAAATTGGCAAGGAAGCTCAAAACAAGGGACATACGAAATAAGGAATTTTAACAATGAAGGTCTTGTTCCAGCCCAACTGCTTGGTCTAATCCAAAGTAGGATGCAAAAAAAAGGGGGGGGAGGGGCTATATCCACAATGGACCATCACATCTCTGTCAAGGCAATTAATGAGAGAAATGTTTTACTGAAATGGGGTCCTTGGGGTTCTCCAGGTCAGGCAATCCTGGGATTTATTCTCTGTGTTGGTGTTCTCAAACTTCAGTCTCCAAGTTTTTTTTCAGTTGCTCTTTTTATTTATTTATTTATTTTTTCAGTCTGCTCCACACCCACCATTGTTTCAGAATGGTGTTCCGTTCTTTTGTTCTTTTCATGAAGCTACTTGATGCGAAGGAATTCTTATAGATTTAGGCTAAAAGATTTTAATTATTCCTTGAAAATGAAAATGGTTTGCAATCTGACAGAAGTAGCTTTCATTTTAGTCATAGTGATTAAAACTGAGGAAAGTCTGCCTACTTGGCATGGTTCTCGTGGTTTCCATCTTGTCAACCCCGCTCCTCTTTTGTTTTCATTCACTGGTTATTTGCTCAGTTTTGGTGATTACACTTTAACTATTCTTTTATAATTAAGGATGTAAATATATGTTAAATGACTTTTCAAAACTAAAGTGCGTTCAGAGAATAGTTTTCTTTCCTGTTTGATTTTGGTGGCTTCATCCCAGCGTTAATAACGCTGAGGAGCAAGCTGAACCTTCCCAGAATTCATTGCTCTTCGAAACTAGTGAGTTCCTTTGCTAGGCTAATTCCGGGTGATAAGATGGTAGTTTTCTGCGTCCTCCTTCAGCATCTTGTTGGCTCACTTTATGCACGAAATAACATAATAGTTCATGAGACATCAATATTTCTAGGCTATATTTCCTTTCATCTTCATCTAGGGAATCGGGCTAGCTTCCCTAGTTGCTAATACTATCACCCAACCCACAAGTCTTCTCCTGAATGTTGGCTCCACGCTCCACATGGTGAAAATTTGTTAAGAAACAAATAAAAAATTAACACATAAAACGTTAATATATTCTGAGTAGAGAGTGAGTAACCTAGCACAGAGCATTAGAATGTACTTAGATTTAACTTTTAAAGTTAGGAAATACTTTGTTCTTTTACAAATTAGTTGCTCAAACTCCCCAATTAGTTAGTTGCCAAACTCCCCAATTAGTTGTTCCTCAGTACTAAAGACTTAAATTATATAATGCATTTAGTATATACAGTACTGTTTGTTCTATTTAGGTACATGCACTGGTTAGACAATAATTGTTGTTAATAAGAGTATAAAATGTAAAATCTTCGAGTGGATAGAGAAACATGGCTCTTATATGAGTTTAAATATTTGTAAGTTGACTGATTATAATCATGGGCCAGAAATTCAGTGTTAAGTCCCAGCACCTTCATCTCTAAAGTCAGAAACTTAGTGGCCATTCATGCATCTACTAGAACTTCCTTCCAGTTCTATTAGTCCGTGAGTCTATATAAATTCCATGACTGCCAAATAACATGTTACATACATTAAAGACCTTCGGAGTGTTCTCTTATTTCTCTCACACCTCTCCTTTTATTTCTCTTATTCAGTTATAAGAATCTATTTTGAGTTTCCATTCTAAACTGGATTTATCTTCAGAATAACGCACAGTACAGGTTCTGTATTTGGTTTCTGATATCCGTCTTTCCAGGAGACACTTTGCCATCCATTGCAAATCATGGATTCCAGGGAGAAAACCTGATCTCTGTGCACAAAGTGTCCAGCATTGACGGAAATTGCTGACGACTGACCTAGGAATCTGTTTACATCTTTTGAAATTAACTGCCAGGGAACCTCTCTAGAATCCACTTGTTTTTCCAAAGATGTGTCTGAGGAACACAGGGCTTCATTTTCCTTTTCCTTATTATTGCAACAGTGCGACCTCACACTTAAACTGCATCACATAACTGGAATAGAGCAAGAACAAATCCCTCCAACTCTCCTTCTCTCGATGCCCTAAATGACCATACTTATTTCTTTACTGGTGAAAGAGTAAAAATTAAGTAGAAAACAAGAGATGAAAATGACAACACTGTGAAATTATAAAGCTTAAGTTGTTAAAATTCTGGATGTTGGTTTATGTCTCCCCTACAGGGAGTCATCAGTTTGCCTCTATGTCTCTCTAAACCCTCAATGTTCTTTTCCTTTCTTGGTTTTCTCTAGACTATGTTAACCTCTTTCATCCTTTACTTACCAAAAACTGAAAGGAAGATCTCCAGTTACAAAGATTTAGTGTGGAAATGGCTGTATTTAAAGAAAACATCATTACTCACTTTTGGCAAGGAAAAAACTGAAGGTTTTGTTAATATTCTCTTTTCAACATTTTTCTAGCATAAATATTCCAGATTCTTAGCATCAGTCTTTTTGTTGCTTTTACTACTTTTTGTTGCTTTTTAATTCATTTACTACTACTAAGGCCATTATTAATGAGTTTATCTTTTTAGATTTATTTTTATTTATTTATCCCTACAAGAACTGGAATGCAGGCCAGAGGTGTGGGGAGTGAGAGAATTTACCAGAGACAGAGTGGGGAGCAGAACAGGTGAATCTACTGAAATACACTGCTGAGGTGAGCATCAGGTGAGACAGAAGAGGTCTATTGCACCATGTGGGTCCACTCCCTGGCTGGGGATCGAACTCCTGCTGCAGTGGCCTGTGATAACTTGGTAGCTTAAACCTGAGCCACCAGGGAGACCCACAATGCATGCAAAACTATGCTAACCAATTCGTTTGTATTCTCTCAGTATTCACAGCATCACTTCAGGTCATACATTGCTATCACCACACTTTGGAATCTGATAAATGAGACAGAGAAAGGTCAAGCAGCCCAAGAAGTCCATAAAGCAGTAAGAGATGGACCAGGAGGGAGATCAGCTCTCCTAGTCACCATCTGCGGAATCACAGACAACCAAGACATGAGGATAGGGCACTGTGCCTTAGCTGTTTGCATACACCTGAAGCCAAGGGGTCCTTTTCTTTCTCCCTTTCTTTCTTTTTTTTTTTTTAAAGATTTATTTATTTATGCATACAAGCACTGGGGTACAGGCCAGAGGTGTGGGGGGTGAGAGGATTCACCACAGAC
>JAGFMF010011484.1:2049196-2084530 GCA_019455555.1 Galemys pyrenaicus | reverse complement strand
CCCCTCCCTGGCCAGCGGCAGGGATCGAACTCATGCTGCAGTGGCTGTGGTTTGCTTCATAGTGCGTTGCTTAACCCACTGCGCCACCAGGGAGGCCCCCTTTCTTTTTTTTTAAGTTGTCAATGAACTTCATTCAGAAAACAAAATTGTTACACTGACATTTTAACTTCTTTCCAAAATGTTAGGATTTTAAGAATGTCTTTTACCTCTCTAAGTGAAGTAAGCATCAAATCCCTTTTAGGAAAGCAGAACAAAGCAACACATTGATCCTCAAGGAATAGGCACTAAAATAATGTAAATTCCAGTAAAACAAATGTCTACGCATCAGTGCATGCAGTTGTCTTTCTTGCTTTATTTTTGCAATGCTTTCCTTGGTTTGTTTTCAAGGTTAGATTTCATTATTTTCATGATCACATTTGAACCAGGCATTTTGCTTATCCTGATAATTATTGAGTATTAGTGTCTACAAATTAAATAGTTATCAACAAGACACAGGCTACAAAATGCTCTGTAGAAGTTTATTTATGCAATGTTTATGGTGATCTTTCCCACCAGTTTACCTAAAAATCAGTGTTCCAGGTCAATAAGAACAATGTTTATAAGCAAATATAAAACTGTTTGGATTCAAAAGAGAAAATGTAATAAAGCTACTTCAAATAAATTGATAAGTGGGCTCTTAGGCATATCATCAAAGATGCTTCTAAGAGTCTTTAACATTGTTCTTTCCTTTAGAAGGCAAGCCTTGTTAAGCATTATTATCAGAACACTAGCAGCTATCACTGTCAACAAGAATAAAGTTGGTACTGTTTTCAGTTAAACATCCACGATTTGCTCCATTAAACATATTTCATTGCACTGTTTTCAATATGACTCTGGGAACATCTCTTAATTTTTGAAAGATGACAAGCTAATATATTTTATAGAAAGCATAGTTCCCATTCATATTCAGAGTGTGGTGTATTTTCAATAATTCTGTGTATGGGTCAAGGGCTCCTTTACACGGGATTCTCCTTGTTTCCAATCAGTTCTCCGTACTAAGAAAATGTTGGGGGAGGAAAGGAAATTTCCCATGACCCCTCTGGGTTCTTCATGAACTGCTTGAGCAAACCAATTAACATCAGATAGATTCGTAGAAAGAAAGAACAAATTTAATTATATGCCTATGGAGAATCTATGTGGGTTCTAAAACCAGTGGGGACAACTGGGGATACTTATCCTGAGCTAAGGAAAGGGATAGGACCCTAAGACTTCAAAGAGAGAGAAGAGGGGGTTCATCCGAGCAGAACAGATTTTTTGAGTGGCTTTTTGATTAGTTAAATATGTGGTAAAAATCCTAATTCTGGGTAATATCCCAATTTTTGCTCTTTCTGACAGTGATAAACGTTTCTTTTGAGACTATAGGGCATCAGTTGACATCAATTCAAAATAATCCACCTGCCATGTCTGTGGAGGTTTGTTCTGATCATTTTCTTGAGCATTGATAGATGAATATAAACATAACATATTCTGTTTCCTCTTTAAATTCAGTATAACTAAGACAGCTGAAATGGATGAAAAACTGAAGGAGTTAGGCTTGGGGTGCAAATGCATGTCATTTACAATAAGCCCCTGAATTCATGATGAACCCTTTATGTAATTATTTACATATTTTAGCAATCAAACTAAACAACATTCTTTGTAATTTCCAATTTGCATTCTGCAAAAATTGAAACTCTGTAAGTCTTAACAAGTCTAGACTTTAAAGTAGATAAGGGAGGGAGAAGATGTTGACTATTTTACTTATAGACACAAGTGGCAATAAGTTAGAGGGAGGAGACTCTGAAGGCAGATATGAGAAAAAACACATGTGGTTGGATATGAAATAAAAGAGTGAAAGAAATGGAAGGAGAAAAGAAGACTAGGGAGACTAGAGGGTGAAAAGTAACAACTTAGTGAAATACCAAAAGTCCTAGGGATAAAGTAAATAATCTGTGAACTATGAGCCTATTATTAAACTTACTTCCTTTTACTCACAAATGAATTCTCCTGAAGAGTTAATTTATTATGTATTTTATCTTCTTAATTTGTAATTTAATCATCTAGTAATTCTAATTATAAAACTGTGCTATGCCTCTTCCTGTCTTTTTAATAAATATCAAGAAATAAAAAGGTATTGTATTCTTAACAAAATGCTGTTCAGTTATTTTATTGATTCATCTAAGTACAAATTTAAAACATATATTACGATGATCAATTTTATTCCACATAAAAATGAACACATATGAAACTCAGCCTCAATAATAAATGTTTGAATGAGGAATTTAACAAATAAATAAAAGAAACATAATGTCTACCAGTAAATGTAATGATATTATCAGTGTGACTCTTCAGAATAACTGTTCATACTTTTCTGTGGCTTAGTGTAAACATCTTATTAAGGAATGATGAAATAAATTGCTTGAATTGAGCACCTGTCCACGATTCATTAGTCTAACTTAGAGGTTTGCAAACTCAGCCTGCTAGCTTATTTCACCGTACGTTTGTTAATAAAGTTTTATTGGAACATCACCATGTTTATTTCTTCATTGTCTATGGACCCTTTGACATTACTAAATGAGGGTTCAGTAGTTGGTGCTATTTTTATGGCCAACAAAGAATAAAGTATTTGGCATCTGATCTTTTACAGAAATATTTTGCTGACTTTCCCAGCTACTAATTGATAGGAAGTGGGCTTCTGTCCTTCTGGCTGACACTCTGATTCAGAACTGTGTTCTAAGTTGATTCAGGCCAGAAAAAATTCCCCAGGCATTGGCTGTGTCATTTTTACCCTTTGACAACAACAAAAATTTAATGATAGCTTATTATGGGCCAGAGTGCCTTCAAAGCAGAGTGCATAAAAAATGACATTTAATCATTATAGTAATAAGATAAATATTAGAGTATCTACAACGATTTTAAAGATTAGGTAATTGGAGAAACTGACTATTTGAGTTCTAAGCAATTGAAAAGCTGAAAACTTTTGGAAAGTCTTCAGAGAGATCAAAACAGAAATGAATTGAGATCTGGAAGAAAAATAGCAATAGCATCTAAAAAGGTTTGAGAAACACACATTTTCTAAAGGAAATTGAAGAGTTCAATAGTAATAAATATTACAGAGTATAAGGAACTTTGTTTCTGGATTTTCTTTCTTTCTGATTAACAGACATTTTCTTTGGGCTAAATAAAAGTAAAACTTTACTCAAATTTATGTAACTATTGATCTGTTCTCCCAAAAACTCTTCCCTTGGTTGTCTAGACCTCTGCCTCCCCCATTTCCTCTATGAACTCTTGGAGGAGTCAATGAAAATAAAGGTGTGTGATTATTTTTGTTCTTCTTCCCATGTCCCAGAGAGACACAATGAGTCAGCCGTATCTTCCAAAAGAAAGACATCTCATCGGTGTCTATCACTGCAAAACTGCCTTTGTTTTTGTTTGTCTAACTGCTGAGAGACAGTTGAAAATACGTGGAGTGTTTTGAGTCTCTAGAATGTTTGAGCATGTTTTCCCTTGGCGGGGACAGACAGACCAGCAGAGAGAGAGACTTCTGGCACATCAAAGAACAGGCTTGCCATGGAGCTGGAATACCTCTGAGGAAGCTCTGGGAACATTAGCTCCCTGGTAGAGAGTGAAATTTAAGAACTATCTGGAGGATTCAGTGAAATGATTCATGTACAGTGTTTGGAATAATGTTTGGCCTGAAATAAATAATGCAGACCTTAGTCATTACTTTATAGAATTAGCTTGCTTCCTGCTCCAGGTCTTAAAACTTGGAGTCAATTTCTAATGTATATTTACTTATATTTTGTAAAGAAGCAGCAATCATACTTCATAGGTTATCATAAGGCTTAAATAGTGTCATTAATGTAGTGTATAACCCTCCAGAAATTACAGATATTCTAGTCACTACTGTTTTTATACTCCAGCTTCAGATTTGTTTAAATGTCCTTGATTTCTGGTTTTGCCTTTCTGACTGACTTCTGGTTAATATCACCACTAGCGTGTTCTCTTATTTGATGCTTAAATACTTTGACCTAATAGCAATTGTCATTTTAGCTTCTCTTCTGCCACCTGCCAATACTCAGCCCCTACATCTGTGTTGGAGTCTTTGGTACTACTAAAATTATCACCTCTCAGTTATTTCTCTTAAAACTGAGGAACTCAGTTCCTCAGTTATTCTCCTAAGAAATATTCTTTAGGGTTTCTTTAAAAATGTGTCCTTCTAGGGGCCTCCCTGGTGATGCAAGGGGTTAGGGCACAACACTATGAAGCAGCCGCAGCTGTTGCAGCAGGAGTTGGATCCATGAGTTCGATCCCGGCCAGGGAAGTGACCCACATGGCGCAGCAGACCTCTCCTGCTTCTCCTGCTGCTCCCCTGAGCGGTATATTTCAGTCGATCTGCCTCCCCACTCTGTCTCTTGTGAGTCCACTGACGCCCCACCCCCATACCTCTGCCCTGTACCTCAGTTCTTGTATGCATAAATAAATAGATCTTAAAAAAAAATAAAATGTGTCCTTTTGCCATCTTTCTTTAGAAAATATGCCTACCTTTGGGAAGTTTTATTTTACTGACTCAGATTTCTTGACTATACTGAGTAAAGAAACCTATCATTTTACCTGAAAAATGCTCCTACTTTTAGCTACCAAGCCTACAATTGTTTAATTTTGAGAAGGATTTCTGTGACGTTTTTCTTAGACATAAAAAAAAGATAAGAGAGATAAATTTAAAAATATGTTATTTGTATTTTCATATTTTATACTATTCCATTAGGCTTATCACGTCAAAATTTTCTAAAATGTCAACAGAAATTCATTGGAGAACTCATTCTTAGTGAAATAGCTGTTATGACTTTCTGATATATTGTTGATTTAGGTATCATTCTTAACATTCCTTTTTATATTGTCATTAATATATGATTCAAATGAATGTTTGAATAAATACAAACACAACTGAACTAGAATTTTTAAAAATAACCCATATTTTAGTAATTATTATCCCACTAGTCAGTAAACTATGATATTATTCAAGAAAACATTTTGTAATTTGACATACAAAAAAGCATGATATCTTTGAAATCGTCCAGCTTTTACAAATGGTGATTGCTTAAGATATTTTTTAAGATCTGAATTTCTAAGTATACCAAATGTTTTGCTCCATGTCTCTGCATATTTGGGTTCCTTTATGGTCTTCAGTTGCTTTTTCTTTCTTATTATGTCTGATCAAATAATCTTACATCCCAACTAGTGTCAAAATGTCATATACTTTCTCTTCCCTTTATCCTAACACCCTGTCTGTTAATAGGAATGATAATAATCTAAACCTCAAAGGCTTGAGTACTATAACACCTATAAAGTGGATATGAAGAGACTTACGTAAACCAAGAGTTGTGTGATGATTTTGATGTGGAAAGTATAATCAACTCTGTCTTAGTTCCCTCTGGCTGTTATAATAATAGACTACAAACCACATGGCTTATAAACAATAGAATCCCTATATCAAGGCCCTAATGTATTCAGATTCCAGTGAGAATCATCTTTCTTCCTCACAGTCTGTGTCTTCTCACTTGAGTCCTCACAAGGTGAAAGGTACAAAAGAGACTTCATTTATTTTCTTCACAAGGAGGCATCAGTCATGACCTTAACACTTCTGGAAGATGCCCACCTCCTAATTCCAACACATGGATTAAAGATTGCAATATGTGAATTTGTGGACCACTCAAAACATTCATCTAACAGCAAATTTCTTACCCTATTACTAGAATAATGAAATCTTGGTTAGAAAATGTCAAAAAATATCTAAACCCGCTCTTTTCAATATGCTTACAATTTTAGGTTTTGACATGTGCTTCCTCAAATGTTGTAGTCTAATCATTTCTAAAGAATACATTTAAGGGGCCTCCCTGGTGGCACAATGGGTTAAACAACACACTATGAAGCCGATGCAGCCACTGCAGCACAAGTTCGATGCCTGCCTCCGGCCAGGGTGGTGACCCACATGTTGTGGCAGAACTCTCCTGCCTCCCCAACTGCTCCCCACAGCAGTGTGTTTCGGTTAATCTGCCTGTTCTGTTCCCCACTCTGTCTCTGGTGGATCCTCTCACCCCCCACACCTCTGGCCTGTACCCCAGTGTTTGTATGCATAAATAAATAAATCTTTAAAAAAAAAGAATACATTTAAAATCTGAACTTCTCTTTGTTTTGCTTTATAGTAGTTCATAGAAAATAGCATAGAACCAGCCCTACCACCAACTAACCTACCTCCTTGGCCATTGTTTCTTTGTCTATAAAAGATTATGTATATTACTATGTCTCATAGATTATTGTGCAGATTATTTAATATTTAAAAGTTTATGAGAAGGGCACTAGACATCCACTAGGTTCTCTGCAATGATATACAATCTACATCAAATTGAAAGTAAAACACAACATGATGTTCAATTATAGATTCAAACATTTCTAGAGAAATGAAAATCAGCTGTGATCCAAAATCAATGTTTGAAGTAACAATATCAAAATAATGTTACAGGAACTATTATACCTTCTTAATATTCAAAAGTCATTTTGTTTCTCTCATTCCTTCAGGATAGAAAAATCAGTGAATGTCAGCCTACCCACTCCTTAAATAAAAATATTCAATAAAATTAAGTTATGAAAAAAAGTGGTCATGAATTTGTTTCTTTAACAAAAAAACGCAAAAATTTGTGTAATAATAATTTTCTCTAATTTCTTCTCTGGTTAAATATAATTATATATATACACATATGTACATATATCAATATATGCATACATATTACATTAAGGAAGTAGAACAGTCTACCTTATTTCAATTCATTTTGATAATATCTTTTATCTTCAGAACACATAAGTGCACTATCAACTCTCCACAATGAAAAAGAGAAATGCATACTATAAACAAAATTATTGGTATGAAAGGTCAAATTGATAGAGAAATGGATTTTTACAGACTCCTATCTAGAAAATACCAAATTGAGAATGAAAGCTGTTAACAGTCTAGCATGTTAAACCATATCATTTTAATGTAATGCCAGCTTACTACTATATAGTATGAAATTAACAAAGCTTAATGCTAAAATTACTCCAGTAAAAGACAAAGAAAATTACATTTCATAAATATGTATGAAAAAATATTTGTTTAATAAAATCCTGGCATAGAGCAGGTACAGAATCACTAAGATAGGCCATTGAAGAGAATTAGTTTGAATACAGAAAGTATGCTGAATATAGAAACGCCCAGTATAGAAATATAAACTATGTGTTTGTGAACTGCATGACTGATTTTCTCTTCTTGATAAAGACCAGGAAAAATTTACATTTCCCCACATTTGCAAAATTCTTCGTAGATCTTTTCGAGACTCCAGCATTTCCCTATTTAGATGATGCAAGTCATATTCCATTGTTTTAACTGAGAATCGTAAAAAGGGCATAATAAAAACCTTAATCTCACAAATATCGCTAAAACACACTTACGCACATATCTGGCAATTCAAAAAGTATCTCGGTCTCCTATAAAGCACTTACAACAATTACCCACTAATTTAATACTAAATGAATTGAGTAGCAGTTTTTCAGAACAGAGAAAACTTTTTGTCCAGTATAGGGATTATATTACATCTTATTTGCTCCCATAGGAATATACTTCCTCCTAAATGGCACTCAGCAATTTCTTTTAAAAAAATAATAAGAAATTATTTTTAAGGTCAATAATTGATATAAAATATCATTTGTTAAGGCAAACAAGTACGTAAAACAATGAACTGATTGAAGCAGCACCAGGCTGAGGTTGTAGACGAGATAGAGAAGGAAGGTTCTCGGTTTCAGAGGGACAGTGGGAGCAAGGGAGCATTTATAGGAAGGAACAAGGGTAAAAGCTTAAACTTCCTTCTTATCTGCCCAGGGCAGGGTGCTTGGCTCCTCCTTGGCCCCAGAGTTCATGCAGTAGGTAGCTGTGAATCTTCATCTGAAGGCACACACGAAGCAAAGCACAGCGTTCTTGCTTGTCTTCAATTCAATTTGCTTGTACTTATATGACTCTTGAAAATGAGACCACTTGATATTTTTTATGAATCTATAGTTTGCCATTCTTTGTGCTCAAATTCTCATTAGAATATCTCAACATGCAAAAAAATAAAGAATATTAAAATGAATATCCTTGGATCTGTTACTGGTATTTGGTACTTGTTAATATCACTTTATCTTTTCTTGCTTGGTGTATTTCATCTAGAATCAAAACACACCTGTTTGTGAGTTTTTCCTTCTCTGTGATTTAAATAAATGATTTCTCACTTGTCATATAGCGATTAGCTGATATCTTTATCACACAGGTGTTCTGATTCAGAAGTTAAGAGACATAAATTATAAATATCAAACCTTTGGAATTGCTAGAGCAATTTTCCCACAACAAAATACCAGTACAACATAAATTCAAAATCAATGAAATTAGTAATTGGGGATCTGTGACTTTATTTCCTTTTCTGAAAAATCTTCATTTATATAAACTCTCTACTTCTGTTAGACCTACATTTTTCACAAGATTTTTCTCTTTTTAAGGAAGATACTCAATTACTCTCCCACTGATATGCATTTGCATTGCTTCTATTTTTTTTTCTATTACAAATAGTGCTGAGTTATAAATCTTGCTCATAGAATTGTATTCTCCTGCAGGGATGTTTTGGGTTGGAGTCTCCAAAGCTCAGCTACCCACTGACCAGGTCACCTCCACTTGAACTTGCTCTTTCCACTTGACTGAGGCAGGACAGCCAACATTCTTGCCTGTGGACTGCTGTGCCCAAGCAAATCGTTAATGACAACCAGACACATTCACTGACTATAGATAGCTCTGAGCTAACATCAGAAGGCATAGATCATCACTACCTCCTCACTCCACTGGTGGAAACTTGATTCAAAAAGAAAGGATCTAGACCCAGTTCTCATGTAGTGAGTGGCAAGGGCTCATGGCCGATAACCATGTGAAACAGGAGCTACTGCTTCGGTGATCTTTGGGAATGAAAAGCTGTCACATTAAATTCTTACTGGTATAGAACTTATACTATCATCATTAATATTTATTTTTTTAAATTAAAAGACAAAAGCATGTATAGATATCTATATACATATATGTGCATATATATATTGAAACGTGTGTGTTTGTATATATTTTCATATGTACCTTCCTTAAGTGTGAGGAACACTGTCACAGGGCAGCAAGCCCAGGGAAAATGGGAGGTACCTGGATGTGAGTCCTAACTCACATGCTTAAAAACCCTATAGGATAAGACTGGAGAGCAGATATTTAGAGAGTTCGAAATGGTTTATTTATAAGGGATGTGAAAAGAGAAATAACTGGTGAACACAGCCCACTAGCTAGGCTGTCTGGACACCAGGTACAAGTTGAAGCCAGAAATCAAGGAAGCAAAAGCAGGCGTGTGATTAGTTTTAAGCCCAACAGAGCCATTAGCTCTACCCCTAACTCCCAGCAGACCCTCTTTCAGGACGTCAAGTTCATGGCATTCTGGGAGTTATAGTCCCTGGTGTCTGAGATCTTGTAGGCATGGAGATGACAGCAGAGTCTCTCTATGAATCATTCACGGGCTCGGAGTCACTGCTCACTTTCCTCTGGTAGCATGGATGGGTACTTGCTGCATCTCTTACTGCTGCAATAATCAGTTGCTTTTTATAAGACCACAATTTTTCCCACATACTTGGTGACTTCAGTTTCTATTGTATCAGTCACTCCCTTTCTGAAATTTGGCACTAGCTGATAGGTAAGTATGTATCAATATAAATGTGGCAGATTAGTTTGCTTATAAAATAATGGCTTACTCATCAATATTGTGAAGGACGGTAAGGATTTACATTTAATTCTGATAGAGGAGATCTAGGATAAAAGCAGACAGGGGCCAAATATTGTCTTATAAATTGTATTTTGTTTTATTTAAAAAGAAGACAAAGCAAATATGCCAAAATCGCTGTAAATTCTGGATTGTGAGATTGCAATTTTAGTTTAGTAATTTTCTCTGCTCATATAAATTTTCTAAAAGTCTCAGGATAACATGGAATACTTGAGTTGTTACAGCTGTATATGATAGACTTTTCTTGAACATGTATAATTTTGTTTTTTTAAAAAACAAGACATCTTTTAAAATATTTCTAGTTTTATCTTTATTTGCTTTTTAAATATATTGTGGATTTTATTTATTATTTTCATACATTCATTAATTACCTGAAAGTTAAACAATAACAAAAAAATGGGTATTATATTTTAAATTTAATCCTGAAAACAATATTATGTATCTAACTTGCAGATATTTTCTATCAAAATTACTGTAGGTAGAAAGGTAGCACTTTTCTACTTTTGTCTTTCCACCCTTAGCCGCCACGGCTCCTTGTGTTGGGATACACTTCTTCTGTCAAAACTGTAAGACTTCCAGAATCAGAAACGAGCCAGACTAATGACATTGACGAGACTCGTTGTGTCTGCAAAGCACTGATAATGCTCCGTGTGCGTTAATGACATCTGTGTAACTAAACACTCGAGACTTAATGGAACTTGGGACCATAAAACTGTAGCAAGCAATTTCCCACTTTCTGCAATGTGGAATGGTACTTCTTTGCGGTGTTTACCTTCTATTAGCTTCTGAAATCAATATGCATGGAAAAGCAGATCATTTTTAATAGGGTCACTTTATTAGCTTTAGAGCTAAAATGCTATCCTTACTGAATACTGATTTGTTCTCAAATACATAAATATAAGTAACTTCCTCAATAGGGGTCATTTTGATCGATTTTGAGTCTGCCATAGGCTCTTTTTGTAGAGGTAATGGAATAATGATGAAAGGTTATGAGTCAAGAATTTTTACTGAGTTAATGGTAGCTAGTTCTGGAACCTAGAGGAAAACAGATAACCACCTCAAAGAGGCAGGGCAACTAAAGTTTAAATCCACAAAAGTCATTGCTATCAAATATGTTGTAGTGTTACTTAGTATAAGTTTGAAATACTTTGACTTTAAATATAAATGTGCAACCAATTTTATTTTATAGTCTTTGTATACCTTTCCAAATAAACTAAAACCCACTGGATATTTTAGACCAGATATTCAGATTAATTCCCTGAATTAGAGAGATGGGCTGGGTTTTGGCATATATCATCCTGGTCTTTCATCAGGTGATGGACATTTATAGGAGATTCATCACTTGTCCACATTTGATCCACAGATAGACATAATCTATGGACACTCTGTTTTTTTAAGATTTATTTATTTATGCACACAAGAGCTGGGGTACAGGCCAGAGTCATGGGAGGTGAGAGGATTCACTAGAGACAGAGTGGGGAGCAGAACAGGAAGATCTACTGAAACACACTGCTGAGGGGAGCAGCGGGGAAGGCAGGAGAGGTCTGCTGCAACAGGTGGGTCCCCTCCCTGGCCGGGGATCAAACTTGTGCTGCCCTGCTGTAGATGCTTCACAGTGCGGTGCTCAACTGGCTGCACCAGCAGGAAGGCCCAATCTATGGACACACTTATTATCTCCCCCTTTGTTTAGTTTAACAGATTAGGTAATTGTAACTTTGTCAAGGTGGAAAGCTGTTAATTTATGCAGTGCATGTTCAGTCTTAAAAATAAGTCTAAATACTATGAACTAAGTTATTGCCTCATAGGACACTCCAGCTTCTTCATTAATGTACAAATACAAGGTATAAACAATACATCCCAAACTATCACCAAAGAGTAAAATGTCTTTTGTGACCCAGAATGATCAACTGTCAGGGGAATGGAGCAAAGTGGACATAAAGCGAAGGCTGGAACATAGCATCCAGAACACTGACATTTGGGTTTGTTGCGATTCTGCTTGCTCTAATATAGAGGTGCCAATATAAATTGCCACAAACGATAGAGTGCTTTGTTTCTCTCCTCTATAAGCCTCCAAAAGTAAGAGGTCCAGCAATGTTAGTTCCCCTCTGCCTTTCTCATTACAAACATTCTACCTCTGGGCCCAAAGTGGCTGCTCCAGATCCTGCAACTCTTTATCCCAGGCAGTGGAATGAGGAATGTGCAAGCCAGCACAAGACTTCAAAGAGTTTGATCAACCTGACACTTGATGGGGAGATGGGAGGGAGAGGGTTGAGTGTAGATAAGAGCACAAGGGACTGAGGTGATGGTGCACTGGTGAAATGGTGATGGGGAACGCATGGGGATTACAACTGATGTCAAATATATAAAAAGAAAGAAAAAAAAAGAAATACTATATAGGTATTATTACATTAATAATAATGTAATGTGATATACTATAAATGTTATGAAAAATTATTAATTTATGATGTATTAACAACCTTGTTTTGTACTAGTCATTAGTTTAATTGTGTTAATATGCATATAATAAAGATGGTTGAAATGGTAAATTTAAAAAATAAATAAAATAAAATATTATATTGCTAAAAAAAACCAAACACCTGTCACTTCTCCATTATGTTGTCCCTAAAAAAGTCAGCCTGTATCCAAGTTCTTGTATACATAAATAAATAAAATTTTTTTTTAAAAAGTCATCAGTTATAAAAGAAGGCACAGATAAATCTTGAAGATTTTATCATTAAAAGAAGAAAGATCTAGTGGTGGTGGAAAACTATTAAGGGTGCTCCAGGCTGAAGAAATGGTAAGTGTGCAGGCTTGAACTAGAAAGAAGCTTGTTTGAGCGCATTTCTGCATGAAGAAATGATGGTTAATGCATTTGTAAATAAGAAAACATAATCCTTTACTGAGGCGAACACATCTAATCAAATATTGTACACAATATTTCTGCTAAATGACCTGTTTGAACCCTCAACTCTGCAACATGACCAATTTTAACAAAACTATGTCATATATACATATATATGTTTCTAATGACATGCTTAATGGGTTTTACATTACATGCTAATTATGCAGATGTGAGTGAATAGTCATTTGTGAATAATGCTAACTATTGTCATTTAGGTGGAAAAGCAAATCACAGCATTAACTGCTTGAGATCCTTAAAAGACACACTCACTGAGATTGTTTATCCCTCCTCAACGACTTGAGGCCAAGCAAACACCAGCAGTGGTGTTTTGTCATCTTTATGGGTAGTTATTTAGCATTTAACTCTGACTTTCTGCTCTCTTACACTTCACTCCTCTTTCTCTCCCATCTCTAGCTCAGTGAGTTATCCTTAGAGCACAGGTAAACGTAAGACCCTTTCTCAAAACTGTCTGCACTAACTGTGCCTGGTTTGAAATATCAAATGATAGCAGAAGTTGCTCCCTAATTATAGGTAAAATGTACAATGTACGAATATATAAAGAAGTCAATCAATTTTAATTTGGAATTTGATGTGTTACGTTTGACAAAATTAGGGGGGCTTCCTGCAAAAAGGGAGGGCAACAGGGACAAATAAATGACTAGGGTTTGAATGTTAATTCCACAAACTTTACTCCTTTCTGGAGTGAAGGGAACAAATAAAGACTAAAGTACAGTCACCTATTTACAAAAGTTCTAAACTTTCAGTTTGTCTTTACAGGGGCACGACACGTAGCTTTGCACATACTAAATAACCTTTCAAAATAGTTCTTGTCCACATAAAATTTTAGATGCTATGGTTGAAATATTCTTTATGAGGTCCAAATTCTTGAAATTCTGATGCATTTTATCAAGTTCACTTCACTAACAACCCGTAAGTGGCAGGTAGTATGCACTCCGGTTTACCACACACCTCTTGTATGTGGTCTTGGATTTACTCATGACTGAAATTTCCATATTTCAGTTTTCAGCAGTCATAACTATCACTCTATTTCACTATTGGTAAGAACATGTGAGAGAAATGAGCCTGACTTCAGAGATACGTAGGAAAGTGCGTTTGCAATTGCCATCATCAAGACTTATCATCCCTGGAATTAACAACTATTTCATTTTTCTTCTTTTTATTTCCTGTGTTCCGCGTATACCTAGCCGATTTCTATGAATCTAATTTACTGATTCAGAGGGATATGGTTACTTCTATGTTCATTGCAAAACTATTTATAATAGCTAAGTTATGGACACAACCTAAGTGTCCAGGAACAAATGAGTAGAGAAAGATGTGATACACACACACACACACACAATGGAATGCTCTCCAGCTTTTTAAGGAAATTAAACCTTGTCATTTGTGACAAGATGGATGGAAATAGAGGTTACTATGTGAAGAAAATCATAAAGAGAAAGACAAATATCAGATGATTTCACTCATATGTGGGTTATGATGAACTACAACAAAGGAATAGACAAAACAATACTAAAACAAAGCCTAGAAATATGACTGAAGACCTGAAGCTACCAGAAAAGGGATTGGGGAACAAAGGCTGGAGGGCATCTGGATGGTGGTAGACAACATTCGGTGATGGGTGTGGTGTGGTGTGGTGTTGATCGACATGAAGAGGTAACAATAATAATAACATTTTTTTTAAAAGGGAAAGGGAAGACATCTAATTTGATTGAGTAACACTGGTTTTTCCCTTCACTTCCATTTATTTAAACACTCTCATCCTCATTGCTCTTGCTCTTGACCTTGATCTTTGCTTACTGCACCATTGCCCTCTTGAAATTCCCTTTCTCTGTCAACCTCCTGGTACCCAGAGGTGATTTGCTTTGTGTCCTCCTCCCTAAGTCTTCATTTTCTTAGACAACAATCTTGAATAAAAGCACTCTCTTTTGTCAGAAAAAGAAAGGTTACAAGACAGGCAATTATTTTTTGACTTTTTTTGCCAAGTGGAATTATTCAATCCTTCCTCCAACTCATGAAAACATAGTTATTTTATAATAGCTTAGAGATTAAAATCTCCTAAGCACAGTTACCTTAGTGTCCACTGATCCCCAAACTTCAAAAAACATGGCAATACATTTTTATGTGATTCTCTTAAATACTTGTATAAATTATTAATATGAGAAGTTATGAATAATTTATATGTATCATGTGTATGTAGGCTGTGTTAAAAATGTTAGTTGAGTAACCATAGTGGAAGGTTCTTTGGAATCCCAATTATATATCCCAACTCTTTTTCAAGTGAGGAAGGACTGTAATGTTTACTATTAATATTTATAATATTCATTATCATATTTATAATAATAATAATATTAAATAGCATTAATCATTTTGGTAATCGCATTAGACACCAATGAGGATATAGTCTGCATATCCAATACTTAATATAAAACTCTTAGGATGAGATCTCTAAGAATTTAATAGATAAGATACATATATTTTATCTAACTTGAACTAAATCTCATTCAACTTTTGAAAAATATGTAGCATAGAACTTAGGAAATTTTTGAAAAGTTTTAAACAAGTAAAATTTTAACTTGGTGGAGCAGACATCTAAATGTGTCAATATCTTCAGATTTCCAAATTCCTAAGACATTTAATTGCATGCTAATGTATCTTATGAAGACAAGTGGAAAATGTCATTCCCTGATGAATTATTATTCATCAAGGTAACAGATACAGAACCTATTCATTACTCCGGTTTGAGACATCCATCTTGGACAGCTCTCTCTCTCTCTCTTTACTTGATAGAAATGAGTAGTTTCTCCTTAATATCATATCCTAGTTTGAGAAAATCCCCTATACTTTGGTTAGCCATCTCTACATATATTCTACTTAGCTAATTAGGAGAGGGAAATGCATCCTATTCATGTAAGAAGTATTGATTCCTAGCATGATATCCAGGCACAGTACTTACATAAATTTAGTCAGAAGCTACGCCAATAAATTTATATTCCTGAGAAACACACACAACCGAATCGTTAACTCGTCATTTCTCTTAGTTCATCTGCAAGGGGATTGATCTGCTGTCTCATGCTTAGAAGCAGAGATCCCTGGTATTACTCCAAGTTTTTCCAGATACTACCCGCTCCTCCAAAAACAAGATTAAAAAACTTCTGGTGACAACTTGGGAAGTCATGGAATACAGTCACCACAAAAGAAAATCATAAATGTCAGAGGGGTATAAAAGAACTCACTGCATCAAACTTAAAAGATTTTATACAGCAAAAGACACACTAACCAAAACAAAGCAACACCCCAACGACTGGGAGAAGATCTTTGCACACAACACTACTGACAAGGGGCTTATCACAAACATCGACAAAGAGCTGACCAGACTCAACAAAAACAAAGTAAACAAGCCAGTCAAAAAATGGGCAGAAGAGCTAAAAAGATATTTCTCCAAAAAGGAAATGCAAATGGCCAACAGGTCTATGGAAAAATGCTCAACTTCTCTTGTCATCAGAGAAATGCAAATCAAAACCACTATGAGATACCACCTCACACCAGTGAGAATGGCACATATCAAAAAAGTAGCAACAACAAATGTTGGCGGGGATGTGGAGAAAAAGGAACTCTACTACACTGCTGGTGGGAATGCAAGATGGTCCAACCATTATGGAAAGCAGTGTGGAGGTTCCTCAAACTACTAAAAATGGAACTCCTGTATGACCCAGCAACCCCACTCCTAGGAATATACCCAAGGACACAAAAACACTGATTCAAAAGAATACCTGCACCCCTATGTTTATTGTAGCACTATTTACCATAGGTAAGACCTGGAAACAACCTAAATGCCCAAAAAAATATGATTGGATCAAGAAGATATGATACCTATACATGATGGGATACTATTCAGCAATCAAAAGAGATCAACTAGAGTCATTTGTAGAAACATGGATGGAGCTAGAAGGGATGATGCTCAGCGAAATAAGTCAGAAGGCAAAAGAAAAATACCGGATGGTTTCACTCCTAGGAGGAATATAAGGGAACCAAATAAGGATCAAGGAAAAGAATAATAACAATGAAAAAAACAAAAACAGACACACAAAAACAAAAGCAAAAAAAAAAAACAAACAAGGACAAATCAGAAACACTTTGTGTGTGGGCAAGGAGGGCACGGAATATAGGATGAGGGCAGAAAGAGCACAAGGGACTGAGGTGACGGTGCACTGGTGAAATGGTGGTGGGAAATGGGGACCACAATTGATGTCAAATATGTATATATGTATATATATATCACACATATATAAATAAAGGAAAAAGTTTAAAAAAAGGACTCAGTTTCCCTGAGGTCCTGGATATTCACATTCAAAAGATGAAGAAAGCCTTTTGGGAGTATGAGAGTTGAGAGGAATCTGGAAGCTTGCTGGGTTTTCTCTGCCGTAATGTTTGCCAGTGTTTCATTCTCCTGCTAATGCTGTATCCTTTCCCTGTACTAGAGTTCCTGGGAGTATACAGGAGTAATTGTTGCAGCAAGTATAGTTGGCAGGATTATTGCAACATCTCCTGCTAAAGCTTTGTTTGGGAGAAAGAACTGGAAAAAAAGGGACGATGAATCATCTCTAATACCAGGTCTGCCTTTGAGAAACCCATGATTTGAAGTTGCCCAAGCATTATGATCAGTTAAGGAAAACGGAATGTAGTGGTGATAAATCTAGCATCAGAGGGGAAAAAAAGACAAAATGGATTAAAAAACAAGATACAAACCAAGGGCAGATAGATCATCAAGGAATTTGGTTCTTTGGCTGTGTTTAGTTATATTAGTGAAAGTCAAAATGAAGCCAGTTATTCAAAGCACTAGGATCTACTTCACTCGACTAAGTTATGACACTGACTAGGAATTAAAATATTATCCAAATGGGAGATCATAAAAGTATCAATTTATAATTGTTATGAATGATTCCATCCCTCATGATTTAAAAGATAATAGAGAGAGGATATTTTGAGCATGTAATTCCCAAGACTAAGGATTATTTTGCCAAGGAATTGACGGATTTTATGGACAGATATAAACAGCTCCTAGAAGAATCTTTATTACAATGGATTCTATATACTATTAACTGGGACAAAATTTTACTGATTATTCACAATTGAAAGGTCAAGGGGGTTTGAGTTAACCCAAAATCCTCAGAGGGTAGTTGCATTGTCCACTCTCTGTGTGTGATTTGTGGCCCTTTGTCTTATCAGAATTTATTTATTTGTATGAAAGCAATAGGTAAATTTGGAAATATGTAAATTTGCTGAGACTATGAAACACGGGGTGGTTATCAGTGTGTCCCAAATAGTGTTGAATTTGCCCTGTAATGACACAGAGAAAAGTCTGGAAACTGGTGTAAACAGCTTTTGAGACAAAAAAAAAATTCTTAAGTTAAAAAAGGAAGAAATGCATCAGGAAGATTGAAACCAGTGGAAATCTTTGAAAGGTTAATTCAAAATGGAATGAAAATGGAGGACACCAATGCTGTGGCTACGAATGTGTTGATGATCCACTATCAGAAATTAGAGGCCCAAGCAGTAAATCCCTTTTATCAATTCTTCAAACTCCATCAGAGTTTCAGTTGATCTATTCTATGTAAACCAGTCTTCAGAATCAGAGATCTGAAGAGAACACAAACCAAAAGTCTAGATTGTTTGAAGTGAAACTGATAGAGATAAAGTAAGATGAAAGAGAGAGCTACCATTCTGAATAATGGGGTAACAAGTTTTTTTTAAAGTTTTATTTATGTATGCATACAAGAACCTAGGGTACAGGCCAGAGAAGCAGGGGGTGAGAGGATTCACCAGAGACAGAGTAAGGAGCAGAACAGGCAAGTCTACTGAAATACACTGCTGAGGGGAGCAGCGGGGAGACAGGAGAGGTCTTCTGCACCCTGTGGGTCCCCTCCATGCCCGGGGATCGAACTCGTGCTGCAGTGACTGTGGACAGCTTCGCGTGCTGAAATGTAACCCAGCACCACCAGGGATGCCCTGGGAAATGAAGTTTGTTGATAAACACCCAAAGATGGACCTATAGCCATTCACATCAGTGGGAGGAATTGGTATGGATATGAAGAGTCCTATATATGTATCACTGGACATCAGAGAACCCTGTACATACAATATCCTATATCTTATATACCTATATCATACCTCACACATAAAGTAGGGGATTTTTGGAAAGTCACAAAGAACGTCTAAAACTTGTCCTTAGAAAATTCTAGAGGAAAATAAGAGACTAACAAGACTGCCTTCACAAGTGCATGGACGCATGTGAAACAATCATAAAAGTAGAATGTGGTCATTGCATCAACTGTTGAGATATTGTCCAAAAAGTAGGGAAGAAAGGGCCGGAGTTGATGGTGGACCTCATAAACGTCTTCCTGACTTCCATCAATATTTCATGCTCTCTGACTGATGTTATCATCATCGTGAGACCTGACTGTATTTACGATTGCCAGAGAAGTGATTGATTTCTAATATGACATAATGGCAAAGCCTTTAAAAATAACAGTCCAAATGCTTAATAAACGTTTGAAGTGGTTGTTTTGTGCCTCAGCTCTGTTTTGATGTGTAGTTACAGCTTCTTTCCTACCCAGTGGAGATCATGCTGTAAACTTGTGATAACCTAAATATACCCCGTATGGTGAGGAAGGAACAAAGAGGGAAGCATTGGCAAAAATTGTATTTGTGATAGTGACATGGGTTTGGTCGATTGGCTGAAGCAGAGGTTTCAGACAAAAATGAATGAGTGGAAATTAGGAAGTGGCCATAGGAAAGCAGGGTAAAGGGATGGTTGGTACAAAAATGAAAAAATGAACGTTACTTTGGTATGTCCTAAAAGACAGAATTGTGTCTACAGATGCCTCTCAGGTAGAAATGTTTACCTCCTTAAATCTCCTCCTTTTGAAGCAGAAGTTCTAGAATGCATTCCAGGAAAGGACAGACCTGATCAGTCCAGATTACCTGTAATTAGAAGTTACAGTTATTAAAGAGAATTCCTTTGCAGAGGTAACGAGCAGAAACTGTTTCTTCCAGACTGAATAACAAACACTTCATTCAACATCAGAACCACTCACAAACGTGTACGTATTAATCTAATTGATGGTTGTAAGGGAAGCGACATAGTTTGAGAAAGTGACTCCTGATAATATATAGACTTAATCACTTTAACAAAAAAGCGAGAAAGAACACGAACAAACTGACCTGGTAAATGGTTACTGACTAACGGATATTACATAAATCATACTAAGTCCAAACCTCCCAACAATTTGCAAAAATAGGACATTTGATCCCATTTGAGATGGAAGAGAATTGACATGTCTACGTATCTATTATCCTGTCAAAAATCATGTAGCTGGTCATAGTCAAATATAATCAAAATTTGGTTTACCTGAGTGAAGTGTGCATGTACATCTGTTAGAACTGCATCATTCAAATGTTTGACAGATAAAATAACCTGACACAAAGAATCACATATTTCCTTGAAGTACTGATTACATTTACCTCTTCCACCATATTTTAATACTTATTTTTCAGGATTGATTTATTTTTGTTTTGTTTTTTGCTTTTGCTTACCTCTAGACATACTAAAAAGCCACCTTTTAGTAAATTATAATGCAATGAAGTTGATCTTCTTATTTTTTTTTCCTTTCCCTAATAGCTTTGTTTCACTATTTCTACAAAATCTCCTGAATTTTCTGGAGCAATAGAAACATCTACTCTGGTTTTCTACCAACTTTATTATACTTTAAAAAACAATTTATAAAAACATTTATAGACGGATATTCATACCGACCTTATGGAACAAGATAGAAAACAAATGAAAATTCCCTTCCATAATTGGTGGTCAGAAAGGCACAACTATTAACTTAAAATTTGAAGAAAAGAATTATCATGTGCCCAGTAGGAGATAGGTTTGGGGGGGATAAAGCAATAAAAGCAGGCAAAGGTCTCAATCACCATCAACCTTACATTCATTCCACTGAGCTTGGAAAAAACGTACGCAATCAACTTAAGTGCCATTTTGTGTGGCTGTGACTTGGAAGGTATAAAACCCAGGGAAGAATCCACCAGTGATGACTGGCACGGCAATTAGAACCTTCGAGAAAACAGGAGATCCGCTGTGCCTCAAACTTGAAACAACAAGTACAAAAGTGTGAGGAGAAAAAGCAAAGAAGGAACTAATATTTATCTGACATTCTTCTCCAAGCACACTTGTTTCAGGAGAACTGTCTGATCTGTTTCATTCTAAACCCTGGGGATGCTCCTATTTTATCAGTTCCTTGATTTTTATGAATTTAAATAAATTCCCTAATATAAAATAGCATTTAAGCCAAGATACCAACATGGGGAGGGTATGGATGATGACCACTTGGATATTCCCAGTGGAAAAATGCTCGTTCACACCCATAGACACACGTACGCACACGCATATGTACCATGTAGAGACTTCCCGATGATTCATGAACTGCCTAAAAATCAATACTAGCACTCAGATTAGGAAATTATGTTTTATGCCAAAAAGCCAACACTTGGTCCCAGATGTGTCTGACTCCAGAACTTAAGCTTTTAGCATTCACTGCAGAGAAGTGGTGTAAAGCCCTTCTTCAAGAATGTGTAATTGCTAGTCTCTGAGATCACGGGTTTAGTTAGTCAGAATGAGTCTGCTCACTGGCTATCTGGTAAGGAGAGCAGCTGCCTGTGTGTCTCTATTTGTGATCATCAAGAGTAATCTGGTCTGCATTTCAACATGTGTCTCTAAAGATACAGCTTAAGACAATCCTATGTATGACACTTTATTTCAATAACTGAATTTTTAAAAATGAATAGCATATAAAATTTTAAACTGATTTCTTCCAGTCATTTCAATTCATAAAGACACCTCTTTAGACACTGAATTGCCTGAAATTCAGCCCTCAGCCTGGGCTGAGTGTGGCTGTCAGGAAAAGGGCCTGTGCTTTGCCACAGCCTAGTAACTAGACAATTACATCATACAGTGACTCACGGTCCACATTTTTTTAAAAAATGATATGGCTGTCTTGGACCAAACTATGATATTAAAAAGATCTGGGACAGGGGTCTTCCTGGTGGCGCAGTGGGTTAAGCAACACACTATGAAGCAAACTGCAGCCACTGCAGCATGAGTTCAATCCCTGCTGCTGGCCAGGGAGGGACCCACATGGCACAGCAGACCTCTCCTGCTGTGCCCGCTGCTCCCCTCAGCAGTGTGTTTCAGTCCGTCTGCCTGTTCTGCTCCCCACTCTGTCTCTGGTGAATCTTCTCACCCCCCCCCCCACATCTCTGGCCTGTACCACAGTTCTTATATGCATAAATAAATAAATATTTTTTTAAAAAATCTGGGCCAGAAAGAAGGCAATACACTGTGTTCTGAGTGCAAATGTTAAGGTTGTATGGATTATTTTGGTCATTGGTGGGAAAGAGAACCCCTGTTCTTTTTCATCAGACAACTGAGCAAGTACCCCCAAAGGAGCAAATTGGGAAAATCTGTTCTGCAGACACACCAGTTGTCATGCATATCTGCTCAATACTTCATTTCTAGCTGTAGGACTCCAATTTTATTGGGCGAAGAATTAATCAGCTAAAGATAGATTTACAGGATTCAGCAATTCCACTCCTGGATATATACCCCTGAGGACTGAAAACATATGTTCAGATGAATACATGCACCTGAACGCTCCTATACACTATCCACCGTATTCAGAAGGGAGAATCAATTCAAATAGCCATCAGTAGATGCCTGGTTAAACAAAGTGTAAAACAAGCATAAAATTTAATATAATTGAGCCATAAGTAAAAATGAGATTGATAAATCTCAAAAATAATAAGCTAAGTAAAGGAAGACAAAAATTCAAGGTCACAAATTATAGGATACTATTTATAAGAAATATCTGGGGTAGGTAAATCTATAGAGACAAAACAGATCATTGGATTTGATAAGGGCTGGTGGGGAAAGAGGAATAGGAAGAAACTAGTTTATCGGTCCAGGGATGGAAATGTCTTCAAATGATATTCCTGGGTAGCTGATTGAATATTCTCATGAATGCACTAAATGCCACTGAGTTAATGCATTTTAAAACATTTAATTTTATGCCTTGTAACTTCATCTCAATAAAATGCATACACATATAGATAAAGACACACACACTTGAACATAAAGGTTTTGGGCAAGGGTCAGGCAGAAAAATAAAAGGAAGAATTCAACTAATAAAACACCATTTCTTTTTTTCTTGCAGCTATGTGTGAATCCACGATTAAGTTCTAGACATTAATATGTCTGTAGAAAATTCAGGAAGGATTTCAGAAAAGATAAGGAAAGCAGCACGAGTCTGCCATTCAATGCAACTCCTTTGTTTTCCATTCACTTCTCCTTTCGTGCAACAGGTAATGGTGGGAAGGTGGGAGCACCAACTTTATCTTAGATAGTTACCCCAAACTAGACAACCATGGGGCAGAAGTCTCTGAGGAGCCTGTGTCCTGTATGGGAGAGAAAAAAAGTCTCTAATCTCCTTAAGTCAGTATCTATTTTCCCATTTCTGATATGTGCAACACTTCAAATCCTCATGAAGTATCTGCTTCAGTGACTCGGAAGTTCTTCCATCTGGAGGTGCTCAGAACAGATTCATTTGAAGGCTAATGTCAGCATGGGCGTTTCCAGTAAAGGCTCAGCGTAAGTGACTATTAGTCAAAGGACCATCAGCCACGGAACAAAGGAAGGTTTTGGTGTCTTTGAAAAGAACTGTGGAAAGTAATAATCAGAGAGACGACTAAATACGGTGCTTATGTGCCAAGCTTTACTATGTGTTTTGGGAAATGAGCACCTTGCAGAAAGCATTGCTGGGAACTCCACGATCAACTTTCCAGAGTGCATTGAAATTAAATAAGAGCAAATATATTTGCTCCTTAACATCAGATTGTTGTTTTAATTTTAAATAGAAAAATTTTAAGTGATGAGTTGTTGAAATTCCAGGGGAAGACATGACAATACTTAAAAAGAAGGGAGGTCAAACTCTTTAGAGTGGTGAGAAAATCCAGCTTGAATTGGAGCATTTTTTAAAAAAAGATTTAGAGCATTTAAAAAAAAAAAAAAATTCATTTATGCATATAAGAACTGGGGTACAGGCCAGAGGTGTGGGGGGTATGAGGATTCACCAGAGACAGAGTGGGGAGCAGAACAGGCAGACTGACTGAAACACACTGCTGAGGGGAGCAGTGTGTGAGGCAGGAGAGGTCTGCTGTGCCACGTGGGTCCCCTCCCAGGCTGGTGCTGCAGTGGCTGTGGATGCTTCAGAGTGCAATGCTTAACCCCTTGCACCACCAGGGAGGCCCTGAATTGGAGCGTTTATCCAAATGAAATGATGAATATTCCTGGCAAGGAGAGAATGTTTAGTGAGCTTGGTGTGGGGGAATTACAATGCTAGGTCATATTGATATTTTCCTTTTAGTTTTATCTATTTTTGTAAAGGAATATGAGCCAAAGGGAAACAAGAAGAAAGTATAGGCCAGACTCCAACTTGGCTCTTTTTAAAAGAGGTATTTAATAGATGTTGTCATTAATATGCAGAAAATAGAGAACCAAACAAAAGGTCAGGTAAAAATAAGCATAAAGACTAACTAAATAAAGAAAAAAATGACTGTAGACTGAAGCTTCCAGAGAGGAAGGGTGAGAAGGAGCACAAGAGACTGTTATGGGAGACTGTGGTCTTCGTGGGTGCACTATCCAGGTGATACCTGATTGAGGCCATCCTAATTTTATTTCAACTAATTTGCAAGAACAATTTAAAAAATCATATATATTTTTTTAAGATTTATTTATTTATGCTTACAAGAGCTGGGACACAGGCCATAGTTGTGGGAGGTGAGAGGATTCACCAGAGACAGAGTGGGGAGTAGAACAGGCGGATTGACTGAAGTATACTGGAGCAGTGGGCAACGCAGGAGAGGTCTGCTGTGCCATGTGGGTCCCCTCTCAGGCCTGGAATCGAACTTGTGCTGCTGTGCCCCGGATGCTTCACAGTGCCGCGCTCAACCTGCTGCGCCACCAGGGAGGCCCAGAATGTTGTTTTAGAAATCAAAAATAAAGACACTTAAATGCTTAAAATTTTTGAAAAATATTTGTTGCAACTTGATTTACTTTGTAAACAGAGGAAGGCTAACATGGACGGAATTAGAAGAAATTATATTCAGTGAAAGAAGTCAGAAGGCAAGAGAAAAATATCGGATGGCTTCACTATTAGGAGGAATATGAAAGAAGAGCAACAACAAAGAATAAGCTCAAGGAAATGGGCAGTTATAACCAAAAGCAAACAAAAAACTCAACAAGACCAGAAAGCAAAGATAAACCAAAGGGACCATGGCGGGGGGGGGGGGGGGGGGGGGGGGGGGATGAGGTCAGAAAGAGCACAAGGGACTGAGGTGATCGTGCACAGGTGGAATGGTGGTGGGTACTCCCTGGGGACTACAAATGATGTCAAATACAATTAATTTAAAAAAAATCAAAAGCAATATTAAAAGAAATAATTGAAGAACAACAAAAATACTTAAGTATTTAATATACTATGCATGATATATAATAAACTTGGTTTGTTATGCTATAATCAGGGTTTTGACATTAAATATTTTGTGCTTCACTGTAAATCTAAAGTTCAAGTAATTGAAGTGAGACAATGAACTTCCCAAATTGAAGTTACTGCAGATTTACTTTAAAATGGAAGCTACACAAGGAATCTCAGGAAATAGTTACAGCTGTCACCTGTAAGGCATGTACTATGTGTACCACGTTCTTTTGAGGCTGAAAAATTGCTTTCCAACAATAAGTTCCTGGCTTATTTCTCCTGTTGTCCAGATGAATAAATTGAAACTTGGAGAATTTAAGTAAATAAAACTTATTTTATTCAATGCATACTTATTCAATGCATGCTTTATCAACTATTATATATAGGAAATATGAATATGTGAAATTAATATGGATAGTGATGAACATGTTATATAATGTATATATATATATATATACATTTTCTCTACAATAAAACAAGCTCTAAATAAATAGCAATATTCCATTTCCCACAGAGGGGTGCACATCTCTTGGGCTTCTATTTATAACACAGTACATTTCACATATGTACCTGATATAAAAAAATATCTACTTAAAATATTTGGTTGCATTTGCATTTTTGTCAAGTATCATGGTATATAAACTTATATACACTTTAGACATTTAATTTTCTTTCTTCTCTTGTATTAAAATGTATTGAAAACCTTCAAATGCAGCTTCAAAATCATCAGAGTAATCACCCCAGAGCCAATTTTGTGTCATCTAACTTATTTTTTCACGTTATGATGTTCCTTCTATCTAAATGGTTTAAAATCAAGAACGTTTTAAATCCATATGTGAGCCTGTCATCAGACACTTTGTCAATCTTCTCACTCACTCACAAGGTAATTTTCCCTGTGGTATGTTTATGATCTTGGCTCCACATTCTTCACCACCTTGCTATGTGCACAGGTGTGACATACAAAGAACCCATACAGTGATTTACAGTAGCTGTCAAATGGGAGACCTTGGGAATAAATTCTACATCAAAATCTTTTCAATGTCTTTAGTTATCTTTTCTACCATGTAACTTTTTTTTTTTAAAGATTTATTTATTTATACATACAAGAGCTGGGATACAGGCCAGAGTTCAGGGCGATGAGAGGATTCACCAGACACAGAGTGGGAGCAGAACAGGCAGACTGACTGAAACACACTGCTGAGGGGAGCAGCGGGGCAAGGCAGGAGAGGTCTGCTATGCCATGTGGGTCCCCTCCCTAGCCAGCGGCAGGGATTGAACTCATGCTGCAGTGGCTGTTCTACCATGTAACTTTTAAAAGTACTCTGAATTGTCTAATTTTTTTTGTCTGTCTATATTTGTGTGCATTTTAATCATGACTTTATACATACATGCATATATATTATATATGTATGTATATATGGATGATAAAACTTGAAAGTTTAATTATCTTTAAGTGTATGGTTCTGTGGCATTAAGCTTGTTCCCATTATTTTGCGATCATCACCAACATGTATCTCTACAATTTTTTCGTATTCCCCACCTGATATACCATATTCACTGAACACTAACTTGCTACTGTCCCCTCCCAACCCCAGGCCCTGGAAACTACCATTTTACTTTCTAGTAGTAAATTTTACTACTTGAGGAACATCATAGAAGAGGAATCAGATAATATTTTATCTACTTGTGACAGATTTGTTCCACTTAAAACATTTTTACTTTTCAAATCCATGTTGTAGAACGTGTCACATTTTCCTTGCTGAGTAATATTCCAGTGCATCCTGTTTATCCATTTATTTGTTGATGGACAATGTGCTGCTTCCTCCATTTGACTATGAATGTAGCTATCCTACTATTATTGTGGAGTAGTTTTGGTATAGTGCCAGTTTTCAGTTCTTTGGGGTATACATCAAAGAGTGAATTAGCTGGGTCATATGCTAATACTGTTTAGTTTTATGAGGAATTGAACACCATCTCTAACTGGTTTTGACTAAGGTCTAATGACTTAATGCTGAAAAGTTATACACCAAATCTTCTATGTTCTGTAAACTGAGTCAGGTGAAAGCATGTTTTAAAAGCTGCACTGATTAACTGATACAATTGCACTTTTAGGTGGATAATTTTAAGAAAAAGAAGAAAATGCATTATACATATAATCATATACAGTACTCAACCTTGTTTGAGTTGGGAACATGAGGACTTGCATTTAAAATACATTTATGTTTGGAATTATTTAATGTATATTATAAGTGTCTATGTTATAGACATTCCATTTTGTTTTTCTTTGCAGTATATAGCTTTTATTAGAGTAGGCTTAAAAAGTTTCCAGGAAATGGCAAATAACTAGCCAGCAGCAGCATAATCACTGTTTGCCCTTGAATATGTGGATCTCATTAAATAAATATGAAATATATTTTATTTTGAGAACACTGAATTGCTTTGCTTATCGAGATATATCAGCACAAATTGGCTTTACCATTTGATTGCTTTGAAAAAGTACCTATTTAACATCATATAGCTTTGTAATAAACCTTGCTTGAGGTAGTATTCAGACTTCTATTTCATTATAAAGGACAAAATTGCTCCTTTATTGCAGACTTTTGTTTAACTTTATTTTTTCTATGCAAAAAAAAAAGTTCATTGAAGTTGAATTAGTTTTATTCTGGAAAGATTATAGGCTGAACTACACAAGAAATGTAAAAGGGAGTATATAATTTCCTTTGATGACTTCATTTTCATCTGTGGATACTGAGTTCACATTTTAAATTCTTTGCATTTTGAGTTTTTCATCTATATATTTATCTGTTTTGTCAATAAAGTTTATTAGTTTTATTTAGATTTTCAAACTTATTAGTTTAGAAAATGTCAAGCTGTCATCTCTTTAAGTTACCTCTTCGTAAATATTGGTTCATTTGTATTCTTGCTATATGATATGTGCTGAGTTTTTGAGCAAATTCTTGGATTTATTTTCATTTATATTGTTTTTCTCTCTTTTTGTGTTTCTGATTTGATGCTAATTATCTTCACAATTTCCACAAAATTGTTTTTATTACTTAAGCATTATGCATCTTTCCTCTTATTGAAATGGTGAAAAGACCTGCTGGATGGGTTTTACTGCTGTTCCCAGTGTAAGAATGGCCATGTGGTTTTCACTGGCCAATGAAATGTAAGCTCTGATGCCTGTACCTACTGGGAAGTACATTTAAGAGGTGAAGATGATTTCACCCTCTCTCTTTCTCTCTGCTTTGGATCCAAGAAATGTATGCGCATCAACTTAATCTCATATTGGAAACAAATTGTATGGGAGAAAGTCCCAGCCAAACAGTGACACACTGATGCACTATGAAGCATCCGCACTGCAGCACCAGTTCCATCCCAGACCAGGGCACTGACTCACATGATGCAGCAGACCTCTCCTATCTTGCCCGCTGCTCCCCTCAGCAGTGTATTTCAGTCAGACTGAAATACAATCTGAAATACAGAGTGTTCCCCACTCTGTCTCTGGTGAATCCTCTCACCCCCCACACCTCTGACCTGCACCCTAGCTCTTGTATGCATAAATAAAATAAATCTCAAAACAAACAAACAAACAATGACATACATACAGTAGGTTGATGAGTAAATCAGTTTTGTATCACACGCTATGTTTTGGCATTGTTACTGCAAAATAAATCAGCATAGTTTAACCAGTCCCCTAAATCATTAATGGGCTAAGGGAAAAAAATCATTTTTTCAAAAAAGTAGATTAACAAAGAAGGACCATGCCATTTCTTTTTATTTCTTTTTAATTTTTATTGACTTGCTTATTTTTGTGTGTTAAGGTAGCAATTGTTTACAACACTGTATGATTTAGAGGTATCCATTTGCCCCTCTTCTGGTGTATTTTACCATAAAACGCCTACCACCAAAGCACTCAGAGCCTTTGACTACAATACATTATCCAGTTTCAGAATAAATGAGACCCATTCAATAAACTCAGCCATCCACCCTCATTTTACTATAAGAAGAACGTAATGCTATGTCAAATGCTGTGTACAATAACCCTGACAGGTTTTCACAAAACAATCAAGGTCATCAAAAGCAAGGAGACTCTCTAAATATGTCAGTCAATAGAAGCCTCGGAAACAAGAAAAAGGAGATTAAATAAATAAGCCTGAAAGAAATATGAATGGGTTATGGATAAGATGTAATGATATTTTCAAAGAAGAACAAAAATATCTGAAGTGAAATCAAAGAAATATTCAAATGCTAATCCAATACCCACTCTACCCTTTTACCAACGGGCACATGGTATACCACATTCAAAAATGAACATTAAAAAGACCAGAACTATACCAAAAGCAGCTGCTACAAAATTGACATTGAAAACGTTGTTTCTATAAACATGAGATAAACATGAGATAAAAATGTAAAATAGCCTAATGTTTAATTCATTGTGACTCTAATTTTCTGCAAACAGAAAGGTCATGTATAAAATGACCTTTATCTCATTTCTAGTCTGGAGACACAATTCCAGTACACAATTCACGTTCATTTGAAAATGTGGAGGCTGTCACTTAGGAATCCATGGTTGACTATTCTAAGAAGGGGATTTCCCATTCCAAAACATTTTCTCTGTATACTTTAATGCTGTATTTTGAAGTGATAGATTTTCTAGTTTCTCACATGGAGAAACTTCATTTTCCCTTTAACGTCTACTCTAATTTTGGAGGGGAGATGCAGTAATGAGCAGTATGTATTTTATAAGCTATGCTCAGTTCATTTTAAAAGAATATTTGTTATTCTAAGTACTTACCACTGAATACTTAAGGATATATATATATTTTAAAGATTTATTTATTCATGCACACAAGCACTGGGGTACAGGCCAGAGGTGTGGGTAGTAAGAGGACCCACCAGAGACAGAGTGGGGACCAAACAGGCAGATCTACTGAAACACACTGCTGAGGTGGGCAGCAGGCGAGGCAAGAGAGGTCTGCTGTGCTCTGTGGGTCCCTGCCCTGGCCGGGGATCGCACTCATGCTGCATTATCTGTGGATGCTTCAAAGTACGGTGCTTAACCTCTTGAGCCACCAGGGAGGCCCTTCTTTAATAAGCTTTTACTTTTGCTTACCTCAGCTTATTTAAGTCAGAGTAAACAAGCAAAGCATTTAGCAGAAAGATTGTCTCTTCATAAACCATCACAAATTGTAGCTTCATCATCATTAACATCAGTGCCTTTGAATCAAAATATCCCTGTGACTCAGGAATTAACATTCAAAAAGTGCCCACAATCACGTCCTCTCTTGCAAAAGAGGCTCCTGAATTCATTTTGGGATCAGCTATAATAGATGCAAAAACCCTCAAGAAAATGCTACCAAACTGAACCCAGCAGCATTTAATGGAATTATAAACCACGATCAAGTGAGATTTATCTCAGAATCACAAGAGTGGCTAAACATAAGACGAATCAGTGTAATATACCAGATTAGTGGAGCAAAGGGGAAAAATGACTATCTCAATTGACACAGAAAAAGCTGTAGGCAAAATCCAAAACCATTTCAGGACAAATAAATAAATAAACAGAATAGTGGTTTTCTTCAACATGATAAGGTCATTCATGAAAATGCACAACTGACATCACATTGCAAGGGAAAAGAAAAGACAAAAATGCTTCCATCACCCCTACTTAACATTGCACTGTAGTTTCTAGTCAGAGCATTTAGAGAAGATAAAGAAATAAAAGCCATTCAATTTTGAGGAAGAAATAAAATTATCTATATTCTTAGATGATATGATTCTAAATACAGAATTCCAAAGAAGCGAGTAGATCATAAAATACAATTTCAGCAAAGTTGCAGGATGCACTATCAACAGATGAAAATCAGTTTTGTTTATATATATCTGCAAGTAACAATCAATAAAAGCATATAAGAAAACAATCTCGTTTACAAAAGGGCCTAAAAAAAATATGAATACACTTAGCCAAGGAGGTGGGAGACTCGTACACTGAAAACTACGGAAACATTGCTGAAAAGAATTAAAGAGGAATTAAATAAGTGAAAATTCACCCAAGTTTAGAGGTAGGACAGTTAATATCAATATTCTCAAGGTGATCAAGAGGCATAAATCTTCATAGCATGGAGCATTAGCTACAAATAAAGAAATAGATAAAAATGAAAATTCCAAACTTTCGTTCATAAAAGGACATTATCAAGAATGTGAAAAGACAACCTGTAGAATGGAAGAAAATAGTTGCGAATCACCAACGATAAAGATTTAATATCCTAAGAATATAGGCATTCCTAAAACACTACAACCAACAAAAGAGAGAAACACTCAAAAGAACAAAAGATGAATACACATTTCTCCAAACAATGTACCCAACTGGCCAGCAAGTACCTGAAAATAAGCTTGAAATCACTAGTCATTAGGGTAATGTAAACCATAACCACAATTATATATGGTTATAATCAAAACAAGCAGAAAATAGCAAAGGTTGATGATCATACAGAGAAATTGGAAGACTCATATATTGTTGGTGAAAATGTAAAATGATGTAGCTTTGTGAAAAACGGCTTGACAGTCCCCCAAAAGCTAAACATAGAATTACCATATTAGACAGAAATTCTAATTCCAGGCATATACCCCAAATAATTGAAAGCACGGCCTCAAACATTTACTTGTATGCCAATTTTTATTGCCATAAAATTCACATTAGCTAAAAGATAGGAATGACCCATTCAACCATCAACAGATGAATGGATAAATAATATGTGGTTGTTACAGGAAGAATTTTTGCTCCCAAGATTCATAGGTTGAGCTCCAAGCTGTAGTAACTCAGGATGTGACTTTATTTAGAAATAGGATCACAGGGCCTCCCTGGTGCAGCAGGTTGAGCGGCATGCTGTGAAGCATCCATGGCACAGCGGCACGAGTTTTATCCCTGGCCAGGGAGGGGACCCACATGGTGCAGCAGACCTCTCCTGCCTCAGCAGTGTATTTCAGTCGATCTGCCTGTTCTGCTCCCCATTCTATCTCTGGTGAATCCTCTCACCTCCTGCAACTCTGACCTGTACCCCTGCTCTTGTGTGCATAAATAAATAAATCTTTAAAAAAAAAAGAAATAAGGTCACTGAAGATATAATTTGTGAACATGAGCTCATGTTGAAAAAAGTATGAAAAGTGTCCTCATAGAAACAGAAAATTTAAAATGGAGGTATATAAAGGGAGCAGAAACAAACAGGCATAGGCAAAAGATGATCAGCTACTCGTGAGGAGAAAGGCCTGGAACAGATCCTTCCCTCAAGCTCCTCAAGAGGAAACAAGTTTGCTGACACCTTAGTCCGAACATCCGGTCTCTAGAGCTGTGAGATTATTCATTCCTGTTGGTGAAGCCACCCAGTCTGTGGTTCTATATAATGAGATTCCCAGCTGTTACAGGGCAGGGTGAGGGGAACCCCAGAACCCCCGGACCTGCCAGTTCTAAATAAGTTCTGCCATCTGCCACATCAAGACAAAACATACTCTAGTGCATAAGACTTTCCATGGAAAGGAACTTTAATATAATTAATGCGCAACAAAGAAAAGACAAAATATAAAGTTTCCAAATCAAGCACCCAAAGTGACCCATCCCCTTGTGGGTAAAAGCCCAGCCAAACAGGACTGGCCCAAAGCAAGGCCCAAAAACTGCCACAGTCTAAAGCTGGCGGGGACGCAGAGAAACGGGTCAGAAAGAGTCAGACAAGTCTGGAAGGGAAAGATCAAACTCAAAATCAAGATCAATGCTAACATTATTAACCTCCCCATGGGTCTCTCACCCGCATCTGCTCCAGCCAGTCAAGGACCAAGGAGCAAGCGCAGTTTCTTCACATGTCCCTCTGCTCCACGTGCCTCCTCCAGGTCTCCTTGCTGCTCTCCATCCTGCTTCCTTCCTTCCCCAGTCTCCTCTCCAGCTTTTCCTCCTCCCTGCTTAGCTCCAGCCTTCCTAGAGTAGGGCAGGGGTCCTGGAACCTCCCCTTTTCCTGGGGACCCCCCTGTGACACAGACTGCCGATACAATGGTGCATGGACACAATGGAACATAACTCAATGATAACAAAATAATGATGTTCTGATATGCAATAGAATAAGCATTAAACATACAAACATTTTGGTAAGTGAAATAAGCTACACATAAAAAGATAAATATTATATACTTTTATTTACATAAAGTATTTCATGATTGCTTAATGGTCTTGGAGTTTCTGCTTGAAAAGGCACATGGTGATGTGTGCACTGGATGTCCCTGAGTTGCATCATGAAATGGTCACACTGCCAATTTTGTCTTATGTATATTTTTTCTCAAAAATTCAGTTATATAAAAATAGATGGGAGATTAAAAGGCTTCAGAGTTCATACTCCAAGTGGAATGTTTACAACAACCTTAAGGGACTCTCTGGTGGCTCAGCGGGTTGAGCACCACACTGTGAAGCACCCGCTGCATAGCAGTGCGAGTTCGATCCCCAGCCAGGGAGCGGACACACATGGCACAGCAGACCTTTCCTGCCTCGCCTGCTGCTCCCCTCAGCAGTGTGTTTCAATTCATCTGCCTGTTCTACTCCCTGCTCTGTCTCTGGTGAAGCCTCTCACCCCCTGCACTTCTGGCCTTTACCCCAGCTCTTGTACATATAAATAAAAATAAATATTTAAGAAAAAATTTTAAAAAAATAAATCAATTTTAGATTCTTTGGGTTTAAGTTCAAGAGGGTTGCTTGTTGGCCAACAGGATGGTGCAGATGGGTGGGAGCAGAGAGGAGAAGTAAGGTGTAGGGGCACAAGGTTACCCAGACTAATGTTGGGTCTTAAAGATGAAGATTCCATCCTAAGTAGCTCAAGAACTGCTACATATTAATGCTGTAATTTGTATAAATGGAAAACCAATAAATAGCTATTTTTAAATTCCTCGACCTTCTTTTTTGAGTTTCTCCCATTATCCTTCTATTTCATGTTCTTTGTTTTTAGACATAAAACTAAATTTTTAAAAGTGTAAGTAGCTGGGGAAGATTGAAGTCATCAAAATATGCAGTAACCAAATGGCTTTGCCAAGAATTGTTCTTACTATTTTTTATTATATTAACTAATCTAAAGTTCATATTAGCGATTTCACTTTCTATCTCCCTGGAGAAGCCTTCATCGCTCTGTCAGTTATAAAGGAGGGAGGAATTTGAGTCTTAAAGTATGTAAACTGCGGAGGGAGGGAAAAGCAGAGAATGAGAATAAGACCAAGTTGGTCAGACTCTGACATTCTAGGTTATAACAATGTTGTCTGTGCTGATTTCCTGCTTGGGGGAAGGAGACAGATCTGTACTCAGTGTGTGCGAAACAGAAGAATGTTTATCTTTCCTGCTGCCTATGGAGTTTCTCTGTCCTTAAGATTTCCTATTGCTGCTGAATTAGAAAGAACCATCTCTTTATAAATGTTAATTGCACAGGACATCATAATCTCCAAGGGAAGTAAATAATTTCCTTTTGTAGAGAGTAAAAAGGTGTTTTTTTTTTTTTTTTAAAGATAGAAGGTAAGTTTGTGAATGAACCTTCAAATTAAGTAAATAAAGACAGACAAATATACAAAAATTCTAACAACTTAAATAATATAAAAAGGCAGCGCCACTGAGAGAAAAATAGGAGAAGTTTCCACGCTGAAATGTAGAGTATATCCGGGAAAAGAGACATGTCAAAGCAGTGTCAAAAATGATAAAGAGGCATGGAGATTTGTACTCAAGAAAGCAGAAAATAATGTGAAAGTGTCTGACAGGATTTGCTCCTGATATATAAAAGTAAACTCCCTTCCTTCCTTCCTTCCTCCCTCCCTCCCTCCCTCCTTCCTTCCTTCCTTCCTTCCTTCCTTGCTTCCTTCCTTCCTTCCTTCCTTCCTTCCTTCCTTCCTTCCTTCCTTCCTTCCTTCCTTCCTTCCTTCC